>OY756221.1:2400000-3000000 GCA_963576875.1 Acrobasis repandana | reverse complement strand
CGCTTCCTAGGCGCAAGTGCAAGTTAAATAATGACGTGTTAACATTTTCTACTGCGTGGCTACTTCTTGTTTTACAGTTTTATTTGTAAGTTACTATGGATGTGTAAAATTTTATAGTATTTACTCGTAGGTACCTACTAATACATTTTCAAAGGTATAAAATGGTTGCTTGAGCTTTTAGATAAGATTTAGTTCAACAATATTTTTTATAGTAAAAAATGAAATATATTTAAGTATAAAAATAATTAAGTAAGCCAAGTAATTTATAATTAAGTAAACAAAAACGTAATTTTCAGATGATAGAGTTATTTTTATAAACATAATCCATTTTATTGTCGGAATCGGTAGGATTTGAAAAAAATTCAAGGGTGCAGGAACCACATGGTTAAGTCGCTCTGTGTAAAAACCAGTAACCTAGTCAAATCACCTAGGTTAGTTAGCGGACCCCGGGCTCTGAAGCGTAACCGCTGACTTAATTATTTAAAACAAATGTACTACTAGACTTAAAAAGAAAAATACTAATACTTATTTAGAAATAAAAAGATTGTTAGTTTTTCTCTTTGGTTTAATCATGGTTCAATATTCAAATAAATTCATTACCTAATTTATTTTCAAGGACGTCCAACCCTTAAATAAATAAATAAATATATACGGACAAATTACACTGATTAAGCTAGCCCCAAAGTAAGTTTTAAACTTGTGTTATGGGATACTAACTCAACGATACCATATTTTATGACAAATACAGATATAGATAAACACCCAAGACCCAGGACAATTTAAAAAAGGCCATTTTCCAACTTGCCCTGGCTGGGGATCGAACCCAGAACCTCAGGATTAGCGGTCTAGCGTGTTAACCATTACGCCACGGAGGTCGCCTTGGTCCTACATTAAGGATATCATCGAATCCCAACTATATATATTATATATTTATATATTATATATTTATATATTATATATTTATATATTATTATAATATATATTTATATATTATATATATATAATATTATTATAAATGCGAAAGTGAGTTTGTATATTTGTTTGTTTGTTACCTTTTCACGCTTTATCTACTGAACCAATATTCTTGCAAATTCGCATACACATAGTTAGGAGTACTGAGAAGGACATAGGGTACCTTTCATCCCGGAAAAATGTAATGTTCCCGTGGGATACGCGGGTGAAGCCGCGGGCCGGTTCCGTACCTCAAAAGGAAAAAACGGAACCCTTATAGGATCACTTTGTTGTCCGTCTGTCCGTCCGTCCGTCCGTCTGTCAAGACCCTTTTTCTCAGGAACGCGTGGAGGTATGAAGCTGAAATTTATATCAATTACTCAGGTCTACTGTCCCTTGAAGCTGTGAAAAAATCAAACTTCTAAGCCAACGCAATCAAAAGATACAGCCGTTTATGCCGCAAATTTTCGACACTTGCAAGGGAATCAAAACCTACAGGGTGCTTCCCGTGAACTCAGAATCTTGAAATTTGGTACGAAGCAACGTCTTATAGCATAGATAAAGGAAAAATTACGAAAACCATAAATTTTTAGTTACATCACATAATATATTTTTTTTTAATAATTTTAAACTTACTACCCATTTCCTCATAAACGCGTAGAGGTATTAAATTGAAATTCATACCAAATACTAAACCTTGCAGGTTTGTACGGAACCCTCGGTGCGCGAGTCCGACTCGCACTTGGCCGGTTTTTTTTAAACTTTACCTAGTGTGATGTTTCAAAGGAAGCGATTCCCTGAACTTTTAAATTTCGGGTCGATGCGTCGACATTGCATTGCCCCCTAGTGAGATCACCCCCACCTTAAGAAGGATGGGAGGGAGGAAAGTCTGGCGCCTGGCCACCGCGCCGCCGCGCCGCCCATTGACGTGTGACGTCACCAATTCTTATATACTTACTGGAATTTTGGGCGGAGTAAGGAATCAAAAAGGTAAGCATATAAATAAACAAGTACAATACAATACAATACCCTTTATTAGAGCAGTAGAAACCCAACCAAACTGTATATCCCAGCACAGAGACTGCAACTCTCGACGTTAAACATTGCACAAAGCATGCGATTTTAAAATACGGATTACTTTTTCTTGATTATAATTGCAATTTATCATTTAATTTAATGTTATTTTATTGGTTCAAGTGAAGAAAACATACGAAGGCGAAATCCAGTGATTCAACTCGAAAGTACTCAATCAGAACACGAATACCAAGCAAGGAAACAGCCTTGACCCGCCGTTACGAGAAAGGTCACTTTCAATCCACAAAGCTTGAGCTTCGACTTCGAGCAACAGATATTGTACGCGAGCTTCGAGCTTTTGAAAAGTTGCCAAAAACACCCACGACGGAAACGGAAAACATTTCGGAAGGGAATGCGACGCAGAATATGTACATTTGGTGTGTTTTCTCTAATGCGATCTTGGAATTTTTCAAGAAATCTATAAGAAATTAATATTTTTTGGGAAAAAACATTTTTTCGTAAACGCCTACGAACTTATCAAGACAGATCTATTAAGCCTGGGGTTGCGTCGTTTTATTAAAGGGTTCCTATAGCCACCTTCCAGCTCCACCATCAGATCAGCTTCTTGTCAAAATAATATACATTAGCGTAGTTGTATTGTCGAAGACATTAGCATACAAAGTTTCATCTCTATCGAAAACTGGGAAGCGGCTCTTTAACTAGGTCTATTAGTATACATAGGTGGACCAAAGGCGGACCATGAGTTAGTAAGGCCCTGGGTTTTAGGGCCTACCCACGTAATTAACCAAATAAACGGGCAAGTGCGAGTCAGATTCGTACATGAAACGTACAATGTTTTAAAACGCCGAAGAAACACGTTTTTTTAATTAACCTTTAATTATTAACTTTATCTTATTTTTAGACGACACTTGCGAGTGTCGAAAATTTGCGCCATGAACGGCTGTATCTTTTGATTGCGTTGGCTTAGAAGTTTGATTTTGTCACAGCTCCAAGGGGTAGTACCTACACTTGAGTATTTGATACGAATTTCAGCTTGATACCTCCACGCGTTCGTAAGAAAAAGGATCTTGACAGACAGACAGACGGACAACAAAGTGATCCTATAAGGGTTCCGCTTTTTCCTTTTGAGGTACGGAACCCTAATAAAATAAGGGTGGGGTACCAATTGATAGTTGGGTAAAAATTAATTATGTTCAATGTTTCTTTATTGTTGTATTGTATGTATTTGTTGTATAGTGGTCATAGTAATACATAATCGGTGAAAATTTCAGGTGTCTAGCTATTACGGTTCAAGAGATAGAGCCCTGTGACAGATCGAGTTAAAAAAGCTGAAAAAACACGTTTTTTGTATGACGACCCCTTTTAATTTTCATTTTGTTTTTTTCAATTTTAGTATTTGTTGTTATAGCGGCCACAGAAATACATAATCGGTGAAAATTTCAGGTATCTAGCTATTACGGTTCAAGAGATAGAGCCCTGTGACAGACGGCAGGCAGGCAGATAGACGGATAGACAGCGGAGTCTCAGTAATAGGGTCCCGTTTGCACCCGTCGGGTACGGAACCCTAAAAATAATAACTACTAACAAACTTAAACTAGGTAGGCATAAAACTATCGACAATACAAATGTCTTGTTTTTGTTCTCCGCTTTACGCGTCGTTTTTTTAAGTGGGAAAAAAGCGATGCGAAGAATTTGGTGGAGAAAAATACCTGGAGAATGACCGAAATCATTCGGGAGAAAATGGGTAGACATTAAGTGCAGCGGCTCGCCTACGAGGGGCCTTATATTCCTCGAAAATCTTGGCACGCGTCGTGTTTTCAGGTTTTACTGCGCAACATGTTCCATCATTCATAAACTATTTATATTAATATTGAATCAAAACAGAAATAACCTTCAGAATTGAATAAATATTTTGCCTGGACTTAGGTTATGTAAACAGGCATTCATTGTTTTGTAGACTTGCATGTTGACGGTTCGTGAAAATGACAGTGATCAACTTAGGTTGGGAAACATCAAGATAATAAGCCGTGTGGTTCCCGGCAGAGTAGAATAGGACCACCCCAAGTCCTCCCGTGGATGTCGTAGAAGGCGACTTAGGAAACACAAGCTAAACAAAGCTTATAAACATCAATAAGACCACCCCAAACCGTCTGGTCAGCGTGGAGAGTTAGGATCTTGCTCCTGCAGTGGAGACTAAAAAGGACCTAGATGATGATGACGATAAACTTACCTTTTGAATTAATAGGATGACATTAAACTGTGACAATAAGGAATATGCATCTAATACCAATCCGGCTCATATTTTTATTTTACAATTTCTTTTAATACGTTACCACGCCTAGTTAATTATTTTTCTTATTGACTCTTATTTGGATTAGAAATAAATTATTGAAAATATGCAAATATTGCGTGGGAACTTTTGACAAACAAAAGGGAAATGACGACAACGTTCATAAAAAGGAAATGACAAGTTTGGGTGCGTTCGGTAGAACTGTCCGTCCATGTAGTTTGACTATCGATGACATTCGAAATGTATGTACTTTTATATAGAAGTTTAACAAACATCACTGGCTGATAACATCGAAAGTACCCAAAAAAGAAAAACATGCGTTGACAGCTTCTGTCTCTAGCGGATATTGCAGACGTTGACGTCATATTTTAAAATGGCGTGTTTTAGTTGTTATAATCTACTTGCTATTTTTAATATTTATTTTCTACACCATATACATGTTTTTCGGTACTGATTTATTTTTTGCGGCTATTTCTCGACGAGGACTATCGATTAAAAATATAAAAAAAATTCATGCATACTCTCTATTGGATGTTTTAAGACAATACAATTTGTGTTTGATTTAGATATGTCGAAATGTAGGCGGAGAAGTGGGGAAGGCAAGCAGTTGTACCATTTAAAAACAAATCCTTTCGATTAATTACCCCTATTTTACGGACCAATCGAAAGCTGTCTTATATACATATAAATACGAGTATAAAAATGTTGTGGTTACGATGTCTTATACGTCGGATCTCGTGAAAGTTGTAGAACAAAAGTTGTTCAGTTTCATGGGCTGAGGTACCATTAGAGGTTTAGCGTTAGTTCATTCACACGTTGTATACTGAATAAAATCGTGTTGATACACTTTATCACCATACCTATTGAGTTACCTCCAAGAGCTTCAACTTCATTTTTTAATTGCAAATTGTTGTGCTAGTGATTATCGCTGGATCTGGATATCATAAGGTTCGTTTTTAGGGTTCCGTACCTCAAAAGGAAAAAACGGAACCCTTATAGGATCACTTTGTTGTCCGTCTGTCCGTCCGTCCGTCCGTCTGTCAAGACCCTTTTTCTCAGGAACGCGTGGAGGTATGAAGCTGAAATTTATATCAATTACTCAGGTCTACTGTCTCTTGAAGCTGTGAAAAAATCAAACTTCTAAGCCAACGCAATCAAAAGATACAGCCGTTTATGCCGCAAATTTTCGACACTTGCAAGGGAATCAAAACCTACAGGGTGCTTCCCGTGAACTCAGAATCTTGAAATTTGGTCCGAAGCAACGTCTTATAGCATAGATAAAGGAAAAATTACGAAAACCATAAATTTTTAGTTACATCACATAATATATTTTTTTTTAATAATTTTAAACTTACTACCCATTTCCTCATAAACGCGTAGAGGTATTAAATTGAAATTCATACCAAATACTAAACCTTGCAGGTTTGTACGGAACCCTCGGTGCGCGAGTCCGACTCGCACTTGGCCGGTTTTTTTGTTTACTTAGATTACCGTGACTTAGAGAGCGACACAAAGGCGCTAGAAACTATAAGTACGGTGGTCCCAAGAACGGTAGGGTGTCGCAAAAATTTTTGCAATATTCATAGTTTTTCTTTCTTCCAAATCATCGTAAAAGGCTAAGTTCCCAGCAATCCCATTAGAATCATTTCCGCTCATTCCCATAAACACAGTCAATGCCACACCAAAGCGTATCGATTGAGTGTAGTTATTGCCAGTTTTTTACTACGCAGCCGAGAAGCCCTACTCATGATACATTTTCTAATCAGCAAAAATAGATGGTGGCGCCGTGTTCAAATTGTTTCTTCCAGAATTTCGCATTGGTATGTTTAGTTTTAAGAATATAGACCTTTGTGTCCAGTTGTGGGTCGTACAGCAAACTTAATTTAAAATAAGTGTTTATTTGTTATTTTGGAATAAACGGTTTAGAAAGTTATTTACTAAAATTCTAAAGTTCCGAAACGAATGAGCCAATGTTTTCGAGAGAGATTATAATAATAATAGAAAACGTTTATTTGGCTTTCATTCTTTACATTACGCTAAAACAAATACTAGAACTACTTATACAGGTGATTTAAGATTAAGAACCAAATAGGCTTTAAAAGATTTCTTCCGTCAGAGTCAGAAACGCGCGTTTGTGGCACCCTTTTTTATTTTGTGTGGCAACCTTGAACTTACAGGTGTCCATATGCTAAAGTACAGATACATTAAATTATCACGTCTCTATCCCCAACGGGGTAGACAGAGCCCAGGGCCATAAGAAAAGCCAAAAGCTACATTTAGCGTGATGGTGGCGTTAAATTGAAAAATGGGAATCAAAGTAGTGATGGGGTGTTTGCCGCGTACATTTTTTTTTCACTATTTTGGCCATATTTTTTTTCGTTTTTGACTTTCTCGAATATTTTTTTGCACCTTACAGCTCTCGTAAATACGCGTCGAGCCTTTTTTGACTTCACAACTCTCCGAGATATAAGGGGATCGCATTTTTTCGTGAATACGGAGCCCACACTGGAGTGAACGAAAAGACATTAGGCAGCAGCGCTGAGTATGACCTTTTTGGATTGCTGTAGCACACATATACAAATATATTGATATATGTTTCCGAGTTTTCTTATGTTTTGTATTATGTTCTTATTATGTGTATGAGTGAGCAACGTCTTATCTATCTACATTTCCAATGTCAAAATCGTGCAAAATCTTCGATCCTATTAGAAGACAGTAGATATCATGTGTTGCGCATGGTTTGTGATATAGTGCAGTGTTAGGAACAAGATAACGACCATAGTTGATAGCCTTGTATGGAACTGGCCTCAATATGACTTCAATTTATAGTTTACTATGGAGCTAAATAGCGTTACTAAATCGTACCGACATACACGTCAATAAGTATTTAGTCCAGCATGTTCATAAATGCAGTTTGCAATTAATGTTTCTAAATGGGATTTAATAATCATTTGTAGCTCATATTTGTATCAAATTTTTCAATCTGTTCACAACTAAATACTACATTTGGTGACTATTTAGAAAACTCCCTTTATGTGGTTTTCACTAATTGTCTATTGTCAGCTGTGGTGAGTATAACAAAATTGCTCTACATTTATTTTCATATTGTGCTCATATTCTATCTTTTTACTCACAAATCCACTAATCCTTACGAAGTGATGTCATATGTAGAACAAAAGCAAACTCTGACAGCTACGAATATATGTACATACTATTATGTATTCCGGGTAAATGACAAAAAAGACGTTATGCATGGAATATTGATAGACAAAAAGGCGGCTTCGTTAACAAT
Organism: Acrobasis repandana; assembly: GCA_963576875.1. Lineage (NCBI taxonomy): Eukaryota > Metazoa > Arthropoda > Insecta > Lepidoptera > Pyralidae > Acrobasis > Acrobasis repandana. The sequence goes on along the minus strand of OY756221.1, from coordinate 2,992,432 downwards.
GTCAACAATGACAACCAATTTGAGTTTTTTTAGATATTCATTGCCATTGTTAGGTCAAAAGTGTGGAAAATACTTCCTGCATTTCATTTAATGATAAATAATAAAACACGACTTTGGAACTATTGCGATGTGTCTAGATCCCAATAGTTCTAATGTCGTGTTTCCATTGAGAATCCGCTAGACGACAACAAGTCAAATCAGATACTTTTTTCTAAACGTCAAAAACAAACATTTTCTATGAGGTTTGTATGAGAATCAGAACCGTGAGGTCATAGTTTTGTGGAGTCAATATTCTGCATTAAGGCGAAGATATAGGCAAATGGCCTTGAAGTTTGAAATAAATTGTTAACTCGTAAATATGGTGATAATTTTCATATTGCTCTACGTCATGCACTAGATAGCCCTTTAAATTATTTAATGAACTGCCGTTGAAACTATTATTGGTGATCCGTCTAGCTTTAAAACTTGCCGTGGCCACTTTTGGCGGAGGCAAGTTTTAAAGCTAGACGGACTAATGTAAATACTTTCAACGGTGGTTCATAAAATAATTTAAAGGGCTATCTAGTGCATGACGAAGAGCAATATGGAAATTATCTCCATATTTACGAGTTAACAATTTATTTCAAATGAGGGCGCCACTTCAAGGTCATTTGCCTATATCTTCACCTTAATAAATCTAAAATCATGTTGAAAATGGATATGATCAATAACAAGTAACACTTTTTTGTGACGTTTTATTCTCCTAACAGTACCAAATTATTTAATTTTGACCCAGTCATCTACCCAATTGTCAGTGAGAATATACTGTGATGGTGCTCCATTCCGTGATACAACAAAACAGGGTATTCTCTTCCCGAGATGGCCCAAGAACACGTTACGAATGTCACGTAGTGCTACAACTGATTGTTCTTTTCAGTAAATTTAAGGCCTTTTTTAAGTAGTTAATGAATATAAAATAAAATACTAACTAACTTAACTATTTCGTATATCGTATGATCCATCTGTTTAATTTTTAGGGTTCCGTAACGGGTTACTGTGGCCGCTATACCAAAAAATAATGAAAATAAATAAAAGTTAAAAATTAAAGGGGGTCGCCATACAAAAAACGTGCTTTTTCAGCGTTTTTAACGAAATTTTCACAGATTATGTATTACTATGGCCGCTATAAAAACAAATACTAAAAATAAAAAAGTTAATAATTAAAGGGGGTCGTCATACAAAAAACGTGTTTTTTAGCGTTTTAAAACATTGTACGGAGGTAGGGAACCCTTCATGTACGAGTCCGACTCGCACTTGCCCGTTTATTAATAAATTAATATATTGAATTATTAGTTCATTAAGTTAGAAAATGCATTTTGCTTAGGAAATTCAATCACACACAGTGACAACACTCCCATCTGATGACGTGTTCTTGGGCTAATCACGTGACCCAGCTGTCGCGGGAAGAGAATACCTTGTTATATTATTATACCATGCTCTAATTCAAAAAATTGAGCAGGTAGGTGTGTGTTTTTTTTATAGTGTCTGCTTTTAACATTTTTTGTGTGTATAATACGAGTAGGTATCAGCAAATAAATGAGTTTATCTACACCCATGCTATAAATCCTCTATAAAAGTTTCTGAAACAGTTAGCTTATTGCCAACATTATAACAACCAGTGTCATAGGAACCATAATATCATCCAAACGCGTGATATAATGTTGTACTAAATTTCATTATGCAACGCAAATCTTTTTTTTTTTAATTCATAAAGATAGAGGGATCGAGCCTCTATCTTTATGAATTTAAAAAAAAAGAACGCGGATTCACGTAAACGAATGATTTTTTTCTTACAAAAAAAACGTTCGATTAGTGATTCCACGTTTGAAAAATGGCACCATTTTTTTTTTTTTTTTTTTAATTAATGGCTTGACGCTGCTGCGTATTTAGCTAGGAACAAGTTAATAAAACGTGGTAAATTCTTTTTTCCTAACAAGTTACAATCAAAGGTTGGTGTAGGCCTTTGATTGCTTTCAGGAAGCTTCTGGTGACAAATCTATACGAGTCCACTGATTTTCATAGCCGACTGAGTGGCGGACGACGCCCGAAGACGCCCACACAGTCCGCGAAACAAATATCACTACAGCCGTACTATGACTGTCCACTTTAACTATTTCACATATTGTTCATGAGCATGAGCATTTATAACACCAAACAACACCAATTTCTTATTATAAAGTCCACTAAAATCAATTTGCAAAATAATTTAAAGAAAACCCTAACCGAACCCCTTTACTTTCCGCCAAAACCTCCAATGGCACCATTATCTTTCACGCGCGTTTCACTGCCACAGATTCGAAATAAAAAAAAAACATGTTATTTGCATTTACGTCGTATCCTGCCATTTTTGTTCGTAAATAGCATTTCAAAAAATTATTACTTTGTTGTTTACAAAAATGAGTGATACATTGATAATACCTACCACCACCAGATATTTCTAATGCAGCAAAGGACATTTCTAACCAATTATTACCAGAAAAGTCGAGAAAACAATATGAAAAGGCGTACCAAGATTTCATTAATTGGACAATATCAAAGAAGTATCTAGTAGGTACTTACATCATTTTCTGAAGATGTGTTATTAGTATATTTTCAAGGATTATCCGAAAAATTCAAAACTTCATCCCTATTTGTGTGGTGATGACGAGATTTGAGACGATTTGACGATTTGAGATATCCACGTTGTGATTAATACTCAGCGTACTTTTGAGCATTGAATAGAAGGACCTTCTATTCAATGCTCAAAAGTACGCTGAGTAATAATCACAACGTGGATATCTCAAAATATTCAAAATTAATTGCCTTGCTAAAACGTAAAGCAGAAGGTTATACCTTTTATAGAGGATTCATATCATGGGTGTAGATAAAGTATTGTATGCAACTGTTCATAATTAGGTATTAAAACACTCATGTGATACTATTTTCACACTCGGTTTCGCCTCGTGTGATAAACCCACATTCATGTTTTAATACCCCTTATTATATCACAGTTGCATAAATAACTATTATGTATCTATATAAAATGAAAGCAAACCTCTACATGTTGGACCTGTGTCCCCCATGCAGGCCTAGTAACAGGTGATAGGATACTTACTTTTCTTCTGCTGTTTCCTCGACTGGTGGCTGCGGCGTATGTGTCGTGAGGTCTGGCAGCTCAATTGTCGCCATAGTGTCCAAGGTAGCCATGTTTGTTTTTATATCACTACTAGCACTTTGGGAAACCGCACATTGAGTCTTTTCAACTTACGAGTATTTGAACGCTAAATAACTAAAAATAATGGAATATGAATAAATGTATTTTAAAATACAACAAATAATGAAGAAGTAAATATATTTAATTAAAGGATATTATTAATTGCACATCAAATAAATAATCATACCATCAATTTAATCTCATCATTTATATACTTTTTTACATCAAATAAATTAACAACATAAATACTGACTGCACATCAAAGTTACCAGGTTGCAAACCTATAGGTTAGGTTATGTTAGAACTGCGACGAGTGTGTGCTAGGAAAGTTATAAATACTCGACGGTTAAAAATACTCAACTGAAAATATTAAATATTTTCAGTTAAGTATTTTGCTGTGCAATCAGTAATTTTGATTTGCGTTTAAATACTACCCTTATTCTTTCAGTAAAACAGCTCTGCAAATACCATTGAACAGTAAGTATATTAAATTTGATTTATTTAGTGTGCATAATTAGTGTGCGATTCAGTATTTTTGGTGAAACTTTTATAATATATTAAAATACTTTTATAATAAATATTTTGTTCGAAAAAAGGGAATTATACAGAGATAGCCATTTTCCAACTTGCCCTGGCTGGGGATCGAACCCAGAACCTCCGGATTAGCGGTCTAGCGTGTTAACCATTACACCACGGAGTTCGTCGTTTTTTTAATTAATTAATTTTACACGTACTTAATTATTACAAAACTTATTGACGTGGTAAAGTGCCTGCCTAGGCCTAATTATTAAATAAACATTCGAATTTTGAATTTTATAAATTGATTAATTTTATTCAGATTACATTATAGAAATAATTACGATTAAAAAATCTTAATCATGCGTGTTCCTGGTTGCATTCTCAGCTGTGTTAGTGATGTGCCTTTCCCCAATTCCCATCCTCAGGGAAAGTTCCCCATTACCGTTACCGGAAATGTTGCATACAAGCAAAGTCGGGTCACTCCGCTGTGTGGCGAAAAAATTCAACTCATCTCGATCAGTTTATTTAGGTATTTTCAGATTCGCATTGCCTTGATGCAGCAAGGTCATAGTTCGCGGAACTGCGAGCGTTTAACTAACAACAAACACTATCTGTATACACTTTCATGCTTCATTCACGACTCATGAAAGGATTTCGTATATTTTTCCAAGATTACCGGATCTACGCAAATATTAACGTAAACAAGGTTTGTTTACGTCAGAATTAACGTAAGGAGTAGCCAATGATTTCGTATTTTCCTAGAAAAACAATTTTTGTTAGCTGAAATGTTGGTACGTAGTTCGCGAGAGTTTCATAGGTAGCTGAGATGCCGATGAGAAAATAAATGGGCAGATAAGTAATTTGTTCTTGAGTTTCTTATAATTTTATATTTATGGTGCCCTTAGATGGTTTTAGAAGAATTAGTTTGGCAGCCAAGCTTATTCGCAGAAATACTCGAATGCTAAAGAGAGGTACAAGCAGGAACTATGTGTCAGGGAGATACAAATGTTGCGCTGGATGCGCGGTGAACAGACGATACGCGTGCCAATGGTGTTAGTGTTACTGTGCGAAGTGGAGTAGAAAGCCGGAAAGCGGATCCCAGGCTTCACAGCATTACAGCAGCTGACTCCTAAGTTAAAGAGGGTTTACTATCGTTAACTACATTATATTTGATCGTTACTCATTGGGATTTAGGCCATAAAAGAGAAGAACTCAGAAAAAGTACCTTATTTAGACATTGAAATGTTATTGTGAAAAGAGAAATAAGAAAAGAGCTACAAAACTAACCATAACGGTTAAAGAAATAGGAACTCAATGTTTGATTAGCTGATTAGAACACGTGCGTAGAGAAAATAATAGTTGTGTAACATGAACATATATTTATAGTCGTACAGAACGTGGAAGTGTAAAAATAGACCAACCTTTCGATCACTTTCTCAGTCTGGATAAAATGAAGCAGTGTATGATTTATTGTGCCCGAAGCGAAAAAAAAACTATTTGTATCAAATATGAAATTCTATTTCGCGAAGAATTTTCATGCAATTTATTTAAGACAACATTAAATAATTCTGTTGAATTTTAAAGAAAATTTAACGATATTAAAGTACTCTTACTACTCTACTCTTTTGGCGTGAACGTATTAGGGGGGCGGACCCCGTATAGCATGGCAAGGAGAGAAGAAGATTAAAGTACTCTTACGTAAGCTAGCTACGTAACGTACTTACTCTTTTTGTTTTTTTTAGTTTAAACTTTAATGCATGTGCTCTACGATTTTTAAGGCATAAAAAGGGAAAAATATTAACCTAAAAATAAAAACATTTCTCAATAAAAAAATATAACACTTGCTTGTTATTTAGTGATCAATTCAAAAACGTCACGGCAGCGCACTGTTAAAACTTTATAGGTAAGATTCCAAGTTTTTCACTACTGAAAAAGTTAAAATAAGATATGTACGCATTATTTTACATTATTTGAATAATTGTCTTCCACCAACTGGCTCTATACAGCAGGCAATTGGTAGCAGTAAACAAGATGATGTTATACATTATTTTTATCGACTTCAAAACCGTTCTTGTACACGTTTTCGTAATTTTCTACTAAGTAGTCCCATATCATTATGACTTTATTTTATTACTGGGCATACAGAACAGTACCTTTAACATAAGTAATATTTTAAAATTTGACGTGATCTCATGTAAAGTGTCTTTTGTACCTGTGTAAGCTAAGCCGAATTTTTAGCCTATTTGAAAAATGGGATATAAATATTCAAAAAAAAAAAAAAAAACAATTCACCATTGGCGAGATATTTAAGATTCGTGGAGCAAGCTTCATGGTGTATGTGAGCTCGACGGCTCATGGTGAAGTAGACTCATTAAACTCACTCCATTGCATTGCGGGTAGTTAGGAGGTCAAGTTAGATGCACCATTCCATTTTTAGCTTGATGCAATAAAAGGCAATTTTTTAAGGTTTCATTTAAACGACGTAATACATGAAACACGCGTAAGCCAACAATCAGTAGCAGCAGAAGCTGAGGTAGTATTGGAAACAATGTTATCAAACATCTGCCATTGATAACGGCAGGTTTAATTGTATTGTGGTGAGTTAAAGTGAGCACTCACCAGATGCATTCATCTAGATACCATGTCATGTTATTATTTTTAATAGCATTACAATGCTCGAAAATTTATCCAAATTGAAAATATGTGATGAAAAAATCCGCCACGAGTGAGATTCGAACCCACGACCCTCACGTTAACGCCGTAAGTGCACTACCAATTGTGCTATCGTGACTTCGAATCTTCGATTTTATGAAAAAGTGGCCACTTTTGGCGACAACCCGTTTTAAACCTAGACGGACTACTAATATTACTTTCAAAGGTTATTCATAAAATAGTTTAAAGGTCTTTTTAGACACCTTAAAGAGGAGAGATAAGAAGTACCCGTAACCGAAGGGCATGTATGAAGAGGTAATGAATGTAGATGAAGCGAAAGAGGTCTGTCTGGATCGTAGCAAGTGGAGGTCCATAGTCTCTGCCTACCCCTGTGGGAAACAGGCGTGATAGTATGTATGTATATCAATGTAGTACCTAGTCGGTACGCTCCATTATATGTAAATTGAGGTAGTTTGCAAAATGCATAATATTTTGGCCTTGGAATATTTGTTTAAAAAGTATGAACTAGAAACTTCGAGTAAGTAAATGACGTAACTTAGGTTCATATTCTAATGGTTCGGAGAAAGGACTTTTTTAATATCTCAGGTTTTTACTAAGTTGGTATATTATGCGATGCATTCGTATCTATTTATAACAACTTTTGTGCAATTAACTACTTCGTGCCTACATCAACATACATGAGTAATTAAGGTCATTAATTGCAATTTCACAGAGTATGCGTCATCTTATAATTTATAATATGTGCAGTAGGTATATAACGTTACAGTAAACGTAATGTAAACAATAGACGCAAGGATATGATTCATTCATTAGGGAGCGGATTCAAATACCTATGCTTTCATGTTTAAGACCTTTGTTATATTAATCCATAGTACATAGGTACATAATATTATTCCGAGTGTTCGTTTTTTTATTTATTTAGTACCAAACTAAAAAAAGCTTATAAACATAAATGAGACCTCTTCAACCCGTCTGGCCAGCGTGGAGAGTGTTGGCTATATCCTCTGACTGTTTTGGCTAATATATGGCTCTGGTAGTACAGAGAGGGTCGTGCTCCTGCAGTGACGACTAAAACTGACCTGATGATGATAATAAAGTACCTATGACAATGATTGTTACAATATCAACATTAAAAATATGTGATATCACTTCAAATTACCCTGTCGAATTTCTTCATCGCATTATTAATATTAATTTTGATTTTTGATTTTAATATTTTTAAATGAATTGAATGTCAATTAAAGTAAAGAAAACTTCGTTCGTACTCTTTATTAAAAAATTTTGTTAGCTAAATTCTTTAGTTATATTGTTAAACTTACAAAATTCTCTTTCGCCTTGAGATTATTATTTTAAGATAGGAAGCATCTGCTGCTTACGCAACAAGTTAACATCCTAATTAGATAAATGAACAGATAATCGGAAAGAAATAGAAAATTAACGCTCTATTTTAATCTAGAATGGCAATTAACTTGTGTAATTTGATTATTTATATATGTACACATCAAACTATATTTTTAAAGGAAAATTCAAAAGCATGTCAGTTTTAATTGTTTAGGTAGTTTTTATTAAGTACTGAGATCAAATGCTCAATTTAACACATTTTTTAAGTCTTCAATGTGATTCAATTCTACTTACATAAATCAATAAATTATTTATACTTTAATAAGTATTAATCAGTCAATGACAATTAACTGTACATAAATAAAAATTGATGTCAGTCTAAGTAGTCTCACATAATTTTTTTTCGTGTAGGTAATTGATCGAGCGAGAGCGAAGCCTCCCTTTTAGCTTGGACAATAGGTTTACTTATGTAATCTATATCGTCCGGTTGTCCAGATGTTCTCATCTACAGGTCAAATTTGTAGTTTTTTTCAAAATGGCGGAGCCATTTGAAAACGCGAAAAATATCATCTAGGTATGCAAAGACAAACGCGAGGTTATAGCTCAAAGAGTCACTAGTTCTTTAATATCTAGTGAATACGCAAAAAAGTATACAACTATCGTAACTAATTTATTTTATAAATCCTGTAAAGCACGTCAGCACGCAATATTATGATTTTGAACTTTGAAATATACCTACTTACTAGATTTAATGTGTAACATATTTAAATTAATTTTATTGATTAAGTACACTTGAAAACTTACAACAATACGTAAAAAAAACATAGTATTTAGGAATACATATAAAAGGAAAACATATGTATAAAACATGATAAAGGAAGAGGGGTGTTAGTACAGATATTGTAAATCATGATGAAGGAAGAGGGGTGATAGTACAGATATTGTAAATAATAGAAAACGATGAAGGGAGTTGACAGAGCCGACCCCAAAATCGGGAGAAGAGGAAGATGTTGATGATTATATGTTTTAAGAACAGATATGAAGGAATGGGTGGCTATTGCAAATATGGTGAATGACAGAAAGTGGAAGCAGTTGATATGCCTATAGAGCCGACCCAAATAGGAAATGGGCAAGGAGGATGATGGTGATGATTACAATGAGTAAGAGGAAGCCGGGGAAGCGCCCGCTATTTAATTTGACCAATGAGCGCGGTTGCTTATGTCAGATATGACAAATCATATGCGACTACTGGACTCGCTCGTTATGTTTTAATTAATCATTTTTAAAAGTAGCGGATATAGTTGGGGAGTCCAAGAGGGGTTTTTGTGGCGCCATGGGTTTTTAAGCGTCCAATCACTGGATGGTCAGTTGACTTGCACTTTGCCACAATTATGCAGGCACGCGGCACGGTGGCCGGAAAGGTAATTACTGTAACACATGATGTTTTGGCAACAGCGGTATGTAATGATCAGGTAATCATAACACGAGGTCGACTGTTATTTATATTTACGTAAATTCGAGTCGTTATGTGAGTCAAATTGCTAATTTTGACTGTATTTTTACTTTTTTTAACCCAAAATAGTGTTATAATAGGCACCTAGTTCATAATAATTTTAAAGACTGCCTTCATAATACTGTAATGGTAGATGCGAGTAGGTATATAAAATGTAGATATAATATACCTACTACGAGATACAAATCTGTATAACTACATAAAAACGAATATTGTGCATTTTTTGTTGTTGTAAAGTTGTAATAAACAAACAGTACTTTTAAAGATATTGGCTATTTGACCGGTTTCATCCTCATCGTAAAAGTTGAGGGCTTAGGGTAAACAGGCGTTCAACGTTTTAGGGAAGAACACTTAATGTAAATTTACTTGTATAGTTAAGGTGTATTTAATTGTGTAAATAAATTGAACGATTCCGTGACAAATTAATTTTCTATAAATACATATCGTTATTGCGTATTTTACCGTTATTTCCTCTGTTCAATTACTCGTTAAAACAAAACACTGATAGAACCACATTAAATTGAAATTCATCTAAAAACAACACATTCACTGTATTAGAATAGCGTGTCAAGAATTGTTTATTCGCGGTCGATAAGGTACGTCTGCCCTGCGCAGTGGTCGGCGGTTGACTGAAAGGGGCGAACTGCGAAGTACTGCGAAGCGAGAAGCGAGCGACGACGTGCCGCGCAATCCATGACGTGAAAATGTGAGACGTCCAAAGTTGGGAGTTTACCCGATTGTCGGGGTGTTTAGTTCCTTTGTGGAATTTTACAAAATTTAGTTTTTAAGCTAACTATATGTAGTTAAAATTATCAGTTTCCTCTTTTTTAACTAAAAAGTCATTTATCTTGTGTATGATTAATAATTATACAATATATAATATTCTTCCACGCTGGTCTGGGAGAAAAAAAAACCTGGAAGGTATAGCTGCTTCTTTTCCCGTGCAGATTGTAAAAGCCGATCGAGGGACTGGGCAAAACTACGAATCCACAAACACAAATTTCCACCTTCTCGCCCAGTTGTCCACCAAGACGCTTAAAGTGGCCTTTGGGTTGGGTCTTGCATCCCTCTCTGTCTGCTTAGAGCCACAAGACTCAAAATGCTCTGTCTGCCCCATTAGGGATAAAGATGTGATAGTACGTATGTTTGTACGTATGTATGTGTCTAACAAAATATACTGAAACTATTTAAAGGGTCAATTCAGTCCATGATACTGAACAACTTTCCCCAAGGAACATATATCGAAATATGAAAAATAGTTTTTGGCCACCCATACAAGTTGAACGATCAGCTGATCCTAGTTTGTATGGTAAGCCAAAAAATATTTTTCATATTTTGACATATGTTCCTTGGGGAAAGTTGTTTAATATCATGAACTGAATTCACCCTTAAAATAGTTTCAGTATATTTTGTTAGACGTTATATAAATCTTGATGATCTATAAACTAGGGTGGAAAATTAAAGTAATTTTCAAAGTTTCCCTAATATATGTTCCTTGGGAACAGTTGTTCAATATATTGGACTAAATCTGTCCTTAAAATCTTTACTGTATTTTGTTAGACCTTAGTTAGGTAGTATTAGGTATACATCATTGGATTTGTGTACTTATTGAATTTATAGTTTTAATTCTAATGATGAAGAATTTCCAATTTTCCTAATCAAATTTTTCCATTTAGAAATAATATTTACTCGAAGTCAAATCACAGCAAGCAAACATTTCAACCGGAAAAATCTTTTTTTGAATACTATCACAACACTAGATAAGGTTTTATCGTCCTAAATATATCAATAACGAAATCCGATAATCGGAAAGGCATCACTTAAGGTTGTATTGAAGAAAATCCCTCCCGCCCACATGGGTGGGACGGGCGAGTGTTAAGCGATTGATCGGGCGATTGGTTGGCCGACAGTGACGTACGGGTGACGTCACCGTGAATGACATTAGGGTGAGTGAGTGACATTGAAGTGTCTTCATAAGAGCTTAGATTCTTTGCAGGGAGTCGGCGCGTGCACTTTGTTTAATGGAATTTTATTTGTGTCAGAGAGACTTAATATTACTTATTCGAAATGTATGTTTGTAATAATTTTTATAAGTATCTTTGTCAAGACAAATAGACAAGTCTGTCATAGTTTAGTGTGACTTATGACTGTAGAGTGATGCATCTGGACCTTTCACATACAATGAAAAAAGATTAGCTAAAACTAAACTAATCTGTGATCTAATTCGTATTATTATTAATTTAATAAAAATTGCTAAAATACATTGATACTGTGACATTGACTTAGAATATATAGACCACTATCTCAAGCATTGGCTCCTGTTCTATTTTTGAATATATGACGGCGTCTATAGTATCTGTGACAGCGTGAATTTTATCATGCGTATTTAATTTTCAAAACTATAAAGTATGTTTACTTACCGATGAAAAGCTATTTCTTTACACTTTGCCGTGTTCCTTGAATTATTATTACAGTATTTTAACACACAACAAGGCATTTTTAATAATGTTCACCATGTTTTTGTATGGTTTTCGCTTATAAACTGTTGAAAGTACTAGGCCTATAAGAGCTAGCAAGCGACTGAGTAAAGTTTATGGAGATAGCTACAATAGGGATGATAACTGGGTCAGAAAAGTATTATTCAAATTAGTCCGTTAGTTAGATTATCCAAAAATAATGTACCCATATTTTTCAGTTTATCAAAAAAGTAAAAATTTACAAAGATACAGATTCAATTCAATTCAAAATATCTTTATTATCATAGGATATTTATAATATCTCTTAATAATAGTCACTTTGTTTTGTTTTGCACAAATGTTGACGTCAAATCGTTACTTAAAGCTAAGTTTACGCCGCTTCCTAGGCGCAAGTGCAGAAGAAGCGGCAACAAACTGCACTGCACGTTTTCTCCAAAGACGTCAACTAACAAACTAAAAACTTAAAATTAGTTATATAGATGGACAGAGATTACATTGTTTATTATGTCATAATTAAATTGAATTATAAGAATTACGAAATTTAAAATAATGTCAATTTGTAAATTTAGTATGTACCAATGTACCTAAATTATGACATGTCTAAGTATACAAACCTTTAAGAGGGACCCGCGCCAAGCTCAAGCCAGACCTTTTTGTCTTTAAGATAGTCATCGGTCCTATAATAAGCCTTCTCACAAAGTACTTTCTTTACATAAGCTTTGAATTTTCTGTCTGGCATATCAAGGACCGATTCTGACAATTTATTATAAAAAAGTATACACTTCCCCATAAAAGACTTACTGACTGTATTCAGCCTGTAATATGGGCTAACCAAGTCATAGTAGCAAAGTTCCAGAGTGGGGGCTGTGACGTCACCGATGTGTAAAAATCGTACGAAAGCGTGACGACATGCGAAGTTAAAAAGCGCTTTATCTTCCTTATTTATTGTTTCTCAGAGAAAAGGAAAAATACGTGTACAATATTTTTTAATAATCTAACCGATGGGCCAAAGATATTTTCTCAGTCATCATGCGTATTGAACGGGATACAATAGTGATATGTGGTATTTCCTCTAATTTTACATAATAGCACTTTGCTAAAATAATAGCGTTAAAGGATAAACAAACATATATTTTACTTATGTTAAAATTGCTTATTTTTGTGAATTTTATTACGCCAGCCACACATATTTTCTGCTTGGTCTAATGGTTGACTGGGAGAGAATTCCATATGGCATTAGGTCCGCCACTTGTGCGTTTATTTTATTGTGCAATAAAGATAAAATAAATAAAAAATATAGCAAAAAAAATATCGTATCGTAGAACTCGAATTATAAAAAATTACCCACTTTTCAGCATTTCAATTTTGATTTTCTTTATAATTTTATTTTGTTTATGAATCAAGATGATTTTATTGTCACATTAATTACGACTGAAAAACATATTGAAAATGACGGCGACACAGGACAATCTCGTTTACTTCTACGAAGCAGTCTTTCATCTTTAGGTTGGCAACATCCGACATGCACACTACAATTGAAACCTGAACACATCGGAAGCTGGCTACGTCTGTCGTATTGTGTACAACTTCTGTGGTGTCTATGGAACGAGAACATAGAAGATGAAACGTAGCGATTTTGTCCACGTTTTAATAAAATTCTCCTTATTTCATTTTATTCTTAGAGGTTTGTCTATTATACATATACAGGGTCTAACAAAATATACAGAAACTATTTTAAGCGTGGATTCAGTCCATCGTACTGAACAACTTTCCCCAAGGAACATATATCGAAATTTGAAAAATAATTTTTGGCCTATATAAGTTGAATGATCAGCTGATCAGAGTTTGTATGGAAAGCCAAAAAATATTTTTCATATTTCAATATATATTCCTTGGGGAAAGTTGTTCAATATCATGGACTAAATTCACCTTTAAAATAGTTTCACTATATTTGGTTAGACGTTATATACTAAAAACTTTACCCATTGGTAATTTTAATTGTCTGTTTTGAGTGTCTTATACGAGTATATATCCCCAACGTAAAGTTGATCCTTGGTCTGAGGTTATATGCCCTACACTTTGTCGGGTTATCCATAAGGCAAAGTAGGCAACTGCCTAGTTGCGGCATTGGATGTGAAACCCTAGATCCCCATTTTTATTTACTTTTCTTAACTATTCTACAAATTCTACATTATAATATTATTACTTAAAAGTTGCTTAGCTAAAGAAGTAAATGCAATTTTTTACTATTGTGTAAGTTCCTAGGTAAGTAGGAACTTCAAACTTGAACAATTTAAAATTCCTCTCACCACGCCACTACGGATTATTACATGTAAGTAATTTTTTTTTTGCATATATCTTCGCACCTCACTTGTTTTCGGTAAACATCTCCAAGTACCTCGTTTACAGAATAAATAATATTAACGTACTGAAGTCTCACTCAGCAAACAACTTCAAAGAAATATCTACTCAATGTAGCAAGCGATATGGTTTAATTTAGCTCACGTCAGAACTCAGCACCTTTTCGTATAGATACCTAGACATCCATTGCAAGCCAATTTCATTCTTATTGCTCTGGACAAACGATTCTTATAACTGAATTTACCACCCGAAGGGGCATAGTAAATACTGTAGGTACATTTTCGATACCTAAACGGGGAGTGACACAGGCCTGCCTCGGTTGCCTGGAAGAGATTGCAGTTGCGATAAGGCCGCCTTTTGACATATGTTTTCGTCATTCTATTATTCTGTATCACTATGTTTTGGTGCAATAAAGATTTTGACTAACTAATACATATAAGTTTAAAAGTAGATAATAGCGTTAAGTAGATATAATAATAAGAAATAGGTACCTTAATATTTACTTGGTAGACACTACAATCTATTTGCTCAAATGGTTTTGCCCAAACTTTGTCGGCGGACCGACAAAGGCAGCGCCAGCTCCATTAAAGACAAAAAAAAAATTGAAATAAACGATTGATAAAAAATAAACAACGTGTAAGGTCACATTTTACCTAATAAATCGAACCACGGGCTTATTCTAGATCACTATAGTATAATGAAATTAAAATAACAGTCAAAAATAAAATTTCGACATTCCCATACAAATTGCCCGGGCGGCTACACACTTTTGTATGGTAATGCTGATTTTTTTATACTGTTAATAAATTTTATTATACTACTAGCTGACCCGGCAAACGTTGTTTTGCCATATAAAGACTACCCCTAACATTTAGGGGGATGAAAAATAGATGTTGGCCGATTCTCATAGATACCGGCTAAGCATAAAAAATTTCATCATAATCGGTCAAGCCGTTTCGGAGGAGTATGGCAACGAAAACTGTGACACGAGAATTCTATATATTAGATAGTGATCTAGTATAGCCCGTGGTTTGATTTATTACGTATATATCCCTTACACGTTGTTATTATTATTTTCATATAGTTTCCAAAATAGCTTGTCGGTGTACCTACTGCAAACCATTCGAACGAACGTACTGTACTGTACGGACTGTACCACAGATATATGTATCTATATATGTAGGTGGACTGTACCCTAAATTTTTGTAAATGCCTATCGATATAATCGCTACGAAATCGTTTTTGTAGAATAGTCGTAGCACCGTAGCTATTCCGTAGAATATATTCGTACTTTCTTAGAATCTCGTAGAGAGGCGTAGCTCCGTAGCAGGTAAATTTAAGGAGCTAGTGGTTCCGGTGGAAATACGTATTGCTAGCGTTTTCGCAGGTTAAGCATCCACGGGCGTGGTCCGCACAATAGACATTTATCGAGCTCTTCTGTGCTTCGGAAGGCGCTTAAAGCCGTTGGGTCCCTGCTGTCATTATTGTGTGGCAGCTTGAAAAATCTGACACCAGTGTTGGCCACTACTTATACGCAAAACAAAATAAGGTATTTTTCTATCTATGTCTATTAATAATTGAATCATTTGGGAGGTTGTTGGTAAGGTCATTAAATCTTGTCAATACATATACCAATCCATGTTGATAGCAAAGATAATACATATACACAATAGGGACGATGACTGGGTCAGAAAAGTATTATACTAATTACGAGTAGTCCGTTAGATTATTCAAAAATAAATTAGACGTGACTATAATCACGTCAGTCAACCATTTTAAATTAATCAATAATAAATTACCCATATTTTTCAGTTTATCAAGAAAGTAAAAATTCACAAAGATGAGTGACTGAGTATCTAAGTTCAAGAGTAGGGGCTTGTGACGTCACCGCTGTGTAAACATCGTACGAATCCGTGACGTCATGCGAAATTTAAATGCACTGTGTATCTTCGTCATTTATTGTTTCTCAGAGAAAAGAAAAAATATTCGTACAATATTTTTGAATAATCTAACTGATGGGCCAAAAATAATGTTTCAGTTATCTTACTAACGTGATAGAAATTGTCCGAACAAGTGTATTTGCCAGTCAAATTAAAAAAAATCCCCGACTTTTAAGCGTTCACTCCCAATAATTTTCATCAACCGTAGCTAAAAAGCATCTCGAAAGGCATCTTTCGATTTAATAAAAAACCGCGTCGATATAGGTCTGTAGTCTATTCGTTTAGGAGCTACGATACCACAGACAGGCACACAAACACACATACACAGACACGTCAGACTTATAACAACCCTCTCTTGCGAAACCAAACCGTGTGGTTCCCGGTAGAGTAGAATAGGACCACTCCAAGTCGTGGATGTCGTAGAAGGCGAAAAGGATTAGGTATAATTTTTGGGAACGGCTTTGCCATTTCGTGCGCATTCTAGATTTGTATACAATTTTTTCGTCATGAAGAGACCAAACACCCCACTTTTTTATCCGCTTTCGCCTATCACTACAACCACGCCGCAGCTTCCTCCCCAGTCCCTACTCATCCAATAAATAGAACTAGGCCACTGAAGCAGGCCGCTAGAGAAAGTCAAAGTGACAATTAAGCTTGCCGCTGGGGATATAATTAAAAACTGTCATCATCAAAGAGCGTAAAGACAATGTGAATCGTGTTTTTTCAGCGTTTTAAAACATTGTACGGAGGTACGGAACCCTTCTTGTACGAGTCCGATTCGCACTTGTCCGGTTTATTTCTAAATGTTTTCTATAGGATTCGAAGCTTCATAGTTACTTGAAGTTAAAATAGCGCTCTTAGGCGATTATCACACGCTGCATGTTGCGTTTTCTGGATGCATTTTCTGTGTGTTGGACTGTGCGTGTTTTCTATACAAACGGAGATGCTTACTAGTAGTTCGCCGCGAACTTAGACCTCGCGATTTTTTATTAATATTTCAAAAAATACTGAACCGATTTTGATGCCCAACGAACTTGAAAATTCTATTGATATTTCCTACATGCCTACCATATCCATCATACCATATCATCAAAATCGGACCATCGGTTCGGTAGTTATCGCGGAACAAACATACATACATACATACAAACAATGTGTTTTCGTCCCAACTTGAATTAGAGACCTCACTCGCTTCGCTCGCTTGGTCAACAAGCAACGTTATAGCACGCATTCACGCGCTACGCTGCGTAGTGCGGGGCAATGTGAGAATCGCCTTAGTTAATCAGTTTTTCTGCATTCATAAATCTAAAGGCTCTAAGCGGACAGAGCCCAGGGCCGCAACACTCAAAGGCCACTTTTAGCGTGTTGGTGGGCAATAAGGTGGAAAAAGGAATCAACCGTATCGCCTATTAACATGCATTTTTGCCCACTCCCTTGATCGGCTTCTACAATCTGCGCGGGACAAGAAACAGCGTTTTTTTCACCCAGATCACAGAATAGCAACCAGTACCACGTACAGAAGTCTCACTCAGCAAAGAAATTCAAAGAAATATCTACTCAATTTGGTTAGCGATATGGATAAATTTAGCTCACGTCAGAACTCAGCATCTTTTCATTTAGATACCTACCCATCCATTGCAGGTCAATTTCGATTCGTATAACTGAATTTACCACTCCGAGGGGCCGCCGCGCGGTTAGTAAAAATGTAGATATATTTTCGATACCTAAACGGGGAGTGGCACAGGCCTGCCCAGACCAGCATCGAAGGATGACAAAAAGATCTACTACAATAATATCACGCGACTGCCGCATAAACACTGATATATGATAAGTCACATGTGGCGGCAGGAAGCGATAGCGTTGTTTGAACACTGACTGAAAGCCGTCGAGATACCAATGTTTGGATCCGAAATATATGAGGTGAACAAAGAAGCTATCAACTGGTTGCAAGTGTAAAAAAAAAGCGGCCAAGTGCGAGTCGGACTCGCCCATGAAGGGTTCCGTAGCAGCAAGTAACATTTTACGATTTAAGACGTATTAAAAAATAACTATCTATGATACAGATACCACTATAGTTTTAATTGAAAGTACATACTTTGAGGTATATACCACATTTTTTTCAGAATTATTTTAGTAATATTTCAAAAGTTACGGTAGGGGGACACCTCAAATTTTAACTTTGTATTAGATTATCTCAAGGCTAGGGGTTTGATCTACATAGTTTCAAAGCAGTTTTTGTTGCATTTTAATTCAATTCAATTCAATTCAAAATATCTTTATTATCATAGGATATCTATAATATCTCTTAATAATAGTCACTTTGTTTTGTTTTGCACAAATGTTGACGTCAAATCGTTACTTAAAGCTAAGTTTACGCCGCTTCCTAGGCGCAAGTGCAGAAGAAGCGGCAACAAACTGCACTGCACGTTTTCTCCAAAGACGTCAACTAACAAACTAAAAACTTAAAATTAGTTATATAGATGGACAGAGATTACATTGTTTATTATGTCATAATTAAATTGAATTATAAGAATTACGAAATTTAAAATAATGTTAAAGAAAGAAAAATTAAAAGACCTTTTCAACGATACCCCATACGTTGGGGCTAACCCCAATTTATTTTTTTTCAATTCACTTTTCGTTGTATGGGGAGTATGGGGGCTGAAAAAAAAACATTTTTTCATAATTTTAAAAACCAACTTTTGGAATTTCAATATCTATCTCTCAACCAATTTTCGTTTTTTCTCACCACAAATTAAAGACGATGCGCCTAACAACCTATCACTATTTTGATTACCTTTTCCACCTTCTCGCCCACCATCACGCTAAAAGTGGCCTTTGGGTCTATTAGAGCCGCAAGACCCAAAATGCTCTGTTGCCCCTTTAAGATAAAGACCCACGTCTTTCACTACTCGTATACACGAGTAACACTACTCGTATTGTATGTAGTTATGGTCTTTTGGAAAAATTGAGGCTATCCAGGACTTGCAGTAATGGACTTCCTGGGTATGAATGATGTAAAATATATCCAGCCACTAGGTTTAGCAGTGCCGCAATGGTACGCCAGGGTTTGGATACGAATAAACAAAAATGTACCTAAGATTTGGTTGAAAAAGGGATGAAAAAAAAGAAAAAAAAAAAATTGGTTGCCTGTAAAGTCGGTATACGGGCGAAAGTTTTACGTGACAAGTCTTTTTATGTCTGTCTCTCTCGCTCTTAGGCGGGCTAACCATGCCCGAGTGGAAGGGACGCGTGCCTCTCACTCGCTCTCATTGTGAGCGCATAACGTGAGCGGAGCGTAACGCAGTTTCTTGAAGTGTCACCCGGCTAACCAATTTATAAGACGTTGTCACGTCAAAATAGCACCAATCAAATCGTCTGTCGAAACTGTGTCCAATAGGTATATTTTTGAACTCGATCTAATTCTAATCCTGCCTAAAATCAGCAGCATAATGTTGGAAGTTATTAATACATAACCATTTTAAAGCAAATAGAATCTAGATAGAATAGAAATAGTATCTCCGAAATAGATACTACGAGTAAGTATTCAAAGTTTCATTTGCTTTCTCAGAATCGGAAGCAAACATGTTTGTTTTTGTTACGAAGCTACTCCATCTGTACGATCGGAAATTTCTTGAGACATTTGGTACACATTAATTGCTATTTCAGTCCATTAACGTCGTGAACTGAAGGAATCGTAGGTATATTCCATATCCACTATTGATTTCGTCTTTTTAGGGTTCCGTAGTCTACAAGGAACCCTTAATGTTTCGTCATGTCCGTCCGGGCTCGTACTCCGCCGCTACTGCACCGATTGTCACAAAAATTGGTGGAGAGATAGATATTGAAGTTCCAAAAGTTGCTTTTTAAAATTATGAATTTTTCAGCCCACCCCCCCTCCCAAACAACGAAAAGTGAATTTAAAAATAAATTGGACTAACCCCAACGTGTGGGATATCGTTGAAAAGGTCTTTTAAAATGCAACAAAAACTGCTTTGAAACTATGTAGATCAAACCCTCCAGTCTTGAGATGATCTAATACAAAGTTAAAATTTGAGGTGTCCCCCCACCGTAACTTTTGAAATATTAGGTACTAAAATAATTCTGAAAAAAATGTGGTATATATCTCAAAGTATGTACTTTCAATTAAAACTATAGCGGTCTCGGTATCATAGACAGTTATTTTTTATTACGTCATAAATCGTAAACCGCAATTTACCTTTAGAACTTTTATATTATGTTACTTGCTGCTACGGAACCCTTAACGGGCGAGTCCGACTCGCACTTGGCCGCTTCTTTTATTTATTTTTATTTTATTTATTTATTTCCAAAACAGCTCGTTTTTACAGGTTTTCCCTAATGCAACATAGCTATAGACCATTTAACAAAGAAGGTATATGTATAAATGCCTCATTTGTGAATTTCCCCAGCGAACAGTCAAGCACGTCAATGTCAACACACTTCTGACCAAAAGAATTGAGCAAACTCAAGGCTCTGGGCACAGGAGCGAACATAAATAAATTCGTGCGTGAAGAGGGCACTTCGAAAAAAGATGGCTTTTGAAAATTTTGTCTATGATAGGTTTTTACTTCTTTTAAATTGTAGAAATTAGGCAGTGGCACCCAACATCATAGAAACTATTGGAGGGCCCGTAAATAGCAGAAACTTGCAGGTTTGCTTGGTGTAAATTAAGAGGGCGCCTGACGCGTTTCTGGTTTTTGAGGTCTTTTTCGTTTTACGAAGAATATCTAAGAGTTATTTAAAAAGTAAGGCATATGATGACTGCCTTATGTTTAATACAATTATAATCCAAAGTCACAAGGGCACTTGAATACTAGCCGTTTTAGTATAATTGGTGATTTGGAGGCAATTTCGCATTTTTTTCTATCGAGAAAATTTTGAGTAATCGTGTTTTTGAAACATATAATGACTAGCACCTAGAGTTAGTGTAATAAAAAAAATATCCACGAATAGTTTTTGTCAATTTAATTTAGGTCATTGACCGCGAAAACAGAAACATTTTAACTAATCAGCAATAGCCGATAAAAACGTTGGTTTCAATCAAAGACAACACATTTGGCCTACTTTGTCGCAAGGACAGATATTTCGGGCCCTGACTTCTTAAAAACTGGGTGACAATATTCCTTTGATACTCGTATTTATATCACGGGAAAAAGCATTGATGAGAATCTTAGAATTTCAGTTAATTTCTAAATATACATTTCCCTTTACATGTATGAGTCTTCTAACTTCTATAAGAATCTCAAGGCTCCATTTGAGGAAATAATCTGTGGAAAGCAGAAAATTGTACTTTGGGCTTTTTATTGCAAGCGAAAACTAAAGGCGATAAGTGTTGATCATCATCAGGCTTTAGGTATGACAGTCATGTTAAAAAAATCTGTCATCATTATGATCATTTTCAGCCCACATCAACGCACTTTTTGGGCACAGGCCTTCATATTTTTGCGCCATTCTCTACGGGCCTTTGCTAGTCTTATCCACTGCTTTCCTGCCGACCTCACAACATCGTTGGACCATCGTCGTCTTATTACAAAAGTTCAGTTTGGCCTACTCTCTCCACGCTGGCCAGACGGGTTGGAGAGGTCTTATTGATGTTTATTGAAGTCTGTAGCGTGGTAACATTATTTATTGTGGTAACGATATTTGCGACGTCAAAGTCAAAGAGGTGATATATTTATCCTACATTATTTAGTTTACAACTTAATAAATAATTATAACTAGGCATATAACAATAAAATTAGGATAACTAAACTAAAACTAATAACTAAACTAAATATAATAAGTATAAAAGACATTAAATTATATAAAATATGGACCCCAAATCGCTGCGCCCGCAGGGTATGGTGCCCAAGAGGCTGGCGGCATTGCCGCGTTGAATGGCCAGGCTTAATCTTTGGCCAAAATCAGCGCCAGCCCTTGGATCCCCTGAGGCGTCGATTAGGCGTGCAGAAATCTCAGAAAGTCAAAATCATTTATTTATCATTTTATGTTTGTATCATTTGATTTTTTCTTTCGATTTCATTAAAGTTGTTGACGTCAGATCATTTATTTACAGCTAAGTTTAGTGTGTACAGTGTTACGAAGGTATTTACACTGAACTTTATGTTTTAAATGTTTGGTTTTGATAATTCCTTTTACACAACATAAACACTCTAGTCCATTATCTAAACAGCAAATCGAAACATTAATTCGGTTCCGTGAAGCTAATGGACGTAACGTACATGTGCGTATTTATTTACTAAGTATATGATCTGCTTCCGCGTTGTGGAAATAGAATATTTACATTGAACCCGATCAAAGTGCTGCCATAATCAAGCCATTTGGCAAGAAACATGCCAAAACATACGAAAGAATAATGCTTTAGAAATAAGGTAGTCTTTAGTCCGATTCTTTTGAATTAAGCATAGGAAAATTTTATAATAAATTGCAGTGAGGCACATGGAGGAAAATATTTAAAAATAAATATAATTTAGAGTTGAATTAAATATTTGCTTAGCTCGGGGGGCGGACATTAATTTTTTTCCTTTCCGTCGTCGCGTTCAATATTTGTCTTGTCTAGACTATTTGCTTGCTAAAGTCATGTGTGTGTCATGTCCTGGATCCTTAAAATATTGTTGACCTCTGTACTGTACATAATATACGCGTCTATGACGTACATTGATAGATAGCCTAATAAATGAGTGACGTAGGATTTTGCAAGTATTCGATTATTTCTTCTCTGTATACTTTATGTATACTTTACCTCACATACCTATTAGGTCCCATTGCTGGTTTTCGTAAACCGTGTAAGAATAACATACTCTTCTGTTATGTTTATTAAGATGTTGTAGGGCTCAGGTTTTACTGTGGGCGTTTAGACTGCTTCTACTTTCATCAAGTATTGAACCAACGCTAATGTGTTGGAATTTGAATTGTTACTGATGAAATTATTATTGAAAGCCAGTTAGCGAACCAAATAAATAAAAAAAAAAAATATATATATATTTATTGCGCTTGCTGGGTTACTTCCGGAAAATCCTGTAGGTAGAAGCTTCACGAAATAATTAACGTCTATATAAATACTCACTGTTTGTAGTTGTCTAGCAGCCACCTAACATTCCTATTGCTGTAGGGCGCAAGAACAGTTTTGGGCTTGTGTCCGGGGCGCACGCTTTTGTAAATTATTCTTTATTGAAAAGAATGTTCTTGCTTCCTTTCATTCTCGCGTCATACGCACGAAACTGTACCAATAGTGACGTTACTGATATTACTTTTTATCCTGTATGTTAAATCACTTTTAGCTGCAACATTTTTGGAAAGCCCAGGGCTAAGAGGAAACACTAAGATCGAGAGAATTGAAAAATACCTCTATTGCTGTCGCGTAGTGCCCAAACAACCTGTCGCGCTGTACGATAGAGACAATCTGCAGCTGGGACCGAAAATACCTATGAAATGTACACAAAATCAACGTTTCGTAGTCCCCTGATTTCTTTCCCGAAACTATGTAAATCGATTTAAATTATTAAAAAAAAATATATGTTCTTATATTATGTTTTCTTTTTATAATATAATCTCGTCAAATTTTTATGCTAGATGTCTAAACGAAATGGAAGATTTTATAAATTTTTTCGGTTTATGAAGGTTAGTATCTATAAAAAAAGAAAACATGGGACATGCCAATATATCCGTACATTAAAGAAAAAAAATTCTCTGGCACTATCTGACAGGAATCAGGGGACTATGCTTGTATGGAAATATCGATTTCCTCTTAAGTGATTTACGACTAAGCAAAGCACTTACTGTTCATGGTCGTCCAGCAACCTCCTGTCGGTGTAGGGCGCGGGTCTGGTTGCGGGCGCTAAAAGCCGCTGCGTGTCGGGGGCGCATGCTCTCGCGAAGGCCGCAGCCGCTTCCACTGC
The DNA here is from genome assembly GCA_963576875.1 of Acrobasis repandana. NCBI lineage: Eukaryota > Metazoa > Arthropoda > Insecta > Lepidoptera > Pyralidae > Acrobasis > Acrobasis repandana. The sequence goes on along the minus strand of OY756221.1, from coordinate 2,968,457 downwards.
TGCGTCTTCGTCGCATAGCGAGGTGTCGTCCTCCGCTGTGAACAAAGAAAACTTGTTTTAACCTTTTTAACCTTTAACCTTTTTTTTATATACTCTATTTTGGTTACAACCACTTCTACCCCAAACGCATATTAAGTAAACATTCCTCTCAATTACTGGCCGGTTGACTGGAAGAGATCCCTATACGGGATAAGTCCGCCGTTGTATGTTTACTTTTCTATTTTTGTATCTGATTCTTTTTTGTGTACAATAAAGCTTTATAAACAAACAAACAAACAAACAAACTTGTTTAAACTAAGTGTACACGGACCACAGGCCACAATCACAGAACGAGGCCACCGAACACTACCCTACCAAATTTGTGATCGCCATCGGCGTCACCGTGTGCGTCCATACAAAAATTACGAGTGCGTATGAAAATTACAGGAAAGTGATTCGTGGCCGCGTTTTGTGGTTGTGATTGGTGGCCGTGTGCGGTGACACTAAGTCTTACAAAGAGAAGGTGGTAATGTAGTGGTCGGGCTACGTAAAAAAAAAAACCCAAATCGATGTACAGGATTGAGAGAGCCATTTGGTACTCTGGTACTATGGGTTAAAACAATCATTTTGAGCGGTAGTTCTTAAAAATATTTCCATGGGGGGGGGGGGGGGGCAGTAATGACGTCATCAATTTATTGTAGGGGAATTGTTTTTTTTCATTTTTTTAAAACCTATCGTGTGTTTCATTTAATACCACACACGATAGGTTTCTGAAAAAAAAAGATTCTATTCCCATACAAAAAATTGATGACGTCATTACTGCCAACCCTATGGGAATATTTTTAAGAACTACCCCTCAAAATGATTGTTTTAACCTAAAGTACCCGTGCACCAAACGGCTATCCTGTACATCGATTTGCGGTTTTTTGTCAATTGCTTTGTACACCGTCCATTAATGGGGACCATTATTTCGTGTGATACTTATAGTATATTTTTACAAGATTTTATTTAGCTTCCCCTGTTTGTTATTTGGTTTTTGGGTCAAATCTTGCATGTTTTTGAGCCACTTCTCGGTTTCTGATTGAGATGAAATTTTGTATGTGTATGTATGCTAATGTGATTACATTAGCATACAATCTTACAAAACGACACAACCCCATCGAGTTTGTATTGATAAAGCGTATTCGTATGCGTATTAAGCGATATTCGTACAAGCTTTTATTGTAAGGCTTACTAAGCGTAAGCCTCACAATAAAAGTTGGACGAATAAATGTTTTTTTTTTAAATAAAAATATTTTAAGTAGGCAAACAGGCACCTCGCCCAAGTGATGGTAAGTAATTACTATAGCCTATGGATATCTGTAACACCAGGAGAGCCACATCATCATCATCATTTCAGCCGCATAAGGTCCACTGCTGGACATAGGCCTCTCCCAAGGATTTCCAAAATGACCGATCTAGAGCGGCCTGCGTCCAGCGCTTTCCAGCGACCTTAGTCAGATCGTCTGACCACCTTGTGGGTGGGTGTCCAACGCTTCGCTTGCCAGTACGTGGTCGCCATTCGAGAACCTTTCTGCCCCATCGGCCATCGGTTCGTCGCGCTATGTGTCCCGCCCACTGCCACTTCAACGAGCTAATCCGTTGGGCTATATCAGTGGCTTTTGTTCTCCTACGAATTTCCTCATTTCTGATTCGATCACGTAGAGAAACACCGAGCATAGCCCTCTCCATAGCGCGTTGAGCGACCTTGAGCCTTCTTATGAGACCCATAGTAAGGGACCACGTTTCAGAGCCGTAAGTCATCACTGGTAACACACATTGATTATATACTTTAGTCTTGAGGCACTGAGGTATTTTGGACGAGAAGACGCTGCGTAGCTTCCCGAACGCTGCCCAACCGAGTCGGATTCGTCGAAAGACCTCTTCCTCGAAGCTGGAACTTCCTGCCTGGATCAATTGACCCAGGTAGATATATTGGTCTACAACTTCGAGGGTGGAGCTCCCAACACAAACAGGTAGGGGCGCGACATGGACATTCAACATTACTTTCGTTTTGTCCATGTTCATTTTGAGGCCCACCTGTTGGGAAACTCGATTAAGGTCTCCGAGCATGGTGCTTAAGTCTTCCATGGATTCTGCAATGACAACGATATCGTCGGCAAATCGAAGGTGAGTGATATACTCGCCATTGATGTTGATGCCAAGTCCTTCCCATTCCAGAAGCTTGAAGGCATCTTCCATTACAGCGGTGAACAGTTTCGGAGATATAACGTCTCCCTGTCTCACACCCCTTTGCAGTGGGATAGCCCTCGTGCACTGCTCCTGTACTCGGACTGACATAGTGGCGTTACTGTACAAACACTTCAACACTTCGATATACCGATAGTCAATACGGCATCGCTGGAGAGACTGAAGCACGGCCCATATTTCGATCGAATCGAAGGCTTTTTCATAGTCCACAAACCCCAAGCATAACGGCCGGTTATACTCCCTCGTCTTCTCTATAACCTGCCGCAGCGTGTGGATGTGGTCTATGGTACTAAAGCCTTTACGGAAACCGGCTTGTTCGGGAGGCTGGAAGGTATCAAACCTGTTTGCGAGACGATTCGTGATGACCCTCGAAAACAACTTATATATATGACTCAGAAGCGTGATAGGCCTATAGTTCTTCAATAGAGCGTTATCTCCCTTTTTGAAGAACAGGACCACCACGCCCCTGTGCCACGCTTCTGGCGTTACGCCCTCGAGCAGAACGGAATTAAAGAGCCTCTGAAGGACTTTCAGTACCGGCGTTCCGCCCGCTTTCAGAAGCTCTGCTGTGATTCCATCCTCGCCCGGCGCCTTGTTGTTTTTTAACTGTTTGAGGGCCATCCTAATCTCGTACAGGCTGATGAGAGGAGAGCCACACGTACGATACAATACAATACCCTTTATTGCACAAAAGTAAAGAACAGAACAGTTATCTTAAAAATTAGGAAATGCGCAAAAGGCTCATCGCTAAGCAATTTCTTCCAGGCAACCTCGTTTATATAGAAAAAACACGTACACGTACGTAGCCGACTCGAAAAAAAAAAAACATTTAATGTCATTTTGAAGATTTTTATAGAGAAGAGATAGTGTTGGACATAAAACAGAGCCTTGCGAAATACCAGTGTTAATGTCCAAATTATAATAATAGCTGCTGTTAACAACATGATTGAACTGATTCGAGGGGATTTTCATCCAGTGAGTTAACACTAAAATGCTTGTTATGGAAAATGTTCTAATGGATAAAGTTAATTGTATTAAAAATACTCAGATGAAAATACAGAAATAACTCCTAACAAACTTTGCTCTTTCTAATTTTGTATTTTATTTTTGTGTTTTGGTACAATGAAGTTATTACAAACAAACATACATAGGAAAACCTTAAGCACTTTTACCATGTTAGTATGTCATCCTCGTACTGTCAACCTCAATGATAAAAATGTAAAAATTAAATCTTTTGTTCGTACAAAGCTAATCTAGATAACACATTTTTAAATGTCGGCGATAAAAATATTATCGTCTTATAATTGTGGTTTTTAGTTTTAATATTTAACTAAGCGTTACGATATCAAGCGCTTGGGAGGTTTGTAAAATCTCTGCATTGCGGAATTTGATAAGGGTAATGATGGTGAGATTCTTCATTATGTTATATCATTTACAGGATTTATTTTCTAGTGCGTAATTTAAAAAAAACTGTCCGTTATACTCATTAGGTACATTCCAGAAATATTGGGCGAAATACGATAAATAAATGTCAACTTCCAATACTAATCAGTACCTATCATAGTTTCCCTAAAATTGTACGCATTGAAAATTGTACGCGTTGTTGGAAAAACTGAACCCTTAAAACATTTCGTATGTGTCCGAATTTTGGATGTCAGCCTGTTACAGTTTTTTTTCTCTAAATCTGACGAATAAAGGAACTGAAAATTCAGCAAGAAATTATAGTCACACGCATGTTTTCTGAACACAGTAAAAAAAAAAATGTATCTGTCACAGGAATTTGCCAACTATTCGAAAGTAAAGTTAGTCAAGCCTCACAGAATTAATAACTACAGAAGTCGCGTTCTATCATAATTGCATGCAATGCGTTGTGTCCAAAAACATGGCGTACGTCCCGCACTTACCGCTCTTCACACCCTCATAATGTTGCTAGCTCAGGGGCGATATACAACTTTTTTGGGTAATCTCATAATTTAGTTCACTTAATAAAGGGAATATTTTATTTCGAAAATTAAACTAACTAGCTTTTCGTCCGTTGCGCAGGCTGCAAGCAGCCCGCGGTTTTTCGTGCAGCCTAATGTTTAGGTAAAATATTAGATTTTAACTATTGATAGTATAATTACAAACATATTTTTTTTTATTCATAGGTACTGAATGAATGTTGTATAGTATATTTTCGCATAATCGTTTTACAAGTTGTGTTGATTATGCAAAAATATACTAACCTATTGTTTAGCTGCTGAAAACCCCCAATAAATTTGAATCGTACAATGGCTTGAAGCGTTCAAGGTTTAGGTAGTTTTCCTGCTTTTATAAATGAAATACAATCAAAAATAAAAAATTTAATACGTAAAAATAATTTTTAAACAAAAGTATTCAATACAGTATGTATGAATGTTTGATCCTCTTTCACCCCAAGACGACTGAAGGGATTAGAATGAAATTTGACATGTAGATAGCATAAAACTTGGATTAACACAAGATAGTTTTTATTCCGGAATAATGTGAGGTTCCCGTGGGATTGCCAAAAATTTGAATTCTAAATTTAAATTTCAGAATGTCTCAAAAAAAGCTAAAATAAAAGAAGTATCTTAGATCATAACATCAACATAAAATATACAAACTAGCTATTTACTTTGAACATTGGCCCCTGTTATATTTAAGAAAATGCTATCACACTGCAGCGCTAAGTCGTTATCTTTAGCGCTAGATTTGCTAAGAGAACCGACGAATCGTTTAATATGGCGGCGAGAATTTCATCGCCCATATTGAATTTTCAAAGAATGAAATCTGATTACTATCCTTGAATACAATTGTTCGTACAGAATTTCAACACATAACAAGGTATTTTTAATTATGTTTACAGTGTTTTCTTATGGTTTTCGCTTATAAACTGTCGAATAGGCGTAAGTGAAGTTTATGGAGATAGCTACAATTTAACGGGACAAACAGTGATATGTGGTGTCTTTTCTTGTACTTTAGTACATAATAGCTCTTAGGGTGATAAAAAGTGTGAAACAAATTAATTAGTGTCTACTATCAAGAATTTTAATTAGCCTTTTTCCTCTTTTTTTTTAATAGCCATTTATGGCCCATAGTTGGGCAAAAGCCTCCCCTTTTCGTTTCTAATTAAATATATATTTCCTCTAAAGGTTAAAAAAAATCCACCAGATGTTCCACTAGTAGGGGGGTACAAATGTATTAGATTCTCTTCTGATAATAATACAAATGTATTTTACCATAATTCTTAATTTTAATCATATTATCTTGTTTCAAATTGTTCACTGTGTTACTCTAATTCTTCGTAATTGTAAGACATGTTGCAACTAATTAGCCTTTTTCCTCTAAAGATTCCAAAAAAAAACTGCCAGATGCCACTAGTAGGGGGTAAATTTATTTTTGATTTCCCTAAAACTTTTCTGGTATCGAGTTTCATCCAATTCAGAAGCTGTCGACTTTGGGCGGCCATCTTGGATTTCCAAAAATGTAAAAAAAAGCAAGCCTTGGTGGATAGCTCGGTCTCGCCCTTCCGGCTCCTCCTGTGGCCTCGTGAAAATTACTTGGGGGAGGGGGGGGGGGGGGGCTTCTCTCGACCAAGTTACTTTGGGGGCGCTTTTATCAAATTTGTAAGAGGGGGGGGGGGACTATTTTTCTAAAATTAAAAAAAATATGGGCTCTGGTAATTGATCAGGTACACCTTTCATTTTGTCTATGGGGCCAAATCTCCAAGTGCTACCGTTTAGCCAGGCTGTACCCCTTCCACGTCAGATTTCTTCAAATCTTCAACTTTCAGATATTTCTGGTACTCGACTCCCCACCCCCTATACATTCCAATAAAAGTCGTTCCCACAGTCATCCGGGAACAGCTCAAACAACTATGTCAATGAGTGAGTCAAATTAGTCAGTAATAATTTAAGTTAAGCTTTATGTAAAAGTAGATATGAAAATAAAATAATAATATAAAAAATATAATACATGGACCCTGAAATCTTTTCAGTGACAGTTGTGTAAAAAAATATTATCCTAAAAAATATTATTATAAAAAGGTACAATCCGGGAAAATATTTTGATTATACTGGCAACACTCACAAAATGGACTCGCCCTTTTGTATGACAAAATGGACTCGCCCTTTTGTATTTACATTAAATGAAAAAAATTGAATAATTAAATAAATTGATTATTGGATTAGGTATTTACAGATGAAATGTAATCCCATGCTGCTTACTCTTCAGTCCAACAGCATTTTTGCACGTTTTGGACAGCACAACACGGCATAATAATATTAAAATTTCTACGGTTTCCACACGTTCACACGGTTGTCGACCATAGACTAACTGCTCGCGTCAAAGTAGATCAACACTATATAAGAGTGGTTTTTGGCTCGTCAGTTTTGGGCATGATGATGGATTCTGTAGTTATTAATTCTGTGTCAAGCCTATTCACTGTCCAGTATAGTGAAAAATTATTTTTAATATTTTTTGCAGAATGCCCTTATTATTTCATGCTGCTCTGGGAGAAAAGAAATAACATAGAATGTACCAGCTGCTTCTCGTAAAAGCCGATCGAGGGAATGGGCGAGAATCTGAATTATATCAATAGGCGATGTGGTTAGCAACCTATCACTATTATGATTTCCTTTTTCCACCTTCATGCCCACCATTACGCTGAAAGTGGCCAACGCCCTAGGCTCTGTCTGCCCCGTTAGGGATAAAGACGTGATAGTGTATGCCCTAATTAGGTACACTAAGCATAGGTACTTACATGTATTGAAGATATTTCCTCTTCCATGAAAATAGGCATAGGAACAACTTAAATATCAACATTTTCCCAAAATTCCTGATAAAAACTTCGTCAAGGGCTGCCTTACAAAGGACAAAAGCATTCATAACAGGATACATTATCATCCCACATCATTATAAATGACACTATCACATACCAAGTTAAAATAAAGGAGAATACATTCACACTTACGATCGTATTCAAATGCTTCGTTCAACATTTCCCAACACTTTGACAGTTACTGAACGCCAACACAAGACCACAGACAAAAGACACTTTGACAGTTGTCGCAAACGGCGGGAAACGCACGTCAACACATTTTCACTGCAAATATTCTGGTATTATGTAACCAACGAGGTTTTATTGGCATTTTAGAGAACAATCATTAATTTAATTATCGTCATTTCTGTCTGTGAAATCATCGCGTGCTTCGCGTCGGCCATGGCTATTTGAATGAAACTTGATTATGACCATATTTTGCATTTTTCTTGGTCATTTTTACACTTTTTAGATGCTTTCTTGTTATCAATCTAGGTGCTACAGTTGATTGTTTTTGTTTTAACCGCGTTTTAAAGGTAAGTGGGACACTGTTGTACTTCGACACAAATCTTGAAATTCTAAATCTGGATAAATGAAATACTTTTATCTCCTTTTCATATAAATCCTCAATTCGTTCAAAATCTGTTTTAGTACGTACGTACTAATCTAAATAATGCATCAATGTTGATGCAATTTAATTCATTTAACTTTATTAATAGGTGTTTTAGAAGAGTAATTATAATTTACAGTATGTGAGGAATTTGTTTACCCAAGTCATCAGCGCTACACCAAGAGCATTCTGTCGATACTTTCCTCACGTACGTGATTATTATTGACAGAATTTGTTAAAAAATGGTTCCCGCTGAACTTTCTGCAGTTGTGTCGAGGCCTTTGAAGCTGGGCGTCCACTATACTGCATTTAAGATGCTGATTATATATACATTGCCTGTTGCAACGATCAGTCAAACTTGAATCATTGCAAAACCAGCAATGTATATCAAATCAGCATCTGAATTTCAGTAAATGGACTGGCTAAGAACCAAGTTGAAAAACTACAAGTACAGACGAATTATTTTTAAAAAATCTGGGTTTTGTAACACAAAGAAAGAGACTCAAATTAAATAATAAAATAAGAAATGTTAGAACCTTACTTGTAATAGTGGGTAGTAGTGTTGGTGACGCAAGCCTAGTGCGTGTGGAAATATGAAATGGTGGTGAAATTCGGCGTGCGGAGTTGAACACGTGATGGCTCAGATGGTAAGAGCATAGTCGTATTGAGACTAAGGTCGCGGGTTCAAGTCCTGCTCACGTGGTATTGTTTAACCATTTCTTATTTCATTATTTAATTTGAGTACTTGAGTACTGCATCTTGAATGCCAAAAAACCCTATAAAAACAAAGAAAGAGAACTTGGTCACCACCATGTAATATTTAAAAATATTTTTAAACCATTATTCACTTTTTGTCACAATGAAAATAAAAGTTGATTTTTCGTTTATCGCGGTTATTACCGCCAGCAGACTTCGGCGCACGTTAGGAGATGACTAAACCGGGTCGGCAGATAAGTGATGGATGGCTTTTGTTCTGTTTAGTGTTTACTATAAAAGTTTTGCGGTAAAGTTTATGCTTGTGCAAGGTCGTTGGTATACAGAGAATAAGAGAGAACAAAGAACTATTATGGCCTATGTGACTCCCTGTTTAGGTATCGGAAATATACCTACATTAGCTCTTGCCCGCGGCTTCGCCCGCGTAGACTACACAAATTAGATTGTTTTTTTTTAACTGGGGCAGCAATTTATTAAAATCCAATGAAATGTGTCTCGCTTCAAAAATTACGAAGTTTCATACAAACTGCCAACCCCTATTTCGCCCCCTTAGGGATAGAACTTCCAAATATCCTTTCTTAGCGGACGTCTCCTAGTTACAATCTACCTTCCTGCCAAATTTCATCTTCATTGGCGAAGTAGTTTCGAGATTTCGTGATGAGTGAGTGATTTTCGCTTTTGTATATAAATATTGTTTCTAAGCACGCAGCGGCCTCTCGGAGTGGTAATTTCTGTTATACGAATCGTTCATCTAGAGTTATAAGAATGAAATTGGCCTGCAATGGATGTCTAGGTATCTAAACGAAAAGGTGCTGAGTTCTGACGTGATCTAAATTAAACCATAACGCTAACCACATTGAGTAGATATTTCTTTGAATTTCTTTGCTAAATGAGACTTCTGTACGTGAGTACTAGTTTCTATTCTGTGGTAAAAATAGAGGAGGCACCACATATCACTATTTAGTCCCGCGCTATTGAAGCTATCTCCATACACTTCACTTAGTCACTTGCTAGCTCTTATACGCCTAGTAGGTACTTTCGACAGTTTATAAGCGAAAACTATACGAATACATAGTAAACATAATTCAAAATGCCTTGGTGTTTGTTACAATACAGTAAGAATAATTCAAGGAACATGGCAAAGTGTAAAGAAATAACTATCCATCGCTAAGTAACCAGATTTCATTTCATTGTTTGAAAACTAATTACGTATGATAAAATTCACGCCACCATATATTCAAAAATAGAACAGGGGCCAACGTTTGGATAGCTGGTCTATATATTTCATGTCAATGAGTGAAAATGAGAATTGGGTAAAAGTAATTACGTAAGTACTAACATTTATTCTGTGGTAATACTTACACAACATAACATAACATTACTCTAAACAAGATATTTTTTTACGCAAATTGTTCAAGTTCCGTTCATGCTTATTTTTTTAACAGCTGGTACATTGTATGTTTTTTCTTTTCTCCCAGACCAGCAAAGAAGAAAGTCAATTAGAATCGTCAAACTAAGCACAAACATCTATAAAAAAACTCTTGACGGCAGTTTTCCATCTTCTTTACGTGCACCGTGACGTGAAGTCTATCTGCTTCCGTTATGCCGATTATATTTTTAAATAAATTATTTGTAAGAAAACGGTACGTAAGTACTAATACTTATTCTGTGGTAATACTTACACAACATAACATAACATTACTCTAAACAAGATATTTTTTTTACGCAAATTGTTCAAGTTCCGTTCATACTTATTTTTTTTTATCTTGCCGTAATGTTTTCCGGGACATGAAATAAGTATCCCACCAAATACGGAAATGTAAAGAATCTCAACATTTGCTTAATTACATGTATGTACTCGTAGATTAAAAAGGTTTTGAATTGTAAAGGTTCGTGTAAAATACAGACGATTGTTACGTGGCTAGTTCCTTTTTAGGGTTTCCGTACCAAAAGGGTGCCAACGGGATCTGTTACTGAGACTCCGCTATCTGTCCGTATGTTACAGGGCTCTATGTCTTAAACCGTAATAACTAGGCACTTGAAATTATCACCGATTATGTATTACTATGGCCACTATAACAACAAATACTAAAAATAAGATAAAATTAAAAATTAAAGGGGTTCGTCATACAAGAAACGTGTTTTTTTCAGCGTTTTTAATTCGATCTTTATAATGGCATTAACTAGATACTTAAAATTTTCACCGATTATGTATTATACTTACTATGACCGCTATAACAACAAATACAAAAAATAAGATAAAGTTAAAAATTAAAGGGGTCGTCATACAAGAAACGTGTTTTTTAGCGTTTTAAAACATTCTACGGAAGAACGGAACCCTTCACGTACAAGTCCGACCCGCACTTACCAGGTTTATTCTTTAAACTTGAAGCTTCCGGCCTAGTACGAGTATAAATTTTTTTTTTTTTAATTGAAATTTTTATTTGACCTTTTAGATTTACACAATGGTTACACAGTTGGCTCCACACTAGGCAACCTGCCTGTCCTGTGGTAGCCAGATTACATTTCCAATTTGCGTTAAAATTGTGCCGACAATGGGGTTCAGTAGTTTTACAAAAATAATAATAATATAAAAAAGAAACAATGTTAATTTATACTTATATTACTAAGTTATTTTTTTTTTAGTATAGGACCACTTCATATCTTGTGGATGTCGTAAGAGGCGAATTAAAGACTCAGAGTCAAAGTCAAAATCATTTATTTATATTTGGATTTTGTATCACTTGATATTTATACAGATACACTATCACGTCTTAATCCCTAACGGGGTAGACAGAGCCTAGGGCGGTAAAACCCAGGCCATTTTTGCGTAATGGTGCGCATGAAGGTGGAAAAGGAAAATCATAATAGTGATGGGTTGCCAACCGTATCGCCTTTTCATATGATTCAGATTCTCGCCCATTCCCTCGATCGGCTTTTACGTTCTGCACGGGAAGAGAAGCAGCTGGTACATTCTATGTTTTTTCTTTTCTCCCAGACCAGCAAAGAAGAAAGTCAATTAGAATCGTCAAACTAAGCACAAACATCTATAAAAAAACTCTTGACGGCAGTTTTCCATCTTCTCTACGTGCACCGTGACGTGAAGTCTATCTGCTTCCGTTATGCCGATTATATTTTCAGTTCGATACACGGAGTCCAGTGCTGCCCCCATTTTAAATAAAAAGGGTCACTTTTGGCAAAAACGCAAACTAAAGCTTAATGTTCTCACTTTAAACTGTAAACAGTGGTTCATAAAATAGTGGGTTATCTAGGTTTTAGTAGCTTAAAATTTTAAATGATATCTCCGTTTTCTTAAAAATAATTTATGTCAAATGGGGGCAGCACTGGACTCCGTGTATCGTCTTAAGACTCTTGTTTTGATTCATTCTTACCTAATCTCCCGCTATCTATGAAAAATCCCGGGACATTGAAACACCTTTGAAACAAGCTCAACAAATAAATAAAACCACTAATTTAAATCTTAAAATTGCACGGTATGGACAGTTGCCCAAGACTCAAATATATTTTATGTTATTGAAATAAAAGTAACTTTTTAAATTACATTTTGGTTAAACATAACATTTTACTTTTGTAATACTTAATAACAAAGATGAGATGAGATGGAGAGACGAGTTGTCCGCTTTCGATAAAGAGTGGAGGGAATCAGCTGAGGATAGAAGTAATTGGAAACGAAAAGGGGAGGTTTTTGCCCAACTATGGGACATAAATGGCTACTAAAAAAAATAATAATAACAAAGATAAAGACAACAAACAAGGTTCGACTGCCTCCGTGGTCCATTGGTCAAGGCGCCTGCCTTGTGATCTGGAGGTCGTGGGTTTAAATCCCACTGGGAAGCATACTTTGCGAAAAGTTGTTTCCAGTCTAGTTGGGATATTGCAGGCTTGAATCACGATTATCCGAAAAGAAAGATGATTCCGTGCTTCGGTAGGCACGTAAAGCAGTGGGTCCCGAACGCCATCTAGCGTTTGTTTATATATCTATATTAGGATTGGTTCTGGTCTACCCTTTGGGTTGCGGAGGTCAGACGGCAGTCGCTCTGTGTAAAAATCAGTAACCTCGTCAAATCACCTAGGTGAGTTAGCGGACCCCGGGCTCTGAAGCGTCACCGCTGAGGATGCAACCGGGAATATGGGAGGATGATGATGATGAACAAAGATAAAGAAAACACACCGTGGGGCCTCGGCTGCAACTCTACATCCAACGTAACGCTCCTAGTTTCCACATCCATATTTTATCACAATAACACACAAAAGGCACTCTTCAACAAAATTCCACCACACAGCCCCACTCTCGAGTAGGGAACCGATAAAACTAAATGCGTCAATACCAGATAACCTGTATTTATCGAAATTAACGATAAGTTTTCCATTACTGCAAACGGCGGCGACGCGCGCGCCTTTTTCTAAATTGGTTATTAGCAAATGTGCTTTGGAATTGGTTTTATTAGTCATTAGATAATGGTTTTCTCAGGATTCGTATCACAAGCACCTTGCGTAGTGATTACTGAATTGTTTATGAATGGTCTAACGAGCGACTCAGCTGATTTAGGTACTTCTTTTTGGGGTTCCGTACAAAAATGAAGAAACGGAACCCTTGGTTATAGGATCACGAGCGTCTGTCTGTCTGTCCGTCCGTCTGTCACAGAAAATTTGCTCCGAATCTACTGGACCAAATCAGGTGAAACTTGGTAGGATAGTGTAATCCTATAACTCAAACTCAGATGTGCGAAGTAAATAAATTTTTATAATGCAAACCTTACTGCGTCATACAACGTGGAAGGGACATACCCGTAATAAATCTAACCACGGGCTATATTATATCACTAAAGTATAATGAAATCAAAATAACAGTCAAAAAACCAAAAAAAAATTCGACATTTTCATAAAAATCGCCCGGGCGGCTGCACACTTTTGTATGAGAATGCCGAAATTCTTTTTTGTTCATAAGGTTAAGGTTTTTAAGGTTCACGTTGTATATTAAATGAAAGGGATCGATATGAGGATCTCAAATATTATATTTTTTTTATTATTGTAAAATAAATAGTTTTGATATTATTCATGAAATAAGACAAAAATTGACCATCCCCGCCCTGATCGCCGAAACTAATGAGCATAAAATTAAAAAAAAATTACAAAATATAGTTAGATTGTAGATTAAAGGAGAACCTATAAGAATTAAATTAATTGTACGTTTTTTTATCAGATTGTTCAATTCGCCTCACGGCAATAGATATTGGAAGTCGATCGACTATTTAGCGATAAAAGTAAAGCATAGAGTTCCGCTTGCAACATATGGAGAATTTACTCTTAGTTACCTAGGTATTGACGTGACAACGTCTTAAATTAGGTTGCGGCTGGGAGTCACTTATGAAAAAGTGTAACGCTCGGTAACGTTACGATGAGTCACCGAACGAGAGAGAGGCCCGCCGAATGCCTTGCGTCTCTCTCCCACTCAACTATGATCGGTCTGCCGCGCGCGTTGTCACGTAAAATCTTCGCCCGTAAAACCGACTTTACAGGCAACCATTTTTTTTTACTATTCTAACATTTTTGACTGAATTTACTTGACATATATACCTGACTACTTATACACATTGCCTACTTTATCTAAGTAGGTAAAGGTGAAGAAAAGTATGTACCTACTAAATACGTACGAACAAAATGACAAACCGACTTTTGTTAATAATCTGACATACTTTCTGCTTATCTTTACAATATCCAAACAATAGACAAATATCCGCAATTTTATCAACATTATCTGATATCGACACAAATATATATACAACACTTTGTATGTGTAATGTAGGTAAATCTGACGAAGTGGGGGAGGATTACTCATCAAAAACATTGTAAGGGAATCACAAAATGGTGTAATGTTTTGCCAACTCTTTCATCATATTAATGAGGTAGGTTTTATGTAAATATTCTCATGATATGAGGTCATCTAGTCAATATAAATACTTAAAAACTACTTCAGAAATTAATGATGAAACAAAATGCAATAACACGAACACGACGCCCACACGAAGACGTCCCGCGCCACAATGTGACTCGAGACGTCTTCGTGTTCCGCCCTGACGAAGGCCTCCGGATGAGGTCGAAACATGTCAGCCAGTAGCTGACTTTGACTTTTGATTGCCGTTTATATTAATATGAAAGTAATGTCTGCATCTCACATTAGTTTTAACCAAAAAACATGAAGTTGTTCAGCCTTTACTGGAAAAGACTAGCTGACTGTTTTGTCAAGTAAGAGTCAGCAGAAGGCGCTGCTATAGACGAGAAAATACTTTTGATATGCTTGTACCGTATACAAGCATAATAAAAGTATTTTCTTATCTCATCATATTTGCCTGAGCTGGAATCGAATCCAGAATCTACAAATAGCGTCCACGGAAGTCCTTAAATTGCTGGCGCAATTGATTCACCAATAAAGTCAGTCATACTAACCACTATCAGATTTGTGCGAATAAAGAATTGAATGATAATTATTCTTCTCTAATTCTGCCAGTCTCCACTCCACTCAATTACAGAGAAGGAAGTGCTAGGAGAGTCACTTAGAGTGACACATTCATTTCCTAATTAGATACTTTTCGTACTAGACTGGCTACGACCACGACTATTCAGGGCCGTTGTGGTCACAGAAGTTGCGGTCAATCCACAGAATAAATGTAAGAACTAATGTTCAGAACGGAAGCTCTCCAGTAAGATGACGGGCTGAGTGTCTCCCGCAAATCGGTATAATATGAATACTTAGATATGAAATAAGGTTTGTCCATACGAATCTAACAACAACTGCTATACAATAATGATAGACAGAATAATAATAAGACAGATGGATAAAATGTGTCGATCTACGATAGCCCTAACTGCCCTAAGTTTACTTTACAAACAGACGCGTGTGTACGAAGGTTGTGGTGTAAAATATCAAGCCTCACAGATGTGGTCTAGCTGCGGCTTACAGTTCACTATAAGCAAGTTGGTTGCAACGAAGTCCTGCTGGCCGATGCAACCCAAAATGTGACATTAGAGCCTTTGCCCACGAGCACGGTTTCTACACGACTGTGCCAGTCATAATATATGGAGCTCCATATAGATCTGCCGGCTCAACTCGCGCCGGCTTCATGTACAGATATCTTTATGGAGCTCTATATATAACTGGCACCGTGTAGAAACAGTAAACGAGGACACATGCCCTTATACTCTGGCTGGAGTCATAGTTGTCTAGTGTGCGAGGTGCGTTACTAGCACCAATAAGTGGATACCTACATGAATTTTTCAGGGTCCAAAGTTGCCTCCTTTTGAAATAAATTATTTGAAAGGAAACGGAGATATCATTTAAAATTTTGTTCCCAGTATGCCCTAAATAATTCTTCAAACTATTTTATGAACTCGTGTTTACAGTTTAAAGTGAAAACGCTTCTTTTCTTCGCTCATTTGCCAAAAGTGGCCGTTTTTCGCAAATGTGCGAAGAAAAGCTTTACGTTCTCACTTCCCCTTAAAAGTCATTGCCAAATAGACTTACCACTATCAGAGTTATGTGAATGAGGATTGTGTATGATCCTAATCCTCCTGTCAGGAGCTGGTTCCGCCGCCAGCCTCCACCTCGCTGCGTCTGCCTCCCGTGCACTCCTCGGGAAGTAGAGCGGCGCAAGCGCTAGGAGAAGGGCTACGTCGGGTCCACACTCGCTTCCGATGACTACTAGTTGTGGCAGCTTGTTCTGCTCGAGGTATCGGCGGATCGTTCCTGGAAAGTCGAAGGTATTTCATATTAAATTTATTCGCCATTTGTAAACAATTTACTCGTAAACGTTCATTTTCCTGCACTTTACAATTAGTGTTCTTAAAACTATTAACTTAATTGTTGTAAAAGGTAGGTACGAGTAGGTTTTAAACTTGGGAATATTAATGGCCATGTAACACAGTCAGAATATATTTGATACAGATACATTTATCCCTGACGGGGTAGATAGAGGTTAGTGTTGGAAGACACATAGCCCACTTGATAGGAGTAAAAGTAATTCTAGGTATGGAGGTTTACTACGAGCAAATAGACAATTTCAGAATTTTCCTGGACCTGCACAATTGCTGACATTTATTTTACAGGCGTCTAGTGAATATATGTATATATGCTATAATGGAGCTAATCTACATAACGCCGCGCCGTACACTCTTCAAGTCAGTACCCTACCTCTTTAAAACCAGGAAAAAAAACTACACACTATTATTTATTATTACTTATATAAATATTCAAGGTTTTCCATGTTATCTATATTTTTACTGTTTGATATCACCATATAATTAGGTTATTACGAGTTTCACAGTCGCACCACCTATTTATTATTTTTCAGCCAATCCTGTCACCCAAAGGTACGAGTACCTGTAAGAGATTGCCTTGGCGATAAGGCCGCCTATTGTACACCTTTGATTTCTTTTTCGTATAGAATTTTTCAAGTATTTTGGTGCACCAAAACACTTAATTGAATAAAGTGTATTATTATTATAACACAACGTCTCACTAGTAGAATCACTTTGCTTTTTAGGGCTTAGAAATTCCCAATAGATAAGATCTTTAGAAGCTATCCTAAATATCCAAAAAACAGTGTTATCATAAACAATCAGATAGTAAAATTAGTTTCAGTCTTCTATTAGTCTATACTCTATATTAGTCTTGCGTTTAAAAACGAACCCTTAAATCAATCCAGTCTTTTACTTCAACTAGGTAGATACTATCTTCATAGTTCTAATCACAGGATCTAATTGAAGGAGTGCAAATCACGAGTGAATCCCTCAGAGTATTCTTGGACATGTTACGAAGTGGGTAATTAATCTGAATCCGGTCACAGGAATGGAGGAAGGTCAAGGAAAAGGTGGGTGGAGTGTGTGAAGAAGGATGGATAAAATTATATAACAAATGCAATGACAAAGGTTAGAGGGACATGGAAAAGACTCATATGCGGTCCCGACCCTAGAGTGGCATAAGGTGAGGAAGATGAAGATGTATTTATATTTGAGGATAACTCTGAGAGTCTAAGTCACCGAGCTCGGTTTCTACCCAGCCCGGCGCCGTCGGTGCCAGTTACGTACTCGTATGGAGCTCCATACAGATACGACTATGTACATAAAGCCGAGGCGACATGAGATATGAGATGGCGCAGCGCCGTGTAGTAGCCGTGCTCGTGGACACAAGCCCTTACATTGCAACTTTATGAAATTTGTTAGGTAGGTACCTAAGTAGATTTTTTAAATATCCATTTATGTCCCACTGTGTGTATCCCAAGGCCTCCCCTTTTTCCTTCCTCAGTTCTCTGAGTAGATAACATCAAAATATTATAGGCCAAGGGGTTTCTAAGAGGGTTGTGAGTTCATTTGTGTGTTTGTAGAAGCATCTTTCCTAATTTTTTTCGTAGACTTGTAGTGTTGGGTTAAAGACGCTTTTGGGCAGACAAATTGTGCGTACTGGCCGCGTATGCTTCATACGCACCACGTTGGGGCAAAGAAGCAAAGAAGGGAATGCGTCCTCTTGGCATGTTATTGCGTTTTAAATGCTCCAATTGGCCAACGTTGCACGCACCGTCCCCGCACTCCATCGCCCGCGCCGTAGAATGGATAAACTTGGCCAACTTACGCAAAGCAACATGTGCGGCGAGGTCTGGAGGGAAGTTCCTCCTGGGCGAGTTGACGATGCACAGCGCAATAGACCTCGCGCCCAGCTCACCGGCCTTGTATAGGATGTTCCTAAAATTGACACAGAACAGGTCAGATAAAATTCATAAAATATAAATCCGCAGATTATTTCAACCTGAATCTGATAAAAAGTTTATTAATTTATTTAATTAAAAATTTCACAAGGATTTATACAGAGCTACAAAAATTCAAAGGATCAAGCTTCTTCTAAAAGCCAGCGTACAGAAAAGCTTCCACTATCTTTATACTATATTTCAGATGTATGTAACTTGAATACCATCGTATGTGTTTTTATTATTTAAACATTTTTCTTCTTCTTCTTTTCGATTTGATGGTACTTACTATATTTTGTCACTCCCGTATCGGGTCACTTCGATAGCTATGTCATTTACGGCAGTGTAGTTTGTGGAGAGAAACCACACTGACAAATGTTTTGCAATCTTTCCATCATCTTCCACCTGACCAAATTATCTTTACACAGCCCACATGCATTCTAGTCTGTTTTAAGATTTCTAAATAGGCCAAGGCTGATCATTGCCAGGTGGCAGTTTTTCTCGCGGTGTGATAAAATCGGGTACAGTGTGGTCTCTCTCCCAAAGCTTTAATCTGGCTATACTAGCATCATCATCTAAGGCTTGACAAAAAACTATAGCGGCTTATCAATAATTGGGGAGATGGACAATACAAAAGGAAGTTCAGGGTCTTGCTCCTTTACGTTCGGCTGCGCAAGCCACCTATCTTCGAGTTGGAGTTGATTCATATGGTGAAATATATCGAAAGACTTGTTTCGTTAACCGAAAGAGCGAAGCGTCTCAGTTTCGAGATTTGCCAAAAATGATTTTTTTCCGTCAGTCTGTCTGTCGGTTTGTTCTTGCTCACAGGCCCACGGTTTTTTAAGACGCAACTTTTTTGTCTGAACAACTTTTTTATCCGATAAACTTCAACGGGTTGGGGGTGAGTCGCGAGGTTTACAGCTCACAGAGCCAGATTGAGGACATCCTAGGGTAGGTACACCATGATAAAATATGAGTAGAAAAAAAAACACACGTACTTATAACAATTATGTAACGACGTCTCGGCAGCCGTGTGGTACTTGGCGACGTACTTCGGGCAGACGGTGTGGATGATGTGCCGGCACCGGAGGGAGAACCCGGGGGTCACCACTACCTCGCCTGTCCGGCATTCTGAAACGACAGGAATCATAATTAAAGCACATGAAAAATGTATCATTATATTAACATATATAGGACATATTGGACGATTGTCGTGTATGGAGTAAGGGTCCAGAAACTCCATCAACTTGCATTAGTATTTGTGAATGTAACCCAGAGTTGCGAGGTAGCACCAAATTCACTTATTTCGGATGTAGGTATCTAAATGGAAAGTTTCTAAAGAAATATTTATCGTAAGTGTATATTCCCAAATGGCTCAATTAAGGGTATATTTTATGGACTTGCGTGTGGTAGTTCATTGTCATAAAACTACATTCTGAGCCTTTCAACGTAGGTAGCAAAGTATAGCCTTTGAATAACTACAAAACGTGGCAAATACCACAAGGTTTTATTAGCACAATTTATAACGCAAACAGTGATAAATGTGACATTATGGCTTCACGTTTTGGCTTTCCATTCACTGCTTGTATGGAACTTGATGGTATTGTTGATACAATAGTCTTGCCCTTGAAAATACTTATTTAGCATTTCGTTGTTTATGGAAGTACAAATACAACATTACAAACAAAGTGTGTCAATGGTAAAATTATACTGTTGCTGTAACAGTGTGATTTTTCCCAGAACGTGTGTGCATGCATTAAAGAACGTGGCATGAATTGACTCTTTTATTTATGGAAATAGCTCAGAAAATTCTAGGTTCTTCAACAGGCTCCATGGCTTTGTTCTTAGTAAATTGTTAATAGTGCCTTTATTTGCTGGATTGTCATAAGATTAAGTTATTCTCTCTCTATAATCCCATTTATTATGGTCAATTCATGATCAATTTTATCTAGGTCATTCGATTCTGTGACGTTTATGTGCGGTTTGCGTGATTCATGTATTTTTAGCCCATAACCAAGTTTGCCAGGTTTCTTAAAGACATATAAATTAGTCGTCTACCGGGGTATCTGTGTTCAATTTAGCTCTCCACAACATAGTACAAAAAATACTGATTTTAACTTATGGAACATAATAAAAAGAGATAATAGTAAAAGAGGAAGATCGAAACCAGATGGAAAGACTGTACTAGAAATGAATGATACGAAAGTCTTAGAGTAAGTAGTTGGAAAGGAAATTGGAGAGAATGGAGAATAGACTTTGTGTACCAACCTCATATAAATATTTGGGAAACAGTAACGAAGGAGGGAAATAAAAAAAAATATAAATTAAAGGTAAGGGTACCATTTCAGAGGCCTGACGTTTTAAAAACAACAAATTAATATAAACGGCTTCTCACCGTGAGCTCTCGTGATGATCTCTTCCTTGAGGTCTGGGCCCGCCCCCATCATGATGCGGTCGCTGATCGCATTGCATTCTGTTAGAGTCTCATCTGTCGTGTTTGTGAGGGCGTCCACCTCTAACGTCGTTAGATCACCTTGCCTGGAACATAAAAGTAATTATAAAATTTGATATCATACTGGATACCTCATATTTCTTATTATTTATTTGATGGGACCTTGGCGCCATAACGCGCTTCATCGAGGCTACTGGTTACCCTAGAGCTGGCGGCTTATTGGGTACGTTGCCTCGATGTGGCGCGTTGGAAGAGATATTTTATTTGTAAAAATATTTCTGTATAATTTTGTTTGTATAATTTGTTTTGAATAAAGAGAAAAGTATATGTGATAAGACAACTTAGCGAAGGAACATCGGAACCAATCTCACCTAAAGTGGGAAATATGAGGATCTTAGTGGGTTTGTAACAACATGTAAGACCTTCTTAGTTATAATACTAATCGAATTTAATTTGAGTTAAGAACTATTTCTGCGCCATACCGTTTATTATACTTGTATATTGACTCTGCATTTATATTTGCTTTGATTTAATCAATTTTGATAGTCTGTGATTTATCATTTAATTCAATTAATTTATTCATAAAACAATAAAAATTGTGTCTGAATATGTACACATTAAGAAAATACAATAAAAAATAATAACATGTCAAACAATTTAGAAAATTTAGTATAAAATCGGCAAATGTCAGAAAAGAAAAAATAAAATTATCCATTCTAGTTAATACAATTATCTAAAATCCTTCAATATTATAACAACACTTTTCTAACAGAAGAGCACGTAACCTGACCTTGAATAAATTGTGACTTCGTATGGTTCTCAACTCCACGGGCAATCCATTGAATAGCATAGTTGCCTGATACCTCGCATCATGCTTCACTATCTCTAATTATCAACAAAGTCTTGTCTCCTGGTGTTCTCCCGTTGTTGTCTTTCTAGATCAGTTTCAATAAATGACATCTTTTTGAAATCAGTAAGAACAACCAAAATATACAAACTTGGGACGGTTAGAATTACATATTCTTTAAATTTTAGATTTAATTTATTGCTGTTATATTTAACAAACAAAAATAAAACAAACGCCAATAGGGAATCACTACAATTTTATTAGTTTTGGCACAAAAAGTGAAGTAAATCCTGGTTCGGTTTTTTTCCTAGATTCTTTTGTGACCTAATACCGTTAACTGTCTGGCAAATACGCCTGATTTTCCAGACCGTTCACGATATTAGGTCACAAAAGAATCTAGTTTTATCTCATTTGTTCTGGATGTCTGAATCACGCAAAGTACGTCTAGGCATTGTTGCGTGAACATGGAAAATCGGACGTTGGCATAACCAGTCGCTGTGCTCAATACCAACCATTCAACCCACAAAATTTAACAATCTATTTGTTAAGTTTACTATGCTATAAGTAAGTAGTCGTCTATTGTTTTAAAGTAATGGCTAAGAAAGTGGGCCTTGCGGTTCATTTTGTAGATTTTCTTCCTTTGTGGGGATAGACACATGATGTGTACCTACTGTGAATGAGATAAGGTCGTCTTCAAATAGTAGCGTTTGAAAATCAGGATTACAGTAGTTGAATTAATTGATATTAGATACTATATCGTCAGTTTTAGTAAGTGGCTTTTTCCACCATACACAGTTTGGTACATGGCTGATGCGATAACCCTCAGGAGATAGGTAGTTTGCATGGGCCATCACCATCATCAGGTCTTTTTTTTTTTAGTCTCCACTGTAGGAGCACGACCGTCTCTGTACTACCAGAGCCATACTTGGCGAGAGCAGCCAGAATATTTGACCTACACTTTCCACGCTGGGTTTAAGAGATCTCATTGATGTTTATATAAGCTTTGTTTAGCTCGTGTTTCCTAAGTCGCCTTTTAAGACATCCACGGGAAGACTTGAAGTGATCCTGTTCTACTCTGCCGGGAACCACACGGCATGAGTCGTGATTGTGACCATTGCCTCCTTTAGGAAGCTTTCCATCTGGTGTTACAAGCATATCCTCGCAAATGTTTCGGAAAGCCACATCTTCCCCAAGCGTGGACCAGGACATTCACATTGTCATATCAGTACAGTACTTACCATATCGCAAGTCTGGAGTTGATTTCATCATCATGCGGGAACACAGGATGCTGATGCGTAGGGGCTACCCTAGGGGAGTAGTCGGCATGGTTCGCTGCGGGGGACTGCGACCACCGGGCTACCGCCGCCAGGGACGCGCCGGATGCGGGCGCGCGCATCACGCACCGCGATGGATCTGAAGAAGAAAAAGAATATATATAAAGTATAACATAATATATTCCCATCAGAGGAGACTAAGAGACACATCTACCTGTGTAGCTGCGAGCCTGCGACTCAATAGCTGGTAAGCGTATGATAACTCGTTCTGATTTCTGATCTACATTATTCTGAGGGTCATCTATGAAGAGGGTATGAGGCATACACCCAGGTGATATTCGGAAGTTGATTTTTTTAGTCGCTACTACTTCGTATTTTAGTCGCAAAAAACCTATGAAAAACAATGATGAAAAATCAAGTAACTATTTAAATATGTTTTTTGCTGAAAGTTTTACAGCACTCAGTGACAAGAAAAAGCAAAGCTTCATTACAAATATATTTTTCCCTAAGCAATCTCATTCAAAAGAAAAACTAAGAAAGAATAAGACGTAGACATTTTTAAATACATAATTACTGTACCTCTTTATATTTAATCGCATTTCTTTGTAAATCGTAGTATTCCCTACATAATCAAATTGTCAGTAATACACTAAATGCCAGTCAAATAGTCGACTTTGGTAGTGTTTTAAATACATATTTAATATCACTCAGTTCTTAGAAGTTGCAAATGAATTCAAATGGTTATTTCGAGTTGCCGTTTTACCTGAATCGATGTTTCGAAGTATTATGTAAGGCGTTACAAGACAATACTACGACCGAGAGTTTTCATGGAAAGTGAAGTGAATAAAACTTGATTAAACAATTGCTCTAAGATACGATCTTCTTCTTTAACTTAAGAGCTTGCTTTTGTCGGTGGAGTTAAGTGGAGATGCCTCTATTCTTCTTGGTAGGACCTGACTCCTAATCCTTCCTTAATTTGTAGGAAAGATATGATAATTTTTTACTTTCATACAGTTAATTATATAATACGAGCCTTATCTCTCTAAGAAACTATTCTACTTCAAAAATATCCTTAATAGCTCCATTAAAATATAGTAAAATATAAAAATCTTGTAATATGCAAGCACAAACTTAATCCCCGACTCCCCAAAGCCATAGTGGGGTCCATGAAAATTTTATGGGGCAGAACATAGCAAATGCTATGATTTACAAGTCAGGCTTCACTAAATATGCATTGAACGCGAACCCGACCGCTAGTTTACTGTGCTACTGTTTAATTTAACAAGGTTGCTCTAGCCGGTGGATTTGCTTGTTTTAGTAACACTGGGAAACTGTATGTTTGGATATTTACACATACTATCTGTCTATATTCAAGAGCTATACTCTTGTCAGTGGAGTATGAATTATCTTTCATTCGTTTCTCTCATCCGCCAGCGGTTTTACTTCGCTGCAATACACGACGTTCATCTTCTTCTTTATCTGTTTCAATAGCTATGCCTTGGTTTTCCTGGTCCTCTTTTCCCTTCTACTTGTACATAGTAAATTATTACTCTGTGCTTCTACTGCACATACCTTAATTCTTTTTTTTAAATAATACTTAATATGAGGCAGCTCATAGCGAATGCTGATCTATAAGTCAGTCAGGCTCTAAATATGCATTCAACGGGATCCGACCGCTAACTCGCCGCTACTGTATAATTTAACAAGGTTACTAGCCGGCGGATTTGCTTGTTTTGCAAAGCAATATTATTAACTAGCTGTGCCCGCGACTTCGTTCGCGTGGTTGTCGGAATGTTATATAGCCTAAAGCCATCCTCTATAAATGGACTACCCAACAAAAAAAGAATTTTTCAAATCGGACCATTAGTTCCTGAGATTAGCGCGTTTAAACAAACAAACAAACAAACAAACAAACTCTTCCGCTTTATAATATTAGTATAGATTTATTGTCCGAGCGAGCGCGAAGCGTCTCCCTTTCAGCTTGGGTTAAATGCTTTCATATGTCTGTCTTGTTGTCTGGCTATTCTATCTTATTCTCCTTCTTGTATTCAAGAGCCGCGCTCTTGTCGGTGGAGTGCTTTCTACGAGTATGTCTCTCTTTCCACATCACAAATTTTTCCACATTTAATTTTTCTTGTATTTGTTCAAAAATCTTCTTCTAGACAGGTCACATTTTAAAACCTATCCTTGTAAAATTTGTGAGCCGGTTCGGTAAATTTATGAATTTTGTTTGTCGATTTTGTTTTTGGAATTTTTAAAAAGACTGGTGTTACCGGTTTGTGATATTACGAACCAGTGACTTGAGGTAGACGATGGTAATAGTCATAAGGCTAAGGTAATAGGTGAATCTCATTTGATTATATTATTCAAGATGACATCATACCTACGTAAGTCGGCAGTGTTACATCACTGCCAACTTTTCTCTTTGAGCAAGTAGACCTTTGTATCTAACATACTCATACTATCGGATAGATATCGAGGGATAGATAGATACCTATCTACTAGCTAACCGATTGTTGGCGCCTCGAACGTGAGAGGCCCTTGCCCATCGACACAGAGAAATTGACCTACATATCGCTATCGATGATACTAGGGTGACAGGATTGATTGGAGACTGATCTATAAGTATTGAAAGTCCATATAAGTACCTAATTATATAACAGAATACCATATATAGAATAATCATAATAATAATAATATAGAATTTATCGAACCGGCTCACAAATTTTACAAGGATATGGTTTAAAATGCGACCTGTCTAGAAAAAGATTTTTTGAACAAATACAAGAAAAATTCAATGTGAAAAAAGTTGTGCTATTATTTTCAGGATGTCATGCAATATAACGAGAAGGTCATTTGTTACTTTTCAACCCAGCTTATCCGTCCATCCTATGCCAGTACCACATTTCAAAAGCTGCTAGTTTCTTCCTTTTTTATATGGTACATGTATATGTACCATATAAATAAATATGTATATATTACAGAATTTCTATGATACTACATTTGCATACGACGACGAAACTACTTTGATAGTCAAATTAAGTTATAAAGGAAATGGTATGAATGCTGCATTTGATAAGAAAGGAATAATCATATCAGATTATACGTTGCAATGAAGCAAAATTAGCCCATAAAACAAGGGCAATAAAGTCTATGAAATGCGTACGTAGGTTCCTTGCTCACTATCTAGGGCATGCTCCTATGACGTCAGTGAATGCACTATTTCCCTCTCCTGCATTCCAATGCGTAGAGAGAGACGGCCAATCCATTGAGAATAGGATATGGCCTACGTCAGATCAGAACAAAGATACAAGTAGAAGCTTAGTAGGAACAAAGTAAACCTACAAAAAAAGTATTCTTTAAAGACTGATTTTCTCTACATTATATTATAACTTTGAATAATTTGGTTCTCCACTGGCGGAGCAGTATCAGAAGTATGACAATGTAAATGAATAAGTATTCTTTGATTTTCAATATTTATTTTTACAGAACGCAGGTCGGTATCATGGACTGAACTTGCTCCAAAAAGTCAGGTGGTTAAAAAGTCACCCTGTAATCGCTGTACTGGGTTTTTATCCCAAATATTAAAAAGGTTTTGTAGATACCAACCACATAGGTACCCAGTTATTCTTCACGCAAACTTTATGGAATGGAAGTGGCTAAATTGCATTAACTTAAGAGAGCTTGACATGTAGTTAACTATATTTTTTGCTGTGCAGTTCAATGTCCAAATTATTCAAGTAGCTGACGTCACGTAGGTTCACACAAAAACCACTTAACATCGAAGAAATTTTTTTAGGTACCTTTAAAAAATCTCAGTAAGTAAGTACAATAATAAATATCCATTCCGAGAATGATTCATACAATCGTACACACAGCAATTGAGCGTGTATTTGTAAAATATGCGTTTAGATAGAAGTGGAATACAGAAAATGTGGATAATAGTACACAAGAGGGATATTTGTAAAAAAATACAAATAAATTTCGTCTACGTGAAGTTCTGGAAATCTTTGCAAGATGACTTGCGGAGGTTATCAAAAATTTTAAAATTTTCTTTTTTGTGACCACAGACATTGAGACATCACACATTAGGATTGTACACGACAAAAAAAAAAACAAAGAAACTAAAAACATTACAAGACTTATCATAAAAATAGGAGAGATAAGTTAATAATAAAGACAATGTAAAAAACTCATTTGCTAATTTTAACGCAGCTTATAAACTCTTTGCTGTTACATTATGACAAAAGGATGATAAAGCGGCCAATATTCCTAAGCCTAACACACAGTTAACTATTCACAAAAACATCGCTGCAAAGACATTCATGTAGTAACTAGCTTTTGCCCGCGGCTTCGCTCGCGTCCTTTCTTTGCGAAGTGGTTTGGGCTGTGCGTTGATAGATCACCATGTCAGTCAGTCAGTCAGTCACCTTTGAGTTTTATATATTTAGATTCCATTTTAGGCAGTTCAGTATAAAAAGTAGAAAAACGCCTAAAACGCTTTCGATAGCCCAGTACAGACATCAAGGTCAGACGCGTACCATGATAATTGAAGGTTTCACCTTCAATTTATATAGGTAGCGTAACGAAGAAATCCATAATATAAAACTTACCTAAAATTGTCATTCCTTGAACGCACGCAAACACAAAGACAGAACGATAGGTCTGCACAGTACGACAACCAGATAGTATGTGATGTGACCTCGAAGGGTGGGTTAAACACACCCCCAGGGTGACGTAGGGTGGGGGCAGGAGGACGTGACGTCATCGGTCGACGACCTCGGGAAGTGGGTCACGAGATTTGGTCGATCTGGCAGGAAGCGAGCCTTCCTAACCTCAGCTTTATGCTTCGGTCGAGTTAGATTGGGTTGGAATGATATAGACATCAAGGGTTGGAATGATATAGACATTAACCCTTCTAAAGCTGGAGAATGTAGTTATTGATTTATCATAACAACGCTCAGAACAATTTGTCAAAAATGTGATGAAAAATTTCGCCACGAATGATAATTTTTCATAACCATATTAATTGGTGAACATATGATGACCAGCTATGGAGATATGGAACAAAGTCCTCAAAGAAAATAAAGGCGGTTGTTATTTTGGTTGATTTTTTAAATAAAATTGCAGTTAAAAATAATTTAAAACTATCACGTTGCATCATCACTAAATTAATACATATGGGAATTAACGCTAAACGTACGTTTTTTATTTATTTTGCTGACGTTTCGTCCGGGTTTCACCGAACGTGGTCCCAGCTTGACTGAAACAGCGAAATCGCTGTTTCAGTCAGGCTGGGACCGTTTTCGCAGGCTGAGACTGTACTTTTCGCATTAAATCCCGTATGCATTAATTTAGTAAAATTGCAGTTACTGCGATTATTGTCCCAGTTTTAAACACTGCTACGTCTCATGCGCACTTTAAAAGATGTTATCTGGATTATCTGGCAACTGTTTCCAGTTCTAGTAGCAGTTCAGGTGGAAACGTGGATTAAGTTGGGAGTTGCGCAGGTACGAGTAGTTCGAGTTTGAATCAGACTCATATTGCGGTGTGCGAAACTTTCTAGAGCTTTCGAAATACGAGGAAATTTTAAAATTAGAAAAATAAATTCATGTATACAACCGATGACTGCTTCCGTGGTCCAGTGGTCAAGACGTTTGCCTTGTGATCCGGAGATTGTGGGTTCAAATCCCAGTGTGAAGCATACTTTGTGAAAAGTTGTTTCCAGTCTGGTGAGGATATTGCAGGCTTGAATCACCTGATTATCCGAAAAGAAAGATGATTCCAAGCTTCGGAAGGCACGTAAAGCTGTTGGTCCCGAACGCCATCTAGCGTTGGTTCTGGTCGACTACTCTTTGGGTTGCGGTGCGGAGGTCAGACGGCAGTCGCTTTGTATATAAACCAGTAACCTCGTCAAATCACCTAGGTTAGGTAGCGAACCCTGGGCTCTGAAGCGCAACCGCTGACGATGCAACCGGAAATACGCTTGTATGATGACAACCAATTAAATATAATTTAAAAAAACTTTTCTTGTTAAACGCGACAAAATGTTTAAAATGCAGTTTTTTTTTTGGTATAAATCTTTCGAAGTAATAATTTTAAATCAAATTTAACTATTTTATTTAATGGTGTTAAATTTAAACATTGACTATTTACTACTAGATCAGCGTACTTAAACTGTCGAACATACATATTTCGACCAAATGACATATAGCCAAAAATACGTATAATTAAATAAAATCGAAACATTGCATGAGGTCGCAAACGCAATAAAAAAACCTTTTGTTATTTCAACATTGACCACCTAAGTTCTAACACCTACTCGTTAAACATGACATCAGCGTAAACTGTTGCAAGTTAACACAATAAAACTTGGCAAAAAACGCCAAGTTAAATAGGAAAAGTAACTCTACCTGTAAATCCTGTAATCTCACAGTGTCGCTCCAGAAGTGAGGTGGAAAGCTTCCACAATAGACTCAAAACTACTAGTATTTTTTTTTATATCATCATCAGGTCTTTTTAGGGTCCGTACCCGAAGGGTGCAAACGGGATCCTATTACTGAGACTCCGCTGTCTGTCCGTCTGTCACAGGGCTCTATCTCTTGAACCGTAATAGCTAGACACCTGAAATTTTCACGGATTATGTATTACTATAGCCGCTATAACAACAAATACTAAAAATAAAAAAAAGTTGAAAATTAAAGGGGGTCGTCATACAAGAAACGTGTTTCTTCAGCGTTTCAAAACATTGTACGGTGGTACGGAACCCTTCATGTACGAGTCCGACTCGCACTTGCCCGTTTATTTAGTTTCCACTGCAGAAGCACGACCCTCCTTGTACTGCGAGAGCCATATATTAGCCAGAGAAACTAGAAGATTTGGCTTACACGCTGGCCAGACGGGTTAGAGAGGTCTCATTGATGTTTATAAGCTTTGTTTAGTTTGTGTTTCCGAAGTCGCCTTCTACGACAACCACGGCAAGACTTGGAATGGTCCTATTCTACTCTGCCGGGAACCATATGGATTTTTTATATTTTTAGGGTTCCGTACCTCAAAAGGAAAAAAACGGATCCCATATAGGATCACTTTGATGTCCGTCAAAAAACATTATTTTCTTAATCTGACGGCTTAAAATAAAATCTTTCTAAACTGTCTGACTAAGAAAATATTTTTTTTTTTGTAAAATATTTGATTGTGAGACCAAAGTGCTAGTCAAGACAATTCAAATGAGCCCAAACACGATAGGTTTTCGTCGTTTCATTACTGAGTTCCTATGGCTACCTTCCGGCTCCACCATCAGTTTACCAATATGATATCGTTATATTGTAATGTCAACCTGACATGACACGACTGCATGTTAATCCGACGCGCTCGAGTAAATCTAAAAATCTGCCTCTTGGGCTCCCTACTATTTATCTTAGGAATGCCTGGCAGGTACTTCCACGCTCAACTCATATCAAATACTCAAGTCTCGCAATCGCAATCAAAAGATAAAGCCGTTTATGCTGCAATTTTTTTTGTATAATAAATCTATATATAGAGGAATGTACTAACCGACCGATGGACAAAATAACTCGATCAGAAAGCCAGGAACCATTTCCCAAGTTGTCCTACAAATATCGTAAACATATTTCAGCCGAGACATTTGGACTTGTTTTTGTTCTAGTTTCGATAGAAAACATTCTTGTACGAACGGGATATCGACAAGTTCATATTTAACCTGTGAAATATACTTATGCAATTTATTTGAAATTATAAAATTTTGCTGAAATCTGACATGTATTTTCAAAATAAAAGCTACGTTTGTATCGGAAAGTTTGATTCTGTCTATGGTAAGAGGACTTTTTACTCAAAAATATAATAGATTTTTTTTTTCTTTTCCAATACCAAATGGTATTGGAAAAGAAAAAAAAAACGGAAAGGGTACTTGGGCTACGTAGCAGCACATACAGCTAAGAAAGCAACCGGGAAAGCCATGGTAACCAAGAAACTTATGATTATAAAAAAAAAAGAAGAAAAAACATACTGTCACTAGGCAGTAGAAACGGTATTGGCAGAAGGCCGAATATGCGGGATCTGAAAGGGTTTCTATCAAACCTAAGCACTGCGGTATGGAAGGCAAATAGGAAAACCACCGTACTACATTCCCTAAATAAGGATTTAAAATGGAGAAAGTTAAACGGGAGACGAGGAAGGGGAAGACCGACGGTGAAGTTAAGGAAAGGTTAGGAGTAAGGTCCTATCAAGACATTAAAAAGTTGGCGGAGAGAAGAGAGGAATGGAGGCATCTCCACTTAACAACACCAACAAAAGCAAGCTCTTAAATAAAAAAAAGAAAATGATGAAGAATTAATATTATAAAGGGAATGGAACCAAAATAGGGTTTACATCGACTTTGGTATAACTGGATGCCAGCATTATAAATTTTTTAGCAATATTGACTGACCTACTGACTTGTTTTAATAATTGTCGCTTCTAAGTATACTTTGGTCTCACAGCGTAGCGTGAAAAATTAAAATGTTGTATCTACTTACGATTTGAAAGTTTACCTTCAATTGCGTGGATTAAATTGAATTGAATTGCATTCAATTTACCTTGCCTAGATTATTACAAAGGTAGTCTTTATTACAAGCTTTAATTAAGTTTCAACTGTCCCGTTGTCTGTGTCCGTAATCAAATCTTGCAAGCTAAATTAGACCCACTTTCCATTATTCGATTGAGCTGGAACTTCACATACTTATGTATGTTGGGTGACAATGCAATATTGTGGTACTAATGACCTGTTTTTATAATGAAGCCAGATGGTAGTCACGGCATCTCGGAGAGCTTATTACAAGCTTTAATTAAGTTTCAACTGTCCCGTTGTCTGTGTCCGTAATCAAATCTTGCAAGCTAAATTAGACCCACTTTCCATTATTCGATTGAGCTGGAACTTCACATACTTATGTATGTTGGGTGACAATGCAATATTGTGGTACCAATGACCTGTTTTTATAATGAAGCCAGATGGTAGTCACGGCATCTCGGAGAGCCTATTACAAGCTTTAATTAAGTTTCAACTGTCCCGTTGTCTGTGTCCGTAATCAAATCTTGCAAGCTAAATTAGACCCACTTTCCATTATTCGATTGAGCTGGAACTTCACATACTTATGTATGTTGGGTGACAATGCAATATTGTGGTACCAATGACCTGTTTTTATAATGAAGCCAGATGGTAGTCACGGCATCTCGGAGAGCCATAGAGAACTGCTATAGAGAACTATTATTTGTGTTTCAGACTTTTAAGTTAAGTTTTGTTGAATTTTTTTAAACAAACTGGTATCAGTAAACAAAAAAGTTTCGTTCCAAGAATGTTTTACTGCAATTATAAGCATTGTAGTCCAGGCAAACAAGGCACAACGTAGAACAATAAGATTATCCACTAAACCTCCGTTATCAAAGATAAGCATAATACCTATCTTACCCCTTATCATAATCTTAGGCTTGCACACATTAATTATGTTATGTTGCATACGAGTACTTTCGTATTTTACAAGCTTTTATGTTTCACCTGTCCCGTTGTCTGTGTCCGTAATTAAATCTTGCAAGCTAAATTAGACCCACTTCCCATTATTCGAAGGAGCTTATACTTCACATACTTATGTATGTTGTGTGACAATGCAATATTATGGTACCAATGACCTGATCTCATGATGAAGCCGGAAGGTGGCCGCGGCATCTCTTTGATCAAACAACATAACCCCACCGAGTTTGGGCTCTATTGATTCGTCTTGAGGAGCATTCAAACTTATAATTCATTGTTTTAGATAAAAGCTTGTTTTTAAAAATATTTTTTAAATAATTACTTGTTTGAAGATATTAAGAATCCCCTTACCCTAGACTTTCCCATACAAACGTAGTCTACGTTTTATTTTGAAACGAGATGTCAGATTTCGGTATAAATTTGAAACTTTAAAGAGATTGCATATGTCTAGGGTTTAAATTAGTTTTCACAGTCAAAATATGAACTTTAAAGAAAATATAAGGGTGTAAAAGTTTTCCATACTGATAATCAAAAATGATATAATACACTATATTCTCTTTCAAGTTCATATTTTGACTGTGAAAACCAATTATAACCGTAGATATATGCAATTTCTTTAAAGTAAAAAAAAATTACCGAAATCTGACATGTCGTTTCAAAATAAAACGCAGTTTGTATGGGTCACTCTGATTCTTTCTAGGGTAAGGGGAATACTTAATAAGGAAGTTTTTAGGATTCTAAGTTCAATTTACTCTGCAAGTAAAGTGACATTTTATTCTATTTTGTAAGAATTTGAGAAACGGAAGGCGACCTAGTTTTCAGAACAAACTTATGCTTAGAAGAGCTAGAGACATATTTATAGTCTGTTTGCTTAAATGGCGTGCAGTACACACACATGCTATTTTGGAATACATGTAAAAAAAATAATTATCATTACTTATTTTATTTTGTTTATTATCTTTTACATATTTTGAAATGAATTATCAGAATACAAATTATTGATTTATAAAAATGACAATTTTTAATTAAGTCATTTTAACCATTTTCGAAACTGTTTAGGGTGCCAACGGAAACCTATTACTGAGACTCCGCTCTTTGTCCGTCTGTCACGGGGCTATAGCTTGAACCGTAATAGCGAGACACTTGCAATTTTCACCAATTATTATGTATTACTGTGGTCGCTATAACAAAAAATACAAAAAATAAGATAAAGTGAAAAATTAAAGGGGTCGTCATACGAGAAACGTGTTTTTTTCAGCATTTAAAAAAAAATTACTGAGGTACAAAACCCTTCATGTACGAGGCCAACTCGCATATATGACCGGTTTTTTACAAAAGCCGCGTTTAAGGCCGTACCTGTATTTTCAGAAGTCCTAGATAACACTTCAAAGTATTTTATGAACTACTGTTTACAATTTAAAGTGAGAAAGTTAAGCTTTACTAACTAGCTTAACGTTCTCATTATAAACTGTAAACAGTAGTTCACAAAATAGTTTGAAGGGTTATCTAGGATTTGGTAGTAGCGAAATTTTAAATAATGTCTCCGTTTTCTATGAAATGATTTATTTTAAATGGGGGCAGCACTGGATCCCGGAAAATTCAAGTACGGCCTTAATTTATTTTAAGATTTTCTTTTGTTTGATTTATAATAAATTTAAAAACTTTAATGTCAAATATTGAAAATAAACGGGCAAGTGCGAGTCGGACTCGTACATGAAGGGTTCCGTACCACCGTACAATGTTTTAAAACGCTGAAGAAACACGTTTCTTGTATGACGACCCCCTTTAATTTTTAACTTTATATTATTTTTAGTATTTGTTGTTATTGTGGTCATAGTAATACATAATTGGTGAAAATTTCAAGTATCTAGTTAATGCCATTATAAAGATCAAGTTAAAACGCTGGAAAAACCACGTTTCTTGTATGACGACCCCCTTTAATTTTTAACTAATTTTTATTTTTAGTATTTGTTGTTATAGCGGCTACAGTAATACATAATCGGTGAAAATTTCAAGTGTCTAGCTATTACGGTTCAAGAGATAGAGCCCTGTGATAGAGACACAGACAGCGGAGTCTCAGTAATAGGGTCCCGTTTGCACCCTTTGGGTACGGAACCCTAAAAAGAGATCAGGACCCAACATATTCCAACTAAAAGAGGTAAGCAGCGTTTTTTAGTTTTGATGAATACGAGGGCTATAGTTTTAGTTCAACCGAATTAGAAAATAATAACATATGAAACGTAGTAGCATTAGCAAATGCCGAATGTGGTAATGTGTTTATACTGGCTGCGTGACGAACCGGAAAGAAAACAAAGGCATGAGTAACACCGCAAAAAAAGATGTGGCCAATGACTCTGACATAAACGAGGCCAGTAAAGGTACAAGTCGGGTTTCGCATTTGTACGTGGCGTACTTATCTTCTTATTGACTTTTTAACCGACTTTAAAAAAGGAGGAGGTTAACAATTCAACTGTATGTTCTTTTTAATTTTTTTTTATGTATGTTTGTTACGCGATATCTTCGCCAATTGTGAACCGATTTTGATGACTATTTTTTATTTGAAAGCCTTTACTACCAATTTGGTCTCATTTCAATTTGGTGAAGATATGATGAAGAACTTTGGAGATATGGAAGAAACTCCTTAAAAAAATTGTAAAAAAAAACTGTTGTTTTTTTTTGTTAAAAATTTAATTATTTTGACTAAGCGAGTGCGAAACGCTAGCGAAGCGGCTCCGGTTCAGATTGAGCAAAAATGCTTTCGTATGTCTGTCTGGTTGTTCTCCTCACATCATAATCATCCGAGCGTATTCCCGGTTGCATCCTCAGCGGTTATGCTTCAGAGCCCGGGGTCCGTTACCTAAACCTAGGTGATTTGACGAGATTACTGGTTTTTACACAGAGCGACTGCCGTCTAATCTCCGCAACCCAAAGGGTAGACAAGAACCAATCCTAGGATAGGTTTAAACAAACGCTAGATGGCGTTCGGGACCTAGCTACTCGTCGGGTCTCGTCTGGTTGTTCTTCTCACGTTCTCCTATATACGACGCATTTCAAGTTTTCAACCGATTCTCGTGAAATTTTGTGAGCAGCCCCTTTAGCATGGTAATGCCGACTGTGTTTATCAAGCGCTATCATCCATCACTATCCCGCTCATGATAACGACCGGGATGGCACTAGTCTGTCGCGCGATATAATCTTTATCTTGGTTTATCAAAGCCCGTACATGTCACATTAACTACTGTAAAGTAAAGGAATGGAGTCAATAAAACGAAGTTACCTCCGCTCTGAATCACTCCGGCCCTCACAAAAGCGATTATGATGTTGCATTAGCTTTTACGAGAGTGTGTCACTTTTCGTTATTTTGAATAATTTAAATAACATAAGACTATTTAAAAATCTCGGTTATATTCACATTGTTTTTTGTCTGTAATGCCAATAGGCAAAAAGAATAATAAACGAAAAAAAAAGTGAAATGTTTCCCTGTAAATCTCACGTAAGCTTTTTTCATTTTGCCTTTATTCAATACTAGCTTTTTCCCGCGGCTTCGCTCGCGTATCCCACGGGAACATTACTTTTTTCCGGGATGAAAGGTACCCTATGTTACTTCTAGTACCTCCCAGGATATGTGTACAAAGTTTCATGATGATTCGTCAAGTAGTTTTTGCGTGAAAAGGTAACAAACATCCACGCTTTCACATTTATAATATTAGTAAGGATACTTATAGCTCCGGACATTAAAAGATTATTTCTATTTATAAAATTTGTACAATATTTTATTAGGAGGTGGTGCAAATGAAACTAATTAGTCTCGTTTGCACCATTTATGGTGCAGATCAATGGTACATACGGTACAACGGGGTTCTATCCACCTTCCGGCTCTACCCTCAGATTACCTCAAGTTTATAATAAGTATGTAAATACGTTTTGTAAAGCTAAACGCTATGTATAATACAGGAAAGTGAATCAAAATTAAAAGCTTTTTTTTTTTTTTTTTCTAGCCTGTGGCTGTTATTTCACACAACTGGGCAAAAGCCTCCCGGATAGGCTTTGAATATCTAATTAAATAAAAGTTTATTAAGAAACCGGTCAAGTTCGAGTCGGACTCGTACATGAAGGGTACCGTACCTCCGTACAACGTTCTAAAACGCTGAAAAAAAAACATGTTTCCTATGACAACCTCCTTTAGCGGCCACAGTAATACATAATCGGTAAACATATTAAGTGCATTGACATGAATATATAGACTCGGTATCTTCAAACACGGCCATGTCCTTTTTGGTAATACAGACTAAACACGAGAGTAGTACAGAAAGGTCAATATATTTTTACATACCTACGAGTACGTGGTTCAAATTTAATCCTACATATATTTTAATAAATGCGGATGTTGGTAAGTATGGCTGGATGTACGAATGGGTGTATGGATGGTTGTATGGTTGTATAGATTTTTAGATTGTAGACTCACGACTATCATATTTAAAAAGGTAAAAGTTAAACTGGACATATCTGTTTCTTTGGTAACCTTTTATTATTCTTACTTAATTTCTTTACATAATGTTTTGCACTAGAAGAAAGTGATTTCTTGTACTTACCTTTTTGTTTTTTTTTTCTTTGTTAGCTATCTCTGTATTTAATGTATTTTAATACGTAGGTATTGGGTCTAAATTACATATGTTTATTTAGATTACATAAATGAAGATTTGTAATCGGCTTATAGTTATATAATAATTTATCAAAATCGATTTAGCCGCGTAGCTACGAGGAAACAGAATTATAGGGACAAACATAATAAAACATCAAAAATGTGTAAGCGGCCATCTTGGATCCAAAATCTGATAGCAGTTTCAAGTTGCGCGGGGCACTTGTAGGGGTACAGCCCCCACATACAAAATTTTTGAGCCCTCGGATCGGAGGTCCTAGTGAGACGTTACGAGATATGACTTAATTTTATAAAGGATTCATAGGATTTTAGGAAACTTTTGTAAAGCATTTATAGCATATGTATATAAAAATTATAAAACTTAAACATTTTTAAACGTTTTACAAACATTAATAACTGTGTAGCAAACAAATAGTTTTTCGATGCTTCCATGAAGAAACTGAAACGTAGGCATATTTATGATGTCTACATTTCACTTCTGTTTTGTTAGTCTATGACGAATCATTCCATCGGTTGACAGATCATTCACTCATTACATTCATTAAGGCAGCCGAAATTTTGCAATCCGTATTTAATTTTCAATCAATGAAATCTAGTTACTTACCGATGGAAAGGTATTCCTTCATATTTTGCGTTGTTCTTTGAATTACTAGTGCAGTATCTCAACACACATCAAGGCATTTTTGACTAAGTTGACAGTGTTTTCTTTAATGAATCGTGGAGTGTATTATGCGCGTATTGCTAGCGAGTGACTAATGTGCGGTTAACAGTGATAGCATATGATGAACAGAACACAACTGTTGTATGGTATGTGGCGTCTTCTCTAGTACGTAAGTACATAGATCTCGTTGATTAAGTGTCTCGCTATTACAGTTCAACGGATAGAGCCATGTAACACACGGATGGACAGACGGACAGTCAGCGGAGTTTCAGTAATAGGGTCCCGTTGGTTACCAACGGGACCGTGGTCGGTGTTAAGGTACAGAACCCTAAAAAAACACAGTCCTAACTTTCCTTACACAAAAGTCTATTTCAATGGCAAAATCGTTATGTTTTTTTATTCGAATATTTTGATTTAGTACCTACTTATATGGAAAAACGAAACGGCTAGACCAGACGAATGACGAAAGGCATAAATACTAGCCTCAGAATAGATGAATGATCTACTAGTGTGGGTTTCCGAGGTGAACTACAATCTCCTCAAGCAATTTATGATAAAGCTGCGTAAACCGAATGAATATTAATAACAAATAATGGCTGAGATAAGTCCATTTAAATACAGATTTTTTATCTGCAGGTAATTAATGGTATTTATATTTAACCAAAACAGTTTGCATACAGTAACAATAATATCAAAAGAATGCTAAATGGTTCCCGGGCAAGAACTTCTCCAATTTATGACAGTAATTTTTTTAAATTCAATGTAGGATAAATATATCACATATTGAAGGTCATTTAAAAATTATTTTTATTACAAAAGCTACAAACCACTAGCGTTTCGGAACGACCACTGCTAAGAAGATATGCCAAAAGAAACCCAGTTCAGTAAGTATAGGCCTATTCCTACCCAGCCTAATGGTTTTTATAGACAGATTTACACTTATCTTAGACATTATATTTTATATTGTACATTAAAAAAAAACTACTTATTTTATTATAAAAGTAACTGTTTCCAAGAATTTTTATCAGATAAATAATCATTTACATGTTAATACACCTTTTTTAGGCGTGCCGTATGGTTCCCGGCAGAGTAGAATTGGGCTACTCCAAGTCTTCCCGTGGATGTCGTAGAAGGCGACTTAGGAAACACAAGCTAAACAAAGTATATAAACATCAATGAGACCTCTCCTACCCGTCTGGCCAGCGTGAAGAGTGTCGGCTAAATCCTCAGACTGCTCTGGCTAATATATAGCTCTGGTAGTGCAGAGAGGGTCGTGCTTCTGCAGTGGAGACTTAAAAAGACCTGATGATGATGATAACACCTTTTTTAATAAGTAATTTATTTTTAACGGCAGTTTTAAACTTAATGGTAAAAGGGTAACGCTTTGGGGCTAGCTCAATCAGTGTGAAATATATATTTATTTATTTATGCTACCAAGAGCCTGCTTCATCGTGTTCGTGAAGTCGTTGACATTCCGATCAGCTGGTCAGGGGTCAACGACACTAAGCTGCGAGCTTTCTAGGATCGCATGCTTTAAGTGCATGGATCAGATGTCGTGGCCCGTAATGAAACATGCAATAGACTAGACTTTCATGTTTTTTTACAACATTAATATATTTTTTTTATTACAAGGTTGGCAAATTACTTACTTTATATTTACTATTACTTTTTATTTGGTAGTTAGTAAGATTACTTTATTTTTAAAATTTTATTCTATGAAATATAAAAAATATTGAGTATTTTTTTTAAATATAGTCGGTATGTCAGACAGACAAATGTCCACCTCCAACAGCATGGCAGATGTGAACCCTTAACATTGTGTTGTTCATTACATTTTAACACATTTCCTGCGTTGCGTCAGTGCATCGTAAAAATCTACGAGTTCGCACGATTCATCGCAACTCCGCAAGAGCTTGCGAATTGATTCATAAACATTCCTACAACGTGGAACCATTTGTGCGATTATGTCAACGTCACGGAACTGATACAACTGTCAAAGTCAAACAAAAATATTCAATTGACAGTTACATTCACTTTTAGATGTGTCAAAAAAAGTCAAAACGTTTTGTTATTAATTTTGCTTTTTGCGCCGTACAAATTACTTTTCTGTTTATCCTTATGGTTGACTGGGAGAAAATGCTCTTAGCATTAAGTCCGCCATTTGTTAAAAGTACGTTTTACTTTAGAACAATAGAAAGTATTAAATAAATAAATAAAAATATTGGTAGGTACCTTGACAAAAAAACCGGCTAAGTTCGAGTCGAACTCGCGCACCACAAGTTGAAAATTATTAAAAATATTTTTATTATATGATGTAACAAAGAATTTATGCATTTCGCAATTTTTCCTTTATCTGTGCTATAAGACGTGGCTTCGTACCAAATTTTAAGATTCTGAGTTCACGGGAAGTACCGGTTTTGATTCCCTTGCGAGTGTCGAAAATTTGTGGCATAAACGGCTGTGTTGTATCTTTTGATTGCGTTGGCTTAGAAGTATTATTTTTTTCACAGCTTCACGGAACAGTAGACTTGAGTATTTGAGTATTTCATATGAATTGTGCGTTCCTGAAAAAAAGGGTCTTGGCAAACAGACAGACGGACAACAAAGTGATCTTTTAAGAGTTCCGTTTTTTGCCTTTTGAGGTACGGAACCCTATAAAATTGACCTTGGAAGGCAGGGCTAACTAACAGACGCACGGCCAGCCTAAACTGCTTGGCCAGCACCACCCTTGTTCAACTTCCGTTACCAAAAGTAGTTCTGCACGAATGTCCCTCTAATTAAATCCCTCTAACGATTAACGATGGCTATAATTGATAGTTTATTGTTCTACGACTGCGACATCGTGACCTATTAAATGGTACCATTGTTTAAATGACTTCATGAGATTATCGCTTGCGTAATTGTTTGGGATCAATAACAGTGACATTGCATTCAATGCAACCAAGGTACAGCTAATAGTTTCGTTCACGAACAAAAATTGGAATAATAACTGATAATGACGTGATGGTATCACGTCATTATCAGTAACGAGGCAGACAAAGCCCGGGGCCGTGAAACCCAAAGGCCACGCTTAGAGCATTGGTACATGTGAATATGATAAACGTTTATCAAAATAGTGATGGTATGCTAGGCCACATCGTAAATTATCTAATCAATTGATTATAAATAAATTATAATTGTAAATAATTATAAATAAGTAAAAAAACCACTGCCATAAAATTTTTAAAAATAATATAGCTTATTTCATAGGATAATTTACAGAAAAGAATAAGGATGCGGATTGAGTTGAAAATAAATTATTTTGTACTCATAACAAAGTCACAAAATAATGTCACTTGTCATTGGTCACATCTATTTTGAACGTGATTTTAGATTTATTACTGCAGAAAAATTTATATCAAGAGTGCTATTTGACTCCAAGAATCAATGACGTCATAGTTTGGTATTTCATACAAATCACATAGAAAATGTTAGTTTTGACGTTAAGCAAAAAGTATCTGATTTGACTTGTTGGAAATGTTAGTTTTGACGTTAAGCAAAAAGTATCTGATTTGACTTGTTGGAAATTAGCGGATTGTAACAATACTCCATACATACAAACAAATCAATGAAATGCCAGAAGCCAGATAGACTCATATATGTTTAATGTAGGAACAAAAAAAATCTTTATTTCGTAAAAACATATCAAAATAGTGACAAACTAAAAATACAACGTAAAACTAACAAGTAACTAAATTAAAACTAAACAAACTAAAATATAACCTAAATTAGAACTAACTAAACTTAAAATATTTAAAAATAGAACTAACTTATATTATGTAGGAACATACATACTCGTAAATAGCAACTAAAATCAAAATATAAGGCCAAAGGTCAAGATGACAACTCTATCACTGAATGGGCCGAGTTTATTCAGACGTGGCCTCGTCTAATAACGTAATGATGTATGTACAAAAGGTATATTCACACATAGGTAAAAAAACATCGATTCGTACTTACGAGTTATGGTGGTGTGAGTCATATTGTGAGTAGAAAGAACCACGACAACGTTCTGTGAATAGGTGATATGAATGCTGATGTTTTACCCAATCGGAAATGTTG
Organism: Acrobasis repandana; assembly: GCA_963576875.1. Classification (NCBI taxonomy): domain Eukaryota; kingdom Metazoa; phylum Arthropoda; class Insecta; order Lepidoptera; family Pyralidae; genus Acrobasis; species Acrobasis repandana. The sequence continues at coordinate 2,926,809 of OY756221.1, read as the reverse complement.
ATAACTGGTAATTTCGTAAAGTAGTAAAAAATTAATTGGTTAGGAGATATTGAGCGTCCGTTTGGCATAAGTGGTTGAATTTCTATTGAAGGTATCTCTAACATGCAAAAAACAATTATGGAATAGGTCAGGATAAAACTAAACTTTGTACTATGACCAAAAAGGATAGAGAGGGATTAGAAGCGTTTTAATTCTATAATATATATATATATATATATTCTAGAACATATATATATATATTCTAGAATATATACATATTGAATATGGGGCAGAAAGGTTCTCGAATGGCGACCACGTACTCGCAAGCGAAGCGTTGGACACCCACACACAAGGTGGTCAGACGATCTGACCAAGGTCGCTGGAAAGCGCTGGACGTAGGCCGCTCTAGATCGGTCAGTTTGGAAAACCTTGGGAGAGGCCTATGTCCAGCAGTGGACGTTGTGCGGCTGAAATGATGATGAATGATGAATTCAAGAATTCTTTTAGAATGAAAAAAATAAGTTGGACAGAAAAAGTAACAAACCTAAAGGTATAGGAGAACGTGGAAAAGAAAAGGCAAATATTACAAATTATAGAAAAAAGAAGAGGGAAAATGCTCAGTCATCTATTACGATGATGCACTCTTTAAAACAATGATTGAAGGAATAATAGAAGAAAAAAGGGGGGGTGTAGGAAACCCAAAAGAAATTTTTTTGATCAAATATAAGAAAAAATAAATTTGAAAGCATATAAGAAGGTTAAGTAAGAACTAAGCGGAGGAAAGAGAGACATGAAAAGAAAGAGCGACAAGAGCGCGGCTCTTAAATAGGGACAAGAATATGTTTCTTGTAAAAGTGAAGATTTTATAGGAAATATTATATTCTCCTGACCATAGGAAGTGTGAGAGCGCAAATACTCATGAAAAAAAATACAGTAGCACTCTGGGAGTGCCGACAGAGGTGAAAACTTGAACAAGGTGGTGTTGGTTACAATAACGGTGTAGCGAGTTCAATGGATTTTCCATTTCAAAAACAGTTTTCACTTCAAAATACACATGTGTGGTGCTTTATGCTTTATGTAGAGGACGTTGAACAGAACACCCTTTAACATAACTTCTGTTTAATACTTCCCGGGCTATGGCCTTGACCTTGTCGCACCATTCTCCGAGGAAGAGCTCGTCCAGGGCGAGGCATATCGAACATCCCGCCAAAATTAGGACATTTAGTGACGTTTACGGTTTATTTTAAAAGAAATGCCGCGGATATAGGTATAACTGTAAGCACTTGGCGAGAGATTTATTATGACAACATAATAAATTATTAAGTCCATACAAATTACTTTACACGTGTTTCAGAGATGTTCATAACATGTTTTTGTTAAATTTTCTCTGAAATATGAAACTATAGGTACGTAATATTTTTATGGCGTATTGATGTATGGGCTGAGTTAGTTTCCAAATGGATGTATATTTATCAAAGAATTTATAATACTATCTAGAATAACTACGAATAATAATCTCACAAAAACGACATTGAAAATTAAACTTAATGCCACGCACATAAAGCTCATATTGTCATAATGCTTATTAAAAACCTAACGTTCCAAAAAAATATACCTATGCGTCACTTTCCCACAAAATGTCAGTGCAATAAAGTAGAAGGGGAGAGCTATAACTATAGGTATAATTTTTGGAAACGGCTTTGCCATTTCGTGCACATTCTAGATTTGTATACAATTTCTTTGCTATTTATTAATACTTTGTATGAATAATGGAATTAGGTACTAGGAATACCCGATTGTGAAATGGTTTGGCAAAATTTTTCGTCACTACGCAACTGATAATGATTAAATAAAGGTTGACAGGGAGAGAATGCTTTAGCATTAAGTCTACCTATTGCAGCTTTTGGCTCAATAAAGTTTAAATAAATAAATAAATATGGTCTCTGCAGGCCGGTCGTAAAATATATATAGCTACTAGACCTACTAGAAATAGTGACGTGCTGTCCCTAGAAACTTTGGGAATACTCCCGTAAACATTCTTGGCAATATTCCTAAAAATAGAAATTAAGATAATGGTTTCGGATATATTGGTAATATTCCCGTAAATTTACAATGAGAAAGTTTTTAAACTATCGCGCTTTGAACACATGTATATGTATATATATATATATATATATATATATATATATAAGTCCTAAGTCCCGTTATATATATATATATATATATATATATATATAACGGGACTTAGCACGAACCTTTTTTATTGTTTAGTCTAACGTTTTGAAAAGGAGTTACATCTTTTGTGGTCGCAGATTGACTGGAGAGCAGCAATGTCGTCATGTTGGTGGTGAAGGCAGATTTTTTTGATTATCGACACTGACTTACGCGTTTTTACTTTTGCAATCACTGGGTTCCATGCAGATGATAATTTAAATCCGTCTTCCCCGTCGAAAGTTTTGTGCTTCTTAATTTAAAAACAATAAAAAGGTTCGTGCTAAGTCCCGTTATATATACATATATATATAAATCAATGGGCAAGTTCCCGTAAATTTGGAATATTTCCCGCGGCACATCACTACCCATTAGGACCTTTTTTTGATCTGAGGCCATTAGTGATATGCAGCTCGGTAAAACCTTACGTCAATAGGAATGTGTGGTGGGTGTACTTGATGGCTGTAGACAATAAATGAATAAAGCCACTTACCTTACTTCTCTTGATCTTTAGCATTATTTTACCTAACCTATATAATAAATAAATATATAGGGACAAATTGACATTGATTAAGCTAGCCCCAAAGTAAGTTTTAAACTTGTGTAATGGGATACTAACTTAACGATACTATATGTTTATAATAAATACATATATAGAGAAACACCCAAGACCCAGGACAATTTGAAAAAGGCCATTTTCCAACTTGCCCTGGCTAGAGATCGAACCCAGAACCTCCGGATTGGCGGACTAGCGTGTTGAACATTACACCACGGAGGTCGTCAAAATAACGTCTCCATTGGAGAGGGCCCAAAACACGCAAATCACTATCACTACATAGTATAAAACAAAGTTGCTTCCCGCTGTCTGTCCCTTTGTTTGCTTAGATCTTTAAAACTACGTAACGGATTTTGATGCGATTTTTTAAATAGATATAGTGAATCATGAGGAACGTTTATATGTATAATACATACCCGTGCAAAGCCGGGGCGGGCCGCTTGTAGAAAATAAACATCAGTAACAGTGAGTTGTTCTTATGAAATGATGTAAATCAGTTTGTATTGATTTCCCTGTACTAGGGCTTAGAACATAACAGTATCAATCTACAACAAGTACAAGAACGTCAAATCTCAGCTACATATTAGATCAGGAATAAAAAACTCTGAATTCACGTCATCACGTTGTCATTCAACAACTATGGTAAACAAATGCATGCATTAGCATCTACCAGTATGGACACATCAATTGACAACTTCCCAGCCGATATTTCTGTGTTTTTCCTTTTGTTGTTACCTGCTCAATAGAATCGTGACCGAGCAATGAAGTAAGATAATCTTCAGACAAGGATATTGTTATGAATAAGCACAGAATTGAGTTATTATGTGAGAGACTCACTGAAGTATTGAATTGATTTGTGAGTGTACTGTATGATTCTAAAGATTGCTTGATTGACTTTTTAATATATTCTAGCTGAAAATCGGCAAAAACTTGATATTCTAAAAAAAATAAACGGACAAGTGCGAGTCGGACTCGTACATGAAGGGTTCCGTGCCTCCTTACAATGTTTTAAAACGCTAAAAAACACGTTTTTTTTGTATGGCTACCCCCTTTAACTTTTAACCTTTTTTTATTTTCAGTATTTGTTGTAGCGGCCACAGTAATACATAATCGGTGAAAATTTCAAGTGTCTGTCTTTCAAGCCCTGTGACCGACGGACAAACGGACAGACAGCGGAGTCTCAGTAATAGAGTCCCGTTTGCACCCTTTGGGTACGGAACCCTAAAAATTAAGATGAGAAAACCAAAATACCAGAATCACATAAAGCGTAAAAACAATGTATGCAATGTAATCTAAGTATGTACGCTTAGGTCTTTTAAAATATGTAACGGATTTTAATGCGGTTTTCATCAAAAGATAAAGTGATTAAAGGGGAAGGTTCATACATTATTTATATGACTATATGTTTAATACATACTATGCCGCTATGAGCTGTGGCCGGGGCTGGCCCCTATCGGTTATACTCGTATATTTAAAATAACCGGCCAAATGCGTGTCAGGCCACGCGCAGTGCAGGGTTTCATATATATATATATATAAATAGTTGCGAATGCCGACTTAGTTCATGACTTACGTTTTAAGGACTAAAAACGTCAAATAAATAAATAGATTAAGCTAGCCCCAAAGTAAATTTTAAACTTGTGTTATGGAATACTAACTCAACGTTACTATATTTTATTGATAAATACTTAAATAGATAAACACCCAAGACCCAGGACAATTTGAAAAAGGCCATTTTCCAACTTGCCCTAGCTGTGGATTGAACGCAGAACCTCCGGATTAGCGGACTAGCGTGTTAACCATTGCACCACGGAGGTCGTCAATTTTATTTAATTGAATTTATATGTAATTTTCATTTTCTGAGTACATTTAATAAGTTGGTTGGTCGACTATAACTCTTTAATTTGTAAACCCTACTTAGCTCTGATGGTTTTCCTTTTAATTTCGTTATATACCTACCTATACTGCCGTGAACTCACAATATATTTGAAAGATCTATTCAACGATACAACACACCATGGGTTAGTGAAGAAAAAAGGTTCCTCTTCGTCTAAGCACGATACGTTCCCGGTTGCATCCTCAGTTGTGCTGTTTCGGAGCCCCGGGTGCGCTTTCCCACTTTTTCTTCTCCAAATAATTATATTTGGATAATATGCATAGTCTTAAGGTTCCCAATGTTACTAACAAAATATGGAGAAATCTGACATAAAATTATATTATTATTATTATAGCAATGGTCTCCCAAGGATGCCAAAGACCTTGCAAAATGGAGAAGAAATAGCCGGAAAAGTTTAAATGATTTGGCTATAGTTTCACGGCCGAGAAAAAAAAAATTGTTTACCACTAAACACGTGCAGTCCTAAAAATTTTTGTTTTTATATTTTTTTATACCAATTTATCGGCGTGATTAATACATAGTCTTACTAATAGTCTCTGAGTATAACAGACAGATAGACAGATAGAAATGGCGAAACTATTAACAAAATCCTAAAAACGTAAATCTGTTACATGTATTAAATTATATAAAGTATGTAACACCCAAGTTACTCGTACATGTTAGAAATATCAGCACACTCATACCATTATCCAATAGCTGACCTCCGCTGACGCAATACACTCCAATTACGCAATACACAATCCGTATTAATCTGATCTAGCAGTAGGCCGGCTTCAACGACGGTCACGGGAAGCCTGTCGGATCTCCTATCCAATTTCCATATATTGCTAGTGCGGTAATCGTATTTAGGAGGCATATCTTCCGTTTTCATGTCAATGGAGACGTTTTCAGACTGTTTCTGCTCAAAATTCATTTAAATAAGACTATTTTTCATAGTCGTCAGACTATATTTGGCCGGTTAATAGGGAGATAATACAGCCTTTGCCTTGCTGAAGGTGGTGAAAAAGCGATTTTGGCGTAATGTTAATAAAAATTTAGTTTCGACTTTGGGGCATGTAAGCGCTAGGCTACGAGTAGCTGCCATCTTGAATTAAAAGGACCAAAATTGTTTTTTAATAGCGCCCCACGGTCGATTGTGTGACAATAATGTCTATGAGAATAATTTGTGGGAAATTTTTTACAACCGCCCACCGTCAACTCTCCTTGGGAACGCATTTCCGTTATACTTTCTTTCCGTCAACCCCTACTGCCAGCCATGTTAAAACTATGTTCAAAAATAAATTTTAAATTAAATTTTTATGGACCAGAAAAATAAATATAAATAGTGACAGTCAAACCTTTTCATAAACCAGAACTGAATTTGTATTTTATGTTTATACTGAAGAGGTGATGATCACCTTGGTTTTATTGTGACACAAAAATAAAACCCATCTACCCACTGATGTCATGCAGCCAGTACTTTTAAGGGCATGGCTAATCTATGGTTTACGATGTTAAAAACAAGAAATTTAAGTAAAAACTATAAATAGTGGCCTCTTCTTTTTTTATAACCTGTATTCGTCCACTTCTGGACTGAAGGTTCATAAATGAAGGATTTTGCTATACGAGGGCTGTTTGATAAGTACCCGTTTTCTAAATATATTAATATCACTGGCCGCAAATAAGTATACCACCTTTTTAAGCCATTTATCAGAGGCGGGAAAATTTAAAAAAAAATGGAATTCTTTTGTTTTTTTTATCATTTGACAACGATTCAGTGAAGGCGTGAACTTAAAATTGTTAAAATGGAGAAAGAACAGTATCGGTCTGTAATTAGTTTCTTATTTTTGGAAGGAAAAACATGTGATGTAATAAAAGTAAGAATGCAAGCGGTTTACCATGAATGTGCTCCTTCTATGACAACCGCCAGATATTGGTATAACGAGTTTAAGCGGGGGAGAACAACCGTCTTTGATGAGAATCGCCCAGGCCGGCCAGTTGAGGTGACTACAGACGATATGTTTAAGAAAATTGAAAATATCGTTTTAGCCGACCGCCGAATTAAACTTCGAGAAATCGTTGATGCTGTAAATGTTTCAATCGAGAGGGTACAACACATATTAGAAGAAAAATTGGGTATGAAGAAAGTATCGGCGAGGTGGGTGCCGCGTTTACTCACGGAGGAGCAAAAACGGAACCGACTGACTACTTCGGAGCAGTGTTTGGCCGTGTTCAAACGTAACCCGAAGGAGTTTCTGCGTCGTTTCGTGACCGTGGACGAAACGTGGGTCCACCACTACACCCTGGAAATGAAAGAGCAGTCGAAGCAGTGGATTTCACCGGGTGAACCTGCTCCAAAGAAAGCAAAAACCGTCCCATCGGCTGGAAAGGTCATGGCGACCGTTTTTTGGGATTCGCAGGGTATTATACATTTTGACTATTTAGAAAAGGGAAAAACAATAACAGGGCAGTACTATGCCAATTTATTGGATGAATATGACGCTGTGTTGAAGGACAAACGACCCCATTTATAAAAGAAAAAAGTACTGTTTCATCACGACAACGCCCCGGCTCATTCGTCCAGAGTTGTGACGGCTAAATTAGCACAGTTACGCTACGAACTATTGTCTCACCGCCCGTATTCTCCAGATTTGGCCCAATGCGATTTCTTTTTGTTTCCCAACCTAAAAAAATGGCTCGGTGGCAAGCGATTTGGATCAAATGACGAAGTCATTGCCGCCACAGAGGCCTATTTTAATGACTTTCCAAAATCATACTTTTTGGATGGTTTATTGAAGCTTGAGTATAGGTGGAACAAATGTATAGAGTTAAAAGGTGACTACGTAGAAAAATAAATGCATATATACAAAAAAATATGTTTTTTTTTCCATAAACGGGTACTTATAAAATAGCCTAGGTAATCACCATGCTGGGTAGGCGTGTAATTACTAATTACAGTTTCTAAATGGTATAAAGACGAACCGATGGCCGGTGGAGCGTAAAGGTTCTCGAATGGCGACCACTGGCAGGTGAAGCGTAGGTAGGACACCCACCCATAAGGTAGTTAGACGAACTGAATAAGGTCGCTGAAAAGCGCTGGATGCGGGCAGCTCTAGATTGACTATTTTGGAAATCCTTGGGAGCGGCTTTCGCCTAGCACTGGACGTTATGCGGCTGAAATGATGATGCGCAAAGGACGTTACAGTCCGTATTCTGTTACCTATAACTTCCTTGGTCGTCTTACAACACCTGTGAGAGGGAATAAGCAGACTTGCCATTGTGTCATTGAAATTCGCTATCTTGGGACTTTGGTGTCTCACAAAGGTTCTCTATTGTCCCCTACGCTGTTTCTTCTGCTTATTAATGACACATGCACTGTAAAGCATGCATTGCAGTAAGAGAAAGGTTGGAAAAGGAAGCGCTGCTGAGCTATTTCGCCGAGCTAAAAACAAGAAGGAATACGCCAAGCTGATTGCCGACCTTCATTAGTTGGAGAGGCACTTAAAGAAGAAGAAGCACTGTAAAGGTATTAATTTAGGATTCTTCCTGAAATTAGTAAAGGTTCCTTATCACTGATGTCGATAAAAAGCAGGACAGATAAACAGTGGGCGAGAATGCGAGTCATGTTAATAGACGATGCGGCTAGCGCTAACAACCCATAATTATTGGAATTTCTTCTTCCACCATCACGCTAAAAGTTGTTTTTGGGTCTTGCGGCCCTGGGCACTGTCTGATCAAAGCCGCAAGACGCAAAATATTAGAAACCTCAATATCATTTTTAAAGACCTATCCATAGATATTCCACACGTGTAAGTTAGGTGAAATAAAGTTTTTAAGTTTCAGTTCTAACTACCTATGAGGAACCCCCAAAATTTGTTTTTATTTCTTATTTTTGTGTAAAAATCTTAATGCGGTTCACAGAATACATCTACTTACCAAGCTTCAATAGTATAGTTCTTATAGTTTCGGAAAAAAGTGTCTGTGACAGAAACATATCGACGGACAGACAGACATGACGAATCCATAAGGGTTCCGTTTTTTGCCATTTGGCTACGGAACCCTAAAAACGGCAGTATGAATCATACGATGCTGTATAGATATTCCATCGGCCAATTAAACCCATTTAGCTCGACTATTACCATATAGCTATACTGTGCTGTACGAGTAGGTGTACAGTAGTGCAACGAATTAGCCCTGTTTGTGCCGGGCCAGTGGTCCGTGAACCTCTTTGTTGCATTCCGTGCGGTGCATCAGTTCTGCATTTCCATGCTCTGTAATTTGGTTTGCTATTTTTGTATACTTCCTTGCTGGTCTGGGAGAAAGGGGAAACTTAGAATGTACCAGCTGTTCCTTTTACCGCGTAGATCGTCAAAGCCGATCGAGGGAATGGGCGTAGATGCGAATCATGTTAATAGGCGAAGTGGTAGCCCTTTTTCCAACTTCTCGCCCACCATCACCCAAAAGTGGCCTTTGTGTGTAAAGTAAGAGATGCACACAATGACGATTTTTAGGAAAGATAACGGAGTGGTTACATTGCCTTCTCCATTCCACACAATAGTAACTTTTAATACTAACTATTGTGCAGGTGTCCTCACTTTTTTTATATCACTGAATATAAAAATTTTAATTGGACTTTATACATGGTCTAACAATATATACTGAAACTATTTTATGCGTAGATAAAGCCCATGATACTAATCTATAGACAAATCTTTAAAACGCCAACGCAGGAATCTTCATATTTTATGTCAACTTTATAATATACTTAATAATCCCCTTGCCCCTAAATACCTCAAATTAAGTTTTCAACTTTTATCTTCCACTCATGAAAGAATCCTGCGTTCTTCTAATACTTTGACCCTTTCTATTCCTTCTCACCGTACTGGTTTTCTTTCTAACTCTTTCGCCATAACGGCAATAAGACTCTGGAACGCGCTTCCTGAATCCATTCGAACTGCTCCTAGTCGCGCTAGCTTTAAGACACAGGTATTTAAACACTTCTTGGCCAAGTTATAAAAGTTGATTTAACCCCCGACGTTAAGAATTGCTGCATTTATCTTTTTATTTATATGTATAGTATATGTAGCGTGTGTGTATATAGTGTATATGTGTATATATATAGTGTATATATATAATATATGTATGTATTTGTGTAGGTATATGTATAGGAAGTATATATATATATGTAACAATGTACATTGTGTATTTTATGTATATTACACTTTATCTTGCAACCCACATTTAGACTTTCTGTATAACCCAAAGGTTGACTGGTAGACAACGCTTTTAGCGTTAAGTTCGCCTATTGTTCTGTACAATTTGTATTTGATGGACAATAAAGATTAGATAAAATATTATAAATAAAATCTTCCAGCTATTTCTTCTCCAACACAAGGTCTTGGCATCCTTGCGTGACCATTGACATGCATGTAATATTTGGAGAAGAGAAAGCGGGAAAGCGCACCCCGGGCTCCGAAGCAGCACAGCTGAGGATGCAACCGGGAACGCGCTTGGATGAAGAAGAAAGTCCATGATACTAAACAACTTTCCTAAAGAAACATATATCGAAATATGAATAAAATATTTTTCATATTTCGCTATGAATGAATGAATGAATAGTTTATTTTTCAAGTTTATGGCTATATGTTCCTTGTGGAAAGTTGTTCAGTATCATGGACTGAATTCACCCCTAGACTAGTTTTGGTACTCTTGAATGTATACGTACCTACGTATGTCCAGGATGAGAAGTGGAGGTGGAATGAGGCCGATGATGAAGGGATGTGCGAAGAATTTGAAAATGGAATTAGGAGATATTGAAATGTAGTTTCTAAAAATGGTGGACAGGATGAGACGGAAAAATAAGGTGGATATTAACATCTAGGATAAATGAGATATGCAGCATTGTTACGCATACGAAAAACAAACGAACGATTACGACTGACGACTGAGTACAAATATAGAACGGCGGCTAAAATACCTGAACCGTATAATCTTGTCCGTACTATTTATAATGTGGGTCAGAGAAATAACTAAACCTATCGATTTGACCGCTATCTATTGTAAAGTGTTGTAATTGCGTCGTTAACATTTCCCACCATAAATACCTAACACTCATTAAGTTAATCGTCACTCATGAATGTTTTAAATAAGCAAAATTGTAATATTTTTTTTTATCTGCTTTACAGCTTATATCCGTCCGCTATTGGACAAAAGGACATATACATTTTGTGGGGCCGTTTTGCGCGATGATAAAGATTAAAGTTATTTTTCCGTAGTAGGTACTTTATAGAAGACCATAGAAGAACCAAATAGTTTGGAAAATCCAAAAGTGCACGCCTCATAATCTCATTTTTATTATACCGTATGTGACCGAGGCAGAATCTGCTTGGATGGCTGGCAACTCCGGCGCGTCGTGTCCCGTTGCCCTTCACGTTCAGCGGATATGGGATGATATTAGTGTCAAAAATACCCATCAATCCCTGCTGGACAATACTTCGGGGGCGGATACGGCGAGACTTAGAGCAGTGTCACAGGTAGAATCGGGAGCGTGGTTGCAGGCTCTTCCAACGCCTTACCTAGGCACCTTTTTGGACGATGACTCCTTGCGGATAGCCGTGGCGCTCCGCCTGGGCTGCAGAGTGTGTGAGCCGCATATATGCATCTGCGGATCCATGGTGGAAGCCGACGGTTATCATGCATTGAGTTGTCGTCGCTGCACAGGGAGGTTTCCGCGTCACCACGCACTAAATGACATCGTTCGTCGAGCCTTTGTCTCGGCTAATGTTCCCTGCGTGCTGGAGCCCCCAGGGCTTAGTCGATCGGACGGCAAGAGGCCTGATGGTTTGACTCTTGTCCCTTGGAAACATGGCAGGTGTCTGGTATGGGACGCTACGTGTGTTAGCACAGTGGCAGCCAGTCATCTGGGACGCACTATTATCGCAGCAGCAGCAGCTGCTGAGGATGCAGCCGAAAAGAAACGGGTGAAGTATGCGGTTATGGGACAGCACTACAGTTTCATTCCCATAGCCGTAGAAACCATGGGATGTTGGGGTACAGACGCCAAGCGTCTAATCCGGGAGTTAGGGCACAGAATAAGGGAAAAGAATGGTGACTCCCGCTCAGGCTCATTTCTGATGCAAAGGTTGGCCATTGCCATTCAGCGCGGTAACGCAGCTAGTATATTGGGCACCTTTGCAGCAGAAATGTCAAGGGGCGGGTTAGAAATATAGTGCAGATTGTATTTTTTTAATTGTATTATTATTATTATTTTATTTGACTGTAATTATAAATATAAAAGCATTGTTTATACTGGCAGTCCCAAAATGTGTTTTAATGTAAGAAAATTTGCAAGTGCAACACCGGCCAAGCTGTGAAATGTCAACTGTCAATTTTGACATTGTGGAGAATGCCGCTTGCCGCGCTTTGATTGAGGCAAAAAACTAAAATTTCACAATTAAATTGAAATTACGATTAAACTACATTGAATTAGACCGTGATCTCGAAAGGACTTAGTTTTGGATAATACTGAAGCGTATAAAAAAAAATGGACTTGATCAGATAAGTTTTTCGGGAGTTATCGTGACCACGCCAGTTTCCATACATACCGACACACGGACGTCCACAAAATGATTTTATTAAACATTGTTTTATTTATTTAAAAGGCAAAATGTCTTTTAAAATTGTCATAAGTGTTGAAACTAGTGTTTTTCCTTGACATTTATGTGTAAATATATTGTACAAGTGAGATAGAAAATAAATAGAGACACATTTAGTTAAAAAAATCACTTGGTTTTTGTAAGGCGAGAGTAGAGCACTACCTCATGCGCTTCGCTTATGAGGCGTGCAATACCTCATGCGCTTCGCTTATGAGGCGTGCAAAAGAGGTCCAGGCCGCCCTCCGACGACTTAGTTTGGTACCATTTCCAAAGACATGAAGAGGATGCACTTGAACACAGAATAAATAATAATAACGTACAGGAATCTCACTGAGCAAAGAAATTCAAAGAAATATTTACTCAATGTGGCTAGCGATATGGTTTAATTTAGCTCACGTCAGAACTCAGCACCTTTTCGTATTTCGTATTCAATTTAATTCTTATTAATCTGGACAAACGATTCATATAACTGAATTTACCACCCGGAGGGGCCGCCTGCGCGCATAGTAATAATGTAGGTACATTTTCGATACCTAAACGGGGAGTGACACAGGCACAGGCCGGACACTCCTAAGGTACGCGCAATATGCGTCACCCAGGCGTCCCCGTTCCCCGTCCCCGCACCTCTCCCCCGTTTTCGCCTCGATTTCTCACGTTGGCCGTCAAGAACCGGGGGAGAGGTGCGGGTGCGGGGAACGGGGACGTATATTGCGCGTACCTTAGAAGAGTCCCTTCTGTTTACTCTTACTGTATTCTGTGACACAGGCCTGACTTAAATCCAGATATGACACAACATCGGCTCGAATGGAGGAATAGAACTAGAAGGGCCGACCCCAAAAGATATGGGAAATAGGCTCGGGAGAAAAAGTAGGTACTTTATAGTTAGCTGATACGAGTAAATAAATTTCTGTTTCAACTCTTACAACGATGCCGCAATGTTTTTGCTGAGTTTATCGCAAAACCGATAACGTTATACGTGACGACCTAAATAACGAATGACCTGTTATTGAAACTGTAGTTACGTTGTTTTGTTGCTGTTCAAAAAGTTAGTAAAATCGGCTTTACATTCCTGTTTTTGGAGCGAATTAACAAGTTTCTTTTCGATACAATGTTATGTATTGTATTGTAAAAGACTTTTCGTCCACCTGTGGGCTGATAACGGGCCGGTAAAGAAATATACTTAATGATAAAATGATGTGTTTAATGAATTTCATTTAAATAAGCTTTATCCGCACTGATGCTAAAATCATAGTCACCAGTTTTTCTTTACTTCGCGTGTGTGTTGATAACCTCCCAGATCGAAAATTCAAATTTCTTTCTAAGCGAATAACTATTTAAAAGCGTTTTATAAATAGGTATATGCCGCTTGACAATAAATTTTAAATATTGTGTGCATAACCCCTTTCGTAGGGTTAATAGTGGCATGGTTCTTGACCTGTGAATGGACATGAGCTAATGACCTGTCAGTCTGACACTTTGTTTAAGAATATTTTAATGGCCCTGACAACATCTGTATTAGATATGCAAGCACGTAAAGCTTAGTACTTAATTTTAAACTAATTGACTAATCATCATCATTTCCGTCTGGCTTCAGGCCTAGAATAGGACCACACCACCTCTTCCTGTGGATGTAGTAAGAGGCGACTGAAGGACTCAGACACAATCATCTAGTGCTACAACATTCCCAAGGAGTGTTGACGTTAGGTAGGCGGTCGATTGTTCTTTTGGAGAAGAAAAAGCAGGAAAGCGCTCCCCGGGCTCCGTAGCAGGACATCTGAGGATGCAACGGGAACGCGCTAAGATGAAAATTAGTCGGCTAATAAAACGCCTAGGCCGTTCATTCAACACCGGCATCCAATTAAATGGCTGAAATACAAGACAAACATAATGATTGACCCAATCTATGAAGCCATGTAGATTGTAAAGCGCTTCAGTGAAAAGTTATATTTTAGAATAACGCGTATCTCATGGTTATTAAAAGTACTAGTTATAGAAGTGATATCACGTTATTATCTAAATCCAGTAAATATGTCTAAGTAGGTGCGGTGATTTTACGATAAACAGGCCGGATATAATGAAAAAAAGGCAACACTACACCGGTTTATCAAGTTTGGGGAGTACGAATGTAGGTTAAAAAAGATGGTTTTTCGATACGGAGCTAACGAACACGATACTTGTACCAGTTCAGATAAGCATACAGACATAAATATTATTACGTCTGTTGTTTTCTATGGGGCAGGCAGAGACTATGGATATCCACTTGCTACGACACTTGCAAACCTCTTTTGCTTCGTCAACACTAGATAAGGAGGATCGAAAAAAAAAAAAAATTGGTGCAAACTGCAAATGTATGTATGACAAAATCAAATAGAACATTATATTTGTAAAAGTAAACGTCTTTATTCAATAAAAATCACACATATTACAAATTACATACCTACATTCAATTATATATAAAAAAGATCTTTCAACGTGTCACATCGAAGCAGCGTGCTCAGAAGACTGGCAGTGTTCCCTCGCCGAATTGCGAGACTTATTCGTTAAACAAATAACTGCCAGCTCTGGCGTCTCTTGTTGCCTCAATAAGACGCGTTGTGATGTCCGGTCAGCCCCGGGCGGCGAAAGCCCACGCTACGCCACTGCCCAAGGACCCATCGTTTTCACCGCGAAAGGTAAGAAAACATTATATTTTAAAGTGGAACGTTCCATATTTTAAACATATGGCCGTCAATCTGTCAAAAAGGCCTAAGGGAATAACAAAAGCCCTATTTTTTAATCAAAGAGTTACTTGTAGAGTCAACGGTTTTTTTAAAATCAAAAATATAGTTTGTTTTTCAAGTAGTCAACACTGTTGTCAGATTATCCAAGATACTTAAAAGGATAATACAGCATTTAACCCAACAAAGATTTTATTATGATATAACTATAACTTGGTGTTAGAGCAAAAGCTTGACGATTGCCATCTAATGATAAAAGTTAGCAGTTCCGGGATCAAAGGCCTAGTGATAATGATTTATCATTTTAATTAACTAATAAAAAATATATATTGGTGTCTCCTCTATAGGTTACATGTCTATGTTTCTAATAGTTTCCATTCGAAACACGTGGCGTTATGCAGCGGAAATGGTACTGTGTTTTGGTGTGAACATACCTACAAGAATACCAATTTTAAGAGGCCAAGTTAAGGTTATAACCACAGGTTCAACGCTTTAGTTCAGTAGTAAACAAGGAACCCTTATAGTTTCGTCATGCCGGTCTGTCTATCCGCGGTTTTACTCAGAAACTTAATAGTCTCGAATTCTAAATGTAGGGTAAGATGTAGGGATCCGTTTGTGAAATATTTTTGTTAGAGTCAAATGGGGGTGGAGGAGGGGGGGGGGGGACCCCTATGTTAGCTAAATGGACTCACGAAAGTAGTATATAGGAAAACAGGGTAAGTAGGGTTTACAAATTATAGAGTATTAATCGACCAACTTATTAAATGTAGGTACTTGGAAAGGGAAAATTTAATACATTTAGTTGAGGCGTTAACTCTAAGTCGGCATTCGCAACTATGGAACCCTATAACACTGCGCGTGGCTTGACACGTACTTGGCCGGTAATTTAGCAGTATAATAGTATACTACCTAGTAACTAGTAGTTTATAGTTTGTTATAGCTCAATAACTAACCCTTAAGCTTTTAATTTTTTTGGCTCATGTTCGAACTTATAAATTCTATTGGCTACATCTTTACGCCTACCAAATTTGGCTCATGTTGATCAAATGTTGATTGTTTAATATCTTTATTGCACAAAAATCACATAGAAGTAACAACAAACATTATAAAAATAGTAAAAAACATTATAAAAATAAAATAAAGACTTGCACATTTGGAAAATTTGTATTGTCTATAGGTAGGTACATATTAGAATAGTTTTATAATAGTATTATTATAGTATTTTGTATCGAAATAAAATAGAAGTAGTAGAATAGGACCACTCCAAGTCTTCCCGTGGATGTCGTAGAAGGCGACTTGGGAAACACAAGCTAAACAAAGCTTCTAAACATCAATGAGACCTCTCCAACTTGTCTGGCCAGCGTGGAGAGTGTAGGCCAAATCCTCTGGCTGCTCTGGCTAATATGTGTCTCTGGAAGTACAGAGAGAGTCGTGCTCCTGCAGTGAAGACTAAAAAAGACCTGATGATGATGAAAATAAATATTAAATAGTGTTGCTACAAAAAGAAACGGCAAGGTCCTAAGTAGGTACGTAAATAAAAAAAAAACGACGGGTTGCACTCCGGGAGTGCCGGCAGAAGTGAAAACTTGAATATTAACGTTGTGCATTTTTGATATTTTGGAATGGTTAGGGAATAATTTTGCACGAATTGCTTTATTTATCAGTATAAAAGTACTATAATTTATGTGGTAGAATACAATATTTATTTATTGCGCTATCGTACACATGACAATTTATATTACATTAAAAATTTTATCTCTCAGCTAAACGAAACAGCAGGCGCAGGCATACATTTTCGCCGCGCCATAGAAAGAGAGGGGGATACTTCCTCTCCTACGCCGCGCCGGCTGTCTACTCTCCATCCGTCTTACGAATTTTCGATCAGGACACGTATCCTGACGCGAGTTTAACATTTTTTACCCATTACAAAAAAAGTGCACAACGCCGCTAAAGAAGTTTTCACTTTTTTACGCAAAGAAAATATGTTTCTGTGTTTGTCTTTTGTGTACTTAAATTAATTTAGTAAATTAAATAATTTCGAATAAAAAGTGGTACCTAGATTAGCAGTCTCTCCAGTTATTAACGGTAATTATTTTTACTATAACCAACCACTGATCAAAATAATATATTTTCTCGTCTCTATGGTAGAGTTTTAAGTGCAGTTAGACGATTGTTTATTGTCTGTTTCACCAACAACATTGCCGTTACTTATGACTCATCAGTTTTCCATCCACATACAATAATTGAAGACTGTAGGCACAAAATACAGTAAGAGTATTACATCTGTAGATACACTGCATTCGGTAATTTATTATTAAAATCTCTAATACTCAGATGAAAGAAAGGAATAATTAACAGCCTCTCATAATCGACGCAAATAAATATACGCAAAAACTGTAAACTGCGGATTATTCCAAATGTAAAACCGCAATGGAGAAACATGAACACACAGGCAAAGAAGAAAAAAACAAGACACTAGATTGTTTTTGACCAGACTTTAACAAGAAATAAGATTTAGAGCTGATGGGAACAAACAAAGAAAAAAATTATTACAGGTGGCCAGCATCTAAAATAACAACTTATTACTTACATATATTGTGTCAACCTACATACATACCTACATACAGCTCAAATATAAAAAAAAACGCATTTGAAACATGCGCGTATCGTCGTAGCAGTTTATATAAAAATTTATATGTTAAAATCTGTGTGCATAAAATGTTAATAAATAAATAACTAAATAGATAACTGAATGAACTGATATGTAGGTTAAACACATATTTATCATCGATAATAATATCGCAATATTATGTAATTTTATCACATAATCTACGGTAAACAGTCCGTCTCCGTTTCATACGTACCTATATGTATTTATCGACGCGACTTTCTTATCAGATTCTACTATATATTTTAGGTTAATATTCATATTTTAATAGGTTTTTATAATTATAATATTTATTCAATGGAGAAGGCAATGGCAAGCCACTCTTATGTCTGCCAAAAATCGTCATTGTGTCCAAACAATGACACCAACAAGAGCCTGGTTCTCAAATGTAAAAAAAAATTCTTCAGGCCGCCTCTACGGCGTCATGATAAACGGTATTGCCTTTGAACCACAAAGTCTCGGATTCAATTTGATCCTCAGATCCGGCCAGTTCAAAATCGAAAATTATGTTTCAGTTTTAATACTACGTTAGACGGTACTACTTGTAGGTACTTTAATCCAATAGTAGGATTGTTGAGAAATAATGTCTTATACTCAGAATAGTCTTAACAAGTTTCTCACTTATTTAGTCAGTTCAATCAGTGACATTTATCCTTTTTTAGGGTGCTGTACCCAAAGGGTGCAAACGGGACCCTAATTCTGAGACTCCGCTGTCTGTCCGTCTGTCACAGGGCTCTATCTCTTGAAGCGTAATAGCTAGACACTTAAAATTTTCACCGACTATGTATTACTGTGGCCGCTATAACAACAAATAAGATAAAATTAAAATTAAAGGGGGTCGTCATCCAAAAAAACGTGTTTTTTCAGCATTTTTAACTCGATCTTTATAATGGCATTAACTAGATACTTGAAATTTTCACCAATTATGTATTAGGTACTATGACCACTATAACAACAAATACTAATAATAAGATAAAGTTAAAAATTAAAGGGGTCGTCTCGTTATACAAGAAACGTGTTTTTCCAGCGTTTTACAAAATTGTACGGTGGTACGGAACCCTTCATGTACGAGTCAGACTCGCACTTGCCCGTTTATTTATTAATCCACCATCCATCAACGAGCACTGGGCTCTCAAAACGTTTGCAAAATTTATTTATCTGAATCTATCTAGCATAATTAAGTTAGTATCCCATAACACAAGTTTAAAAACTTACTTTGGGGCTAGCTTAATCAGTGTGATTTGTCCCTATATATTTATTATATTTATTATTATTATAATAAATTTATCTGTGCCTCTATATTCAGTACAAACTGTAAATAATAAGTGGTTCTTGTAAGACATTCAAAAGATGGCAGAGAGAAAAGAGAACTCCACCGACATGAGCAAACTCTTAAATAAAAAAGAAAGAAAGTACCTACCTACATATTTATTGTAATTTAAACATTGAGAGCCGAAAAAAGTTTTTATTATTATTTTATTATATTTATTTTCGTATTTCCTTGTCAAAAAATAGACAAGAACTTGAACTTCACGGTCCGGTTAAACAATTATATTACATCACCAATGTTATTATAACAAAAACTAAGCGCAAAAAGTCAAGGAAAAGTTCAATTAAAATATTTTTTTTACCGTCTGATAAATCCAGGGTGACAAATTCACTGAACCTTTACAAAGAGAACACTGCACCACTGTTTCACTCACACGTAAACTTAAAAGTTTATTGACACCGAATCAAGTTGCTACCAACACAAAAAAATTAAGTGACGCGACCGAACCTCACGGGCGTCGAATAATCACTGATGTAACGTAACGGTAGGTATTCCTCCACCAAGTCAAGATGCAAGATAGGGGCTTAATTAAATAAATATACACTTTATCAGTGAGCAAATAAGACTTCTTTTCCTTGATTAGAATATTTATGTAGGCTGGATGCAGTTTCCAAGCGAAGCCTACGCTTTTGGATGAAGTTATTTTAGGTTATGTTCGATTTTTATTTACAGTTGGTTCAAGAAGCACAATTCGCAGTAAGTAAATATTGAATAACTATTCGTTTTATATATATTTCCTACTGGTGTCTGGAAAAAGTAATTATATTTATAAGTACTTATAAATGCTTATATAAACATTTTAATATATATTTCCTAGGGTATTTGTAATGACATACAAATGCATGCATGCAAACAGCACGACATACAATGTAATGGCGCAATAAAGTGTAAATATAGATCAATATAAAGATTAAGGCCGTACCTGAATTTTCCGAGGCCCAGTGCTGACCCCATTTAAAATGAATTAAATTTTCAAAGAAAATGGAGACATTATTTAAAATTTTGCTACTACCAAGTCCTAGATAACCCTTCAAAGTATTTTATGAACTACTGTTTACAGTTTATAATGAGAACGTTAAGCTTTACTACGCACATTAGCCAAAAGTGGCCGTTTAAATGATGTCTCCGTTTTCTTCAAAGGGGGCAGCACTGGACCCCGGAAAATTCAGGTACGGCCTTAATGAAAAACGTTATAAATAGAAATTAAGAATATAAAGATAAATGTAAGTACTATTATTATATTATTTACGAAGAGTGGATTTATTTATTACTGGCAATTAAACCAAAGTCCATAGAGTTAATATGAGTATAAAGGCAATGTAGAGTGTAGACTCTATCTAAATCGCATCGTAGAGCATAATTAAGTTAAATACATAAACAATTGCAAATATAAGTAAATGTTTATATTTGTACATGTACATAAATTGTTTCTCCAGCAGTCCTTACCCAAGAAACATATATCGAAATATGAAAAATATATTTTTGCTTTTCATAATAATATATTCCTCAATAGTCCTGCACCTACTGGGAATTGTCAGTGAGAACATTGTGATAGTGTCCTTTACTGTCCAGTTACTGTCATGCCCTAGTGGATGCTCCATTACAAACTATAGCAAACCTCTCACAATGCCTCTACATGTTGGACCTGTTTCACCATGCAAGCCTCAAAGGACCGGGATACGTCCCGTGCAGGATAAAACTTGAGAGAACATAATAATTATAAAAATCTTCATTTTTCATACAAACTCGGATCAGCTGATCGGTCAACTTGTATGGAAGGCTGAAAATTGTGGTTCCTTTAGGAGTTGTTCAGTATCTACTCGTACCTCTAAAATAGTTTCAGTATATTTTGTAAGACGTTATATATTTCCTAGGGTGTTTGTACGACATAGAAATGTAATGGCGCAGTAAAGTAAATATAGATAAATATCTACGAAAAATAATTCTCTAGAATCGTAAGTAATCCCGAAAAATCATTCCACGCGATATGTACCGTGGCGGGCGGGGCTTAAAATATGAACAGCGCGGCGCGACAGTTCGCCGTGACACTCGAGTCGTGCAGTTGCGTCGCAAGAAGTTTCCTTTGAGAATATTGCTGTGTTTTTGCGATAATCGATTCATTAAAAATGCCGTCATGTGCCGTGAAGCGGTGTAGAAACCATACAGACATGAACATTAGTTATTAAAAAAAAGTAACACGTAAACAAGGTTATTTATTTCAGCGTAGCGTACTGCATTAGGTACTATCCGCGCGTTGTTCCTCACCGCTCGTTGCGTTGACTGCCCCACCCGACCGACGACGACGCGTGACCTTGTCGCGACCAATCGCATGCATCTTTGTCTATGAGTGCGTTCGAGTGTTTCGTTGTTATTACTGTTCGTTTGTTTGTGTAAATGGAATCAGAATCAAAGCGGTGAATGTAGGAGCGTTAGATCTCTAGAGAATTATACCTCGATGATAAATATAATTACTAATGAAAAATTATATAATAGACACAAACAATATAAAGATGAATGTAGTATTAGTATTTTATTTACAAAGAGCGGATTTATTTATTACTGACAATTAAACCTAAGTCCATAGAGCTAATATAAAGACAATGTAGAGTTTAGACTTTACCTACATCGTAGAGCATAAATTAAGTTTTATACAGAAATAATTGCAAATATAAGTAAATGTATATATTTGTACATGTACATAAATTATTTCTCCAGCAGTGCTAGACCCAGTCATCCTGATATATTTATTAGTATTTATGGTATATATATGTGTATCTATTATATTTTATGTAGGCACTTATGTATAAATATACGTAATGTAACGTGTAACACAATGTACCGAAATTATTAGCCCATGATACTGAACAACTTTCCCAATCAAACATATATCAAAATATGAAAAATATTATTTGGCCTCCCATACAGTTGACCGATCAGCTGATCGAAGTTTTTATGAAAAGCTAGTTTTTTTTCTTCATATTTCAATATAAGAAGAAAGTTGATCAGTATCATTGACTGAATACAGCCTTAAAATGGTTTAAGTAAATATATTTTGTTAATCCCTGTATATATATATATATATATATATGTATATATTTGTTATTTATGTGCCTTTGGTTACACATATGTATTTATTTGTTATTGTAACAATTTCAGGACTTTTTCCAAAGAAAAGATTAAAAGGCACAAACAAATACTTAAACTTAATAAACACACTTTATAAACACATAATTGTAGGTTTTATGCTATTAGGAAATTATAGCACTCTTATCTGTATAATTTGTCATTTACAATTATTATTTAGAAGACTTATATCAGACGTTTGGAAAACAAAAACGACAATTGGTTACAATCTCACTAATGGAAGATGATTTAAAATAATAAGCGCTATCCTTAGGACTAGTTTAGTATTTACACGGACAAAATTAAATGCAACATGAGTTTGTCTGTCTAGAACTCTAGACACGAAGCCAAAAGGAGGGATGAACATTCATTTGTTGAGTGAACCGATTTTGATTTTTTTTCGGGAGGTGATTGAATCTGAGGAAGAAATGTTACTCCGATAGAGCACAAAGCGAAAAGAGCTGACCATAAAGATCGCTCCTGCATTGGACATTGTAGCACACAGTTCACAAAACCAAACAGTCATATTGAACTGAAAACAGTACAAAACCTATCAATTTTTAAAAGCAAACTAAGAGCATTTATTGGAAAAGTGTTGCTATTCGATTAAAGACTTTTAAATTAATTGATTTTTAATTTTTTTTTATTTTATTTGACTGTAATTATAAATATAAGACCTATTCAGAATGTCAAGATAAAACAATGTATTCTTTTAAATTCAATTACTTTGATTTGTGTCCATAACTAACATTAACTTTATTTTTATGTAAGTAGTTTAATCTTAGTTTGACTAGATATCAAGTTAACATTCAAACACAATGTGTTATTGTTTATGAATAAATGAAATGAAATGGTGTTTGGATTTTTTTTTATCCCAATTGTGAGATCATAAAAAAACCCTGACTCTTAAGAGTTGCAAGCGTTCACCCCCAAATATAAAACTGCTGAACCGATTTTCGTCAAACATAGCTAAGAGCCATCTTGACAGAGTAGGCTTACGATTTAAAAAAACTGCATTGAAATCGGTTTGTTTGTTTTGGAGCTACGATGCCACAGATACAAAGACACGTAAAACTTATAACACCCTTCTTTTTCAATATTCTATAAAATTTTCTGAAAATGTAAAGCGTAACAATGTGGAAAAAAAACACATGTTCTCATGCGTGCTTCGAAATTAGCATACCTCTTAGCATGCAAACACTTGTTATCATATCACCTCGTCTGGAGTTTGTCTGTTTGTTACTTGGAAAGGCCTGTGTACCTACTGATGTGTCATATCATATTATGAGTTTATCAAATATTAAGAATTTACAGTTCTCAAAAGTATCAACACAGACCGACAAACGACAGCAGCAACATCGCAACAGTTCCTAGTATTTTTCTTCTTCCAATTAAGATTAATATTATGAATTCTAGCAAATAAAAAATAATTCTGATTCAACAAATGACAAATTCAGACAAAGCTTTTTATTTAAGTGAGTTTATTATTTTCCTTATATATATGTCTTAGGTCAGGTTATTTATAATAATTCTAAAAAAAGTTAAATATAAGAAAACAGGGGCAGAATTTGCGGGATATTTTTTATTTTTAATAGTTTATATTTTTAAGTCATTTATTTTTAGTATTTAAGTTGTATTAAGTTTTTTTTTAGTTACTTAGTTTTAGTTTAGTTTATAATAAATAAACTAAACTAAAACTAAGTAACTTTTTTATTAGTCTTGTACATATAAATATCCTATGATAATAAAGAAAACACGAGATGCCAAATATAAACACATTATAAAAACCTACTTTAGCTGCGCTACCGACGTTTAGGGCCGCATAGAGAGAAACGGCAACGCGTGCCATGTCCAGACTCCAGGAGATGTCTTCTGAATCTGACTCTTGATCGTCGAATCTACATACCACATAGCAGTCACCTCGTGGGCGTGGTGAAGACTGAGGAAAGAGCAAGTACCATATACCAGACTTGGTACTTGCTAAGCATTGTCCTCAGCTTTCAGAAAGTGGAAAAATTATTCAAAATAGTGATGGCTAGCAACCTATTAACATGATTCACATTTTTGTCCATTCCCTTGATCGGCTTTAACGATCTGTCCGGGAAGAGAATCAGCTGGAACATTGAATTTTTTTTCCTAGATCATCATCGAAGAGGATTTTAAAATAGTTATATACAGAGTAACTTTTTTACACCAGCCAAATTTTTGGAGCAAGTTCAGTCCATGATATTGAACTACTTCCTATAAAAAAAGTTATCCAAAATCGATAAAAAAATTCCGTCTTTCCATACAAAATCCGTTTGGCTGAGCGCTGATTTGTACGGGAAGGCGAATTTTTATTTAGTTTTTCGTTAATTGTTTTTATGGAAAGTTGTTCAGTATCATGGACTGAACTTGCTTCAAAAATTTGGCTGGTGGTTAAAAAGTTAGGCTGTATAAATAGTTCTGTATTTATTTATTTTGTGACATAAAGGTTACAAAGGGTATTGTATTTTATTGTACAAATAATGATTTGGCCGCTTAAAAAAATTTGTGCCAACTTTTTTTCTATTTCTGCGCAGTTTCCTTTTTTTCCCCGAAAAACAATAAAAATGAATTGTGACCAAAATTTCCTCAAACGCAAAAAAGTGTAAGAATACTTATTGTAGCGCTTATGAGTTTACAAAATGATATTACAAAGAAAATTTTATGTGGATGAACGCAAAAACTAAGACAAAGAATGGAGACAATGGACGACGAAACCTATCTAACAAGGGCAAGGCTCTCCTGGCGCGAACTGTGCTGTCGCCGCCGTCCTTGAGGAGATGTGAGATAGAGTTATGCATCATCATAATGGTGGAAAGAGACATAACGCGCTCAATTTCGTTAAAATTCAGAGGAACCCTGGAGAAAGATCTGCCTACATAATTATTTGTACATAGTTATATAGGATGTAGGTACCTATCTAGTTAATCTTAATTTAGATTTAAAAAATTGACAATATGTATTTTGAGATATTACTACACGAAAATAAAAAAGATAAGATTTTTTCCTACTGTGTTTTTGTTCCTGGTAACAGGTGGCTTACATATTAATTGCACAGTGATTAAGTATCCAGGATTTAGGCAGTTGATATTTTTAAGCTATTGCATAGCTTTTATCGCGGGCTTTGAGAGCGGCGACCGAATCAAGAAATTCCGTAACGAAAATAAAACCTAACACCCCCCACTCCGCCTACCGACCGGCACAGCGGCGCGGCGTTGAAAGCCGTGCATCGTCTAACGTCGTATGCAATAGCTTTACCGCGGCAGTCCCCGAGTGCCACACTTTTTTTTTATTTGTTAAATAAGTCGCTAAAATTAGAAAATATAGCGCACATTGTGTTTTTTTACAATTGATTACATAAAAAAAAATATTTTAAGTTTTCTATTCCCAGCCTATACAATCCCACTGTAGAAAAAAGGAACCGTAAATCTAAGGAAACAATTTTAATTGATACATAGATAAATCGTTTATTTGTGAAACTGCACGCAAATACTCGTATAGGTACTATCATTACAAAAAATACATGAATGATTTTATGTTATTTACACACAGGTTTTAGCGATGCGATGTGTATACGAGCAGGTATGTATGCTGCAGCGCAAAAAAGTCGTAGGCTCAGCGAAAAATTGCTCAAGAAGCAATGCCCTGATTTTCAGCTATAACATCAGCAAGGTGCAAGTGCGATCATTTGAAAAGATTATTAGATTCATCATCAACAGGTGTGTTTTAGTCTCCACTACAGAAGCACGATTTTCTGTACTACCACAGATGGCTCTGGTAGTACAGAAAATGGCTAAGTATGGACTTAGCCAGAGGAGCCCGAGGATTTGGCCTACACTCTCCACGCGGGCCAGACGGGTTAGAGAGGTCTCATTGATGTTTACAAGCTTTGTTTAGCTTGTGTTTTCTAAGTCACCTTCTACGACATCCACGGGAAGACTTGGAGTGGTCTTATTCTACTCTGCCGGGAACCATACGGCTCTTTTATTATATTGATGTGTTAAATTGACTTAATAAAATGAAATTAAGTATTGGATATGTAGATACACAATAGATATGTCGCAGTTGGATGGTATAAACCGCTAATTAACGAAACCTCTAATTGTTTGGCATAGTAGCTCGGTTTTGTTAAACAGACGAATATCGTTCAGCTGGATTATCTAAGATTGGGCAACGTGTTAAGTTCATTTAAACCGCTAACCACGTTTTCAAACGGCTAGCGGTTTTGTCAAACAGAAGCGGTAATTCGCTGTTTGACGAAACCGTTAAACAATCCAACAGCGACACATGTATGATAAAGATTCGGTGTAGGGTTATCATAATGAAACAACGACTTGTATTAATGTGAACCCTAATGGGTTCGCTGTTTTACAAAACCGAGCTGTAATGTAATGCTAAACAGCTAGAGGTTTAGTGAATTAGCGGATTATAACATTCAACTGCGACAGATACATAACTACTTTATTCAAAAATTTGTTGAAAAAGACTAGTTGAATATTATGGATCCCAATCCTCTAAATGCACCTAGCAACGATTGATACATTGCATTTCACCTTCAATGAATGAAGTAGTGGTCTAAAAATAGACGGCCGTGTGCAGGGATTAAGCCTGAATGGGGCAGCCCCCCCTGCCGTCCCTGCCCCCGGTAAATAGGGCACTGTGTCAGCTGTGACGTAGCTCTGACGTCACGGACGCATCCCAGGTGGATCTGGGAAAGTAGGGCAGATAGTAGGGTTGACTACTTTAATATTTTCTTAAATAAGTGGTCTTGTTTTATTGAGCTCACGCCGCTTCGGAGAGTAATAAAAAATATTACTAATTGTCCTAAAATTCGAAATTCAGATGTTCATTCAGTAAAATTCAGATGTTTACTCAGTAATTCCTGTAGGCACTTTTATACGTCATTAAGTTTTGTATGTACATATGTTTATTATAGTTATTAGTTATATAACGTCTAACAACATATACTGAAACTTTTTTAAGCGTGAATTCAGTCCATGATACTGAACAATTTTTTCCAAAGGACATACTTATATGGAAATATGAAAAATATTTTTTTGCTTTCCATACAAACTCGGATCAGCTGATCGGTCAACTTGTATGGGAGGCCAAAAATTTGTTTTGTGTTTTTTTTTTGTTGTAAAAATGTTATTCATTAATATAGTGCTACGCTTGTATAAATTAATTTAATGCACACATTTTGCGACATTGACATTGCAACAATCATGGCCCAAAATTATTATTGAACAGACTCTTTCCGCTCAATAGCCATGTCTATAGGAACAGATACAGCTGTGTCTAACCGTAATATTGTTTGTAATGGAATAATTCAGCTCTTATTGCACATTTTAAAGATTTTTTTATTTCAAATTTATGTGATATAATTTTGAGTTTGTTTTTGGCAACCCTACTAATAGCGAATCCTCTTCTGGTTAAATTCGCTTTGGGTGACGGTTGGTGTAATTCCTTTTTGATAGAGTGTTATTTTACTCTGCACATTTTCGTATTACACTACACAGCTGTATTTAAAGTAATTTAGGAAAAAATATTGCACAACGTTAATTTGAAGTTAATTTGTAAATACTTCTCTATTTTCTTTATAAAATGGTCATATGTTGGCATTTTTTTGTTATTTGTGTGTGTAAATGGCCAACACTTGTTTCAGATTTTTCAAATTGCCTAAATAAATAAATAAATATATACGGACAAATCACACTGATTAAGCTAGCCCCAAATTAAAGGCTTACATAGCTATCACCGAAGTGGTGGTAACTAGTTGTATGACGACCCCCTTTAATTTTGAACTTTTTTTTATTTTTAGTATTTGTTGTTATAGCGGCTACAGTAATACATAATCGGTGAAAATTTCAAGTGTCTAGCTATTACGGTTTAAGAGATAGAGCCCTGTGACAGATGGACAGACAGTCTCAGTAATAGGGTCCCGTTTACACCCTTCGGGTACGGAACCCTAAAAATGACCGTACACGAGTACAAACTCAGAGGTACTAGTCGCGCTTAGTGGGGATCGAACTTGTACCTAACAGACTCACAGTCAGTGCCTAAACCACTTGTCAACCACCGCTTCAAGATGCAGTTAAGCTGTTTTTCTTGTTTGGAGGTATTTTTACCTAATTAGTATGGAAAAAAGGCAGTCAACAATTAAAATACGTTATCGCCAAGTGGAACTGGCTCAAGGCTGGAAATGCACGTATTTTGCATAACAAAAGCATGAGATAAGTAAAATAATTAAAAATAATAGTGTCAAAGGGTGAGTTGGAAACATTATACAACGTGTTAATGAAATAATGCAAAACCTCTCAGATACTTAGTACCTCAGCCCATGAAACTAAACAACTTTTGTTCTACAGCTTCCACAAAACCCAAAAAAACAACCGTCTAAATTTTTTTAGGAGTTTCTTTCATATCTCCAAAGTTATTCATCATATCTTCACCAAATTAAAATGGGATCAATTTGATAGTAAAGGCTTTAAAATAAAAAAAAGAATCATCAAAATCGGTCCATAATTGGCGAAAATATCGCGTAACAAACATACCTACATAAAAAAAAAACCAGTCGAATTGATAACCTCTTCCTCTTTTGATGTCGGTTAAAAAGACCTGATCATGATGATGATGAAAAGTATTTTAGATCATCATACATATTTAGAGCTCTTGTCGGTGGAGTATGAATCCTTTCCAATTTGTCTCTCTTATCCGCCAGGAGGAGCTCGAGAAATTCTTATGCCTCTTGTGAAACAGGCTATTTTCCAACTTGCCCTGGCTCCGAATTCGATGTGCTTTAAAATTATATCAATGAATAAGCCTTGATATTTATGAATTTTTAGAAAATGGTTGTATAAATACACATTTACTTTTTAGTGCTTTTACACCGAAGTTTTTTTTTATAAAAGAAGGCTTTCAGGAAGGATAGCGAATCAGCAAGCAAACGTAATAATTTAATAAGAGAAATTTAGTTTTAGGATTTGGTACGGAACCCTGAAACAAATAAATACAAAAAATAACACAAGCAACGTCATTGCCCCACTAAAGTTTAATTAGTTCCAGAAATAGTTTTATATAGAAATAGAGCGGCGACCCCTCGGTCTTTAATACAAGGGTATTAAAGATTCACCAATATGGATGTGGACTCGGTCCGCATAATATTATTTTGTTAAGTCCGTCGGTTAGATTATCCAAAAATAATGAACGAAAAATATTATGATGAATAATATTTTTCGGATTATCAAAGTAGTAAGAAATCGCAAAGATACAGCGCACCGAAGTTTTGGGGAGGAAACGATTATTGTCACCGTCTACTGAATCGAACTAGGTCGTGCGTGACGTCATGTCAAATTTAAATGGAATGTATCTACGTCATAATTTGCTTATCAGAGAAAAAAATGATTACGTATACAACATTTTTTAATATCTACCTGACCAACGAAAAATATTTTTTTTTTAGTCCACAACCGTAATACGAAGAATTTGAGTAATTTGTTTTTAGTATTTAAGTTGTATTCAGTTTTTTTTTAATTACTTAGTTATGGTTTGGTTATTATTTATTAATAGTTAAATTGATTTAATTTAGGTATTTTAGTTTGGTTAGTTTTAATTTAGTTACTTGTTAGTTTTACGTTGTATTTTTAGTTTGTCACTATTTTAATATGTTTTTACAAAATAAAGATTTATTTCCGTTAAATTGTAAACATTTACATTTTATAATGGTTTTTTTTGTAATAAAGAACAAACGTTCACTAATTTCTTTATTAATGTGGTTTCAGACAGTATAATATAATCATATCAGCCACAGGAAGTCCACAACTGGACATCGGCCTCCCCAAAGTCTAGCTATTACGATAGCTCGGCCAACTTTTACCTGCAACTTTTCACAAGACCAACATTTTCAGCCCGCCGGTGAAATGCTGACATCTAAACCTAGATCTTAGATGAAACTTCTTATTTACGCTAGTCTTAAGGTGACTGCAGACTTCCCAAGTTTCCAGACTGCACAAGTTTTGTAAACCACCACTGATATACTGCCGTGCAGGACCTAAAACGCAGTATGAAAACAAAGTTTCGAGAAAACCGCGTAAAGCTTTTACTAATTAAAACTTATTTATTTGTGAAAATAGGTTAGAAAAGATAACATGTAAAATAAGGGCTTGTGTACACGAGCACGGTATCTACACGGCACGGCATCGCGCCGGCCCAACTCGCGGCGGCTTTATTTACAGATCGTCAGGTATAGAGCTCCATTCCATACATAACTGGCACCGACGGCGCCAAGCTGGAGAAACCGAGCTCGTCGAAACAGGCCCTAAAAGGCTGGTTTCACAGCTGCACGGGAGACCCGTGCGGTTTGACCGTGATACGGGCGACTCGTATAGGAAGCGCTGGCGGGGCTCTGAAACGAGCAGTACGATGGAGCGGGTGGTGTTGTACGGGCTACGGGCTCTACTATGGAGACTCTATGGAGAGTGTTCCGCATGAAACGATCCGCGCTCGCTGTGAAACGATGTGCAGGCGCCTCACGTGTGTCTCCGCTCCGGGAGCCCGTATGCTGTGCAACCAGCCTCTTATAGAAAAACTTTTTAACAGTAATGATTTTAGTAGATTTTATTTGCCACTAGAACTAAGTGATAATCAAAATAGTGATGGTTTTTTAGCCGCATCGCGTATTAACATGATTCAGATCCTCGCCCGTATGCTGTGTGGCGACGGTAGAGTAGAATAAAATGTGTCACCACCCATTTCCTCTCCCACGGGTGTCGTAAGAGGCGACTAAGGGTGCAACAAACAATCTACTGCGATCACCGACCCTTCTACGCAGCGGGGTGATTATGGGCAAACCCTTCCTTTATTTGGAGAGGCCTTTAGTCCAGCTGTGGACTGTAGTAATAAAGAAAAAAACCGGCCAAGTGCGAGTTAAACTCGCGTGGAGAGGGTTCCGTACAATTGATTGAATTCTTATAGGTTTTCCTGTAATCTACAAGCAATGAACTATATTTTGTATTTTTTAAAAAAATTTAGGCTCAGTAGTTTCGGAGATCAGGGGGGGGGGAATGGTCAATTTTCATCTTCTTTCATGAATAAAATCAAAACTATTTATTTTATAATTATAACAAAAATATATTTGAGATCCTCATAACGAGCCCTTTCATTTGATATATGACACAGTAAGGTTTGCAAAACTTTTTTAATTTCCTAATTTATCCCCCGAAAATGACCATTATTTAAAAAAAAAAATTATTACGATTTCATCTGATTCGGTCCAGTAGATTCGGAGCAAATTGGCTGTGACAGTCGGACGGATAGACAGACGCACGAGTGATCCTATAAGGGTTCCATTTTTTCATTTTTTGTACGGAACCCAAATAGAAGAATGAAGATCCTCGCCCATTCCCTCGATCGGCTTTTACGATCAGCGCGGAAGAGAAGCAGCTGATACAAGTTTTCTCTACACTAAATAAATAAATAAATACTGTAGTAAGAAATAATGAGCAGTCTCCCTAAGTCGTGGTCTGGAACTCATCCCGTGTGAATGTATCCGCCATCTTTTGAGCACCTGTTATTACTGGAGCGCTCCGTTTCCAGTTTTCAGCTCACCCTTGACTTTTGCGGGTGAAAAATAGACGTGTTTTTTGTTTGAAGTCTTTTTGCAGGCTGTTTTCTGATGAGACATTTTGAATTTGAAATACTATTTTTAGTATGGATGTTTCTTGTTGTGAATGTTTTGATCAAATGCCTAAACAAGACAATGGTCCGAGAGCTGGCCGAATTTGGGTAGGTATTTGAGGCAAGTTGAAAACTTGCCTCTCCTATTATACCCCAACGGGGAACTGCAGACCTGGCTGGTGAGTAGCGGGGCTAAAGCAACCTATAATTTTTTTTTTTCAAAAAAGGTATTTGTGGCAATATGCATGTTGTAGTTTAATGTATAAAGAATATCTAATACATAAAATCAATAAGCCACACGATTTAGTCGGGGCTTTGATATTGCCAGGCGCGTGCTAAAGTATTTTTCAAAAAAATATAAAAAACGTGTTTGAGGCAACTTGAAATTTTAATAGGGTATTAGGTACTTATAACTAAAAAATAATATTCTCAAAAAGACAGGTCATTTTGATGGGACTTTCCACCTGCTAGGTCAATCTAAATAAATCAAAATGGTTTAGCCCCGCTACTCACCAGCCAGGTCTGCAGTTCCGTGTGGTATAATAGGAGAGGTATGTGACAAGTTTTTAACTTGCCTCAAATACCTACCCAAAAATTCGTGCCAGCTCTCGATCTACAAGTAGGACACACTGCACAAGTTCTTATACTATACTATAACTATACTATACAATATCACGTCCGAAGCGTCTCAGTTTCGAAATTGGCCTAAATCCTCTTGTGCGTCTGTTTTCGCTTACAGGTCGCACTTTTTAATCGATTTTGATGAAAATCTGCACACAAATCCTTGATTTATTAAAAATATTTTTAGCCGATCTTGATTTTTAAATGGGGGAAAAATAGGGGTACTAGGTGGGAACCTTGCTGTGGCGTTATTCGGATTTCAAATTTTAGAGGACACACACTAAAGATTTCATTCTACACAAGATAATGCAAAGTCCGAGGAGTGGAGCGGGGAAAAGCGGGTAAGTTTGCTGTAGCGTTACATATAAAATGGCTTTGCTGAGTCAGGGGAAAGGGAAAAGTGTTGGTTATTACATGGTTATAAGGACTCCCGAGGTCTACTCTTCTCACAGAACCACTAGTTTAAGGCCATACATGAATTTTCCGGGGTCCAGTGCTGCCCCCATTTGAAATAAATCATATCAAAGAAAACGGAGACATCATTTAAAATTTTGCTTTGAGAACATTAAGCATTTCTATGCATATATTTTTGCTAAAAGTGGCCGTTTTCCGCAAAAATTCCTCCCTGCGTCGATGTTTGGCATATGTATGATTTAGGGATTTTCAAGGCAAGAGTGAATAGGCATTTTTTGAGTCTGCGTACCTCATCTTAGCTTCCCATCAGGTTAGATAGAGGTAATCGCACTTAAATGTGTGTCGCACTTAAATAAGTGACCCATTACATAATTCTGTTGTTATTGTTCACCTTATCGTATGAGTCTTCATGCTTATTAACTACAGAAGTATTTTATTTAGTATCTAATTCACGTACACAGACCATGGATCAAGATAGACACAGCCTCTGTATGAATTTGCGTGTCGATCTGACCATTAGATCGGATATTGAGCTCTCTACCGTAAAATATCTAAATCTGCCGTTTTGAGTCGTAGAAACTCGTCGAAAAACGTTGAAGGAAGTAATAAAAAAGATTCATTCCGTTTGTATGTGAATTTATTATTAAATATTGTACCTATTGAAAATTGGCTCGCCAGTTTTTCATACAAATTGAAGGATTTTCTTTATCTAGTAGTATATACAGATCTGTGCTCACGTACCTACGTCTTTTATTTTTAGTTCCACGTATCGTCTCTTACCACACAACGACATTGACAAGAGCATATACCTAGAAGAAAAGTACTGATTTTGCTATAAAAATATACAAACATATCACCTATTCACCCCTAACGGGGCAAAAAAATCATTTTAGGTCTTGCGGTTCTAAGCAGACAGAGCCCAGGGCCCAAAGGCCACTTTTAGCGTGATGGTGGTGAGTAGGTGGAAAAGGAATCAAAATAGCGTTAGGTTGCTAGCCGCCTTTGATCAATCTCTCGATCAGCTTTTACGATATTCTTTTTAAATTTTTTATTTTATCAAAAGATTGTTTACACTTTAGCGCATAACCTAATGATTTGATTTATAATTAGACTTTTTAGGAATACATATCTAAGGAAAACAATCAAGATCAAAATTTTCCTTCATGAGAAGAGCACACTGTAATCTTCTAAATTAGTCTCATTTTCTTATCAACATCATCATTCATTGTAGGTTTGTATGTATATGTATTTAATTATTTTTATATGTTTTTCATATGTATGCGTATATATACCTATATATATATCTTTATTATGAGTATATATGCATGTATATGTATTATTTGGTAGGTATGTTATATGTACTTAATTTATTATTTTGCGCCGCAACTAATTATATGTTTATCCCTATGGTTGACTGGGAGAGAACGCTTTTAGCGATAAGTCCGTCAATAAAGTTTAAAAACTAAAATAGTTTGATCTTTATTGAAAACAAATCAAAATTATACAGAAACATTTTTACAAATAAAATATCTCTTCCAACGCGCCACATCGAGGCAACGTACCCAATATGCTGGCAGCATTTCCTTGCTGTATAGCGTGACTTATTCTCTGAGCAAAAAAGCCGCCATCTCTAGGGTCACCACAACCACCGATGAGGCGCGATGTGACGTTCTTAAAAAATAACCTTGCTTCAGGACCCCAAGTCCCACCATCTCCACTGCGAATGGTAGAAAGATAAAAGTTTAAAAATAAATAAATAAATCAACTCTAAACATCTAATGTACCTACGCACCAAAATATGGTTGTTATCTGTTTTGTGTGTTAATAAAAAAATGAAATGCAAGATATGCGTGGAAAGAGAAGAAGCTGGTCCATTTTACGATGCCTTTCCCTTCCCCAAACCAGCATGGAAGGAACTGAAGAAAGAAAGCTTTTAACTCCGGTTGTTATCAGTAGACCGTAAGATATAAATAGATTTCTTATATCTATATAAACATATATGATGTAGGTAACTGTTTTCTGCGTTGCTACACTCGTGTTCTTGCATGAGACGCATTAAGAGGAAATCGATAGGCCGTATTTCCATACAAGCGTAGTCTCCTGATACCTCGCCACTCTTGCCAGATAGTGCCAGTAGAGCAATGATTTGTTTTTAAAAATCTATGTGTTTATTAGCAGGTATGTACCAATTTTTTCCTTTTTTTATAAATCAATGATCAAAAGAGATACTCGTACGAACCTCTGTGGTTTCGGGTTAGAATAGGACCACTCCATCTCTTCCTGTGGATGTCGTAAGAGGCGACTAAAGTATTAAGCACAAACATCTCGTGCTACAATTGCATCCCCAAGGAGGGTTAACGTCGGGCGGCGGCCGGTTGTAAAACTTTTCGCACAAATACATTCCCAAAGAGGGTTGACGTCAGGCAAGCGGCCGGTTGTAAAACTATAGCCAAGTCATTTAAATTGATCCGGCTATTCCTTTTCCATTTTGCAAGGTCTTAGGCATCCCTTAGGCATAATGGGTGACCATTGACATGCAAATTATATGTGGAGAAGGAAAAGCGGGAAAGCGCACCCCGGGCTCCGAAGCAGCACAGCTGAGGATGCAACGGGAATGCGCTTAGACGAAGAAGATCAAAAGAGATACGAACCTTCATAAACCCAATAAGATTTTCCACTCTGTTTAAGCATTTAGCAAACAAATTTGACGAGATTATTATTATTTAAAAAAAACACAGCCACAGCTTTTTTTAAATTTTAATGAAAAAAGAAATTAAATCGGTTAAGTTTTGGATGACAAATCAGGGCACTACGAACGTTGATTTTGTGTACTTTTCATAATAGGTATTTTCGGCCCGAGTAGCAGTTGTCTGTTACTGTGCCCGAACAACAACCGAGCGAGTCCCACTCGTTCGGTTGTTGTTCGGGCACAGTGCGACAGCAATATATTTTAAAAATACCTAGTTTTCAATTCTCTCGACCTTAGTATTTCCTCTTAAGAAGCCTTTTAAGATGGCCTATTGTCTTGGTTTTAATGTCTTTATTTTCGCATAAACTGAATATGGTAAGGTTTTAAAGATTTTTATCTTTGATCTCACAAGTAGGTTACGGTTAACCGAGTGTTTTGTAATAGATACTTGATGTAGAATACATAGCGCCGGATTATCTCTTATTTTTTTGGGCAAGGTTACAGTTGTAAAACTGTAAAGGTTGAGATCAAAGATAATATAACTACTAACGTAACAGATACCCTACCCTACCTTGTGTAGAACTTTATTCTACACAAGATGTTGCATAATAAATAAAGGAGGGGAGGTTGGAAAAGTGGAAAATTTTCTGTAGCGTTATAACGGATTTTACTGAAATAGCCCCTCCGTCGGAAGAGCTGCCCCCGGGCTATAAACTCCCTTGGGCAACTTGGAAGTGCCTGAATCGACTGCGTACTGAGAAGGGCCGATGCGAAGTGGCGCTATATGGAAATAACAGAGGCCCGTAGTCATTCCGATCAGACCATACAGCACCTTCTTTCGTGTCCTTCGTGCCCGACCAGCTGCACGAGATACGACCTGTACACGGCGACGGAAAGTGGCATAAGAGTGGCGACTTACTGGAGGAACAAAATATAATGTCTTTTGAGCCAATCGACACGAAAAGAAGACTTGAAGAAGCTTTGCTAAGCCAGGGGATTGGGGAAACTGTCGGTTATTGCATGGTTATAAAACCTCGCGAGGTCTATTGTTCTCACAGAACCACTAGTTTATTTATTTTCATGTAAATAGATCATGGACGACACATTACATCCTCATCATCAATATTTCAGCCGCATAGCGTCCACTGCTGGACATAAGCCTCTCTCCAGGATTTCCAAAATGACCGATCTAGAGCGGCCTGCATCCAGCGACGTTGGCCGTCTGACCACCTTGTGGGTGGGTGTCCTACGCTTCTCTTGCCAGTACGTGGTCGTCATTCGAGAACCTTTTTGCCCCATCGGCCATCGGTTCGTCGCGTTTTTCGTTCGTCACATTACATCCTGACGTCCCTGAATTGCCCTGGTATAAAAAATTCACTGATTAGTTCTGGCCTCTTCCCCATATGACATTTTGTGCCCTTTAACCGGAAATCGAAACCACCAGCTGGCAGCAATCATCTACATGCAATGGTAGCGTTATAGAGTTTACAAACATGTCAATACGACTGGATGTGAAAAAGTTATGTATGAATGGATGTTTAATGGCTGATCGGATTGAAAAAAAAACCTGATTAGGTACCTAACTTAAATGCTGGCCTGGGTGAAAAGAAAAAACATAGAATGTACCAGCTGCTTCTGTTACCGTAAAAACCGATCGAGGGAATGGGTGTAAATCTGAATCATACGAATAGGCGACGTGGTTAGCAACCCATCTTTGTTATCATATCCCTTTCCCACCTTTATGCTCACCATCACGCTAAAAGTGGCCTGGGCCTTACCGCCTAGGCTTTGTCTTTATCCCTACTGGGGCAGACAGATCATTTTGGGTCTTGCGGCTCTAAGCAGACAGAGCCCAGGGCCGCAAAATTAAAGTGAGAACGACAAGCTTTTCTATGCATTTTTGCCAAAAGTGGCCGTTTTCCGCAAAAATGCGTGTAAAAGCATAACGTTCTCTTTAAACTGTAAACAGTACTTGGTTCATAAACTAATTAGAAGGGTTACAAAGACAAAATTTTAAATGATACCTCCGTTTCTTTTGAAATAATTTATTTCAAAAGGGGGCAGCACGTAACCCCGGAAAATGAATGTAGCTCCTTAAAAGCGTGATGGTGGTCCAGAAGGTGAAAAAAGGAATCAAAATAGTGATGGGTTGCTAGCCGTATCGCCTATTAACACGATTCGCATTTTCGCCCATACCCTCGATCGGTTTTTGCGATCTGCGCGGGAAGAGAAGCAGCTGGTACATTCTAAGTTTTTTCTTTTCTCCCAGACCAGCATGGAAGACAAATC
This sequence comes from Acrobasis repandana, assembly GCA_963576875.1. Taxonomy (NCBI): domain Eukaryota; kingdom Metazoa; phylum Arthropoda; class Insecta; order Lepidoptera; family Pyralidae; genus Acrobasis; species Acrobasis repandana. Next base: position 2,888,982 of record OY756221.1, on the reverse strand, counting down.
CAAATAAATCTATCTATCTATGAATAGATATCCATGGGCTGGGACATGGAAAAAAAAGGAAGTAGGTATAAACAGTTACTTTTTATCCACCCGCCAAATCTTTGGAGCTAGTCATCACTCGTATGTGTAGGCTTTATAATGACCTTGATAATAATGACGAACTCGACATCTTTGGTTCAAGCTTTGGCAGTTTCAGGCTGTCAGTTGTCAACCTGGTTCGCTAGTATGTATGTTACCTTAATTGTTTTTTTTTATTAGTTTTATATTTTGTAAGTAGTTAGTGTAGTTTCATTCGTATTTTATATTTAGTATATGTATAAAGTAATAATTTTACTATTTCATGTAATTCTTTACTCAATTGTGTTTACGTTTACGTTTACGTTCACGTTAGTGATGTTTTTTGTGATCTTGTTGTGTGCGTAAGTTTTGGGCTACAGTCCAGTATTAGAATATGGTACCTATGTATTTAATGTGTTGCACTGTAATGATTGTATCCTGTTTTACGTACCTGAATAAATAAAATAAAATAAAATCCGTGATGTTGAACTACTTTCCACAATAATTATTATTAAAAATCGAAAGAAAAAGGTCGATCTCCCATAGAAAATCCGTTCGGCTGAGCGCTGATTTATATGGAAGGGCGAAATCCCCTTTCCCTGTGATGATATACGGGAATTTTTGAAATGAGGGCTAAAGGGTTTACAGTCTTAGTAAAACTAAAATAAACATTAAAAATTAAATAACATCAACTTTTCCGAACGGACTCTACGTGTTGATTTGTCTTCGCAAGCCCATCAAAGTACTAGAGTGATGACCGTACCTAAATCAAAAGGAGATAGAAATAAAGAGATGTCTGAAATCATACACATTTTCTTCCCTTTGCCTTTAATCTGTTAAATGCATGCCAATCGGTCATAACAAATAACAACATGCTTTGTTCTTGAATAATCAATAAAGAAAATAATCGTTCCCAGCGACTCCGAAGGTCTACCATTGTTCTGTAATTGCACACATAGCTGGGGCACATGTAGCATACAATGTTACGGCTTATTTTTTCTACATAACTGCCGAAGGATGGTAAATGTGTCCCAATTTTTTTCAAGACTTCATTGATAAGATGAATTTTTGAAAGAAAATTGGGCGTATTTGCTTTCAATAGAATTGAATGGGATAGAATGAGGTAGAATGGGATAGAATGTAGTATAATGGGATAAAATGGGATACAATGGAATAAAATGAGGTTGAATGGGATAGAAGTGATAAAAGATGGTAATTTACTGAACTCCAAGTAAGTAAGGCACAGTCGTGTCTAGTGAGGATCCAACACGTGCCTTAAAATGCCAGTGCTTTAACCACTTGGCTACCACCGTTTCACCTCTCAACGAACTTAAACTAGTAACTATTATGTACCCCTACTGTGTGTATTTCTTTATTTGGGGCGGGCCGGAGTTAACCCTAACGAGTTAATAGTTTGATTGATGTGTATTAGATGGACCGCCGAGGAACGAGTGGGTTGAGAGGTTGACAATAGTGAATCGGTTGAATGAAATCAGACAGTCCGAAGAAATAGCAGGGCTCATTGCCGATGGACGTCTGATCTGACGCGTAATCATGTAGACATGAACGCTTATAGCCACCATTCCTGAAATTATTTCTTCAAGTATCCTTTTTTTTTAATTTTTTGTAGGAAAACTTTTTTCTCTAGCCTGCTAAGTGTTTCGTTGTCCTAACAAATTGTTGAGACCAATAATACAAATACACTATCACATATTGAGATAGAAATAAATCGTGATACTGATGTATCAGGATTTATTTGTATCAAACAGGGCACATATTCACAATCAATACAGTCAGTTAGTTGCCAGCCATGGCTTCTTGGCCCTAGCGCATAAAACATTAAAACTGACGGCATCTCAAGTGGGCATGCCATGACATCATCGGCTCGCTGACAAATTAAAAACTACGTAATTGTGTCTTTATGTACAATGTTATTTCACTGATAACTGATGTGCGTGAGCTCATGCAAACGCACAAGACACAAATAGAGGAAACATGATGATAAAAAGGAATTTTAGTACACAAATAAAACCATTTCTTCGTAACATTGAGTAACACTATTTAATCTATACTAATATTATAAAGAGGAAAGATTTGTACCTATTTTTGTATGTTTGTAATGAATAGGCTCAAAAAGTACTGGGCCGATTTAAAAAATTCTTTCACCGTTGGAAAGCTACACTATTCCCGAGTGACATAGGCTATGTGTGTACCACGGGCGAAGCCGGGGTGGACTGCTAGTCCTATATAAACAGACATTATAATTTAGAATTAGCTTCTTTATTTTTTTTTTAATGTAAAGCAATGAAACATTATATAGGTACCTACTTCCGCGGTTTGTTAGCCGATTGCCGGAAATAATTTTGTTACGTTATCTTTTACTTCTGTTATGTTTGAAAGTTTGGAGATGGATTTTATTTTGCTTAGTATAAGTAGCAGTAGAAATAAGGTAGGTAGGAAATGCTAGTATTAGTAGCTTTTTTAAATAATAATTTAACTTTATTGACGTGCCGCAAATATGCTAAGAAAAGCCTAACGCTTTTCACTTTAAACTGTAAACAGTAGTTCATAAAATATAATTAAATTTCTTTTAGGAGTTTCTTCCATAACTCTTAAGTTCTTTGTCATATCTTCACCAAATTAAAATGGGATCAACTTGGTAGTAAAGGCTTTCAAATTAAAAAAGAATTATCAAAATCGGTTTACAATTGGCGAAGCTATCGCTAACAAACATACATAAAAAAAACATACAGTCGAATTGATAACCTCCTCCTTTTTTGAAGTTGGTAAAAAATAGTTTGAAGGCTTACACAAAGACAAAATTTTAAATAATATCTCCGTTTCCTTTCAAATAATTTATTTCAAATGGGGGCAGCACTGTCCCCCGAAAAATTCATGATCCCCTTAAAGCCCAAATAACCTGCCCCCATTTAAAATAAATCATTTTAATGAAAACGGAGACATCATTTAAAATTTTGCTTTTACGAAGTCCTAGATAACCCTTCTAACTATTTTGTGAACTACTGTTTACAGTTTATAATGAGAACGTTAAGCTTTACTACGCACATTTGCGAAAAACGGCCACATTTGGCAACAGTAGTTCATAAAATACTTTGAAGGGTTATCTAGGGCTTGGTAATAGCAAAATTTTAAATAATGTCTTCGTTTTCTTTAAAATGATTTATTTTAAATGGGGGCAGCACTGGCCCCGGAAAATTCAGGTACGACCTTAAGTCGCACAATCAAGGATGCCGATTACCGTGCATACAAAAGAAAGCCGATGCACTCAGCCCGGGGTTCGAAAACGCGCTGAAATTTGAGATAATGGAATAGGTGTATGCATTTTTAGGGTTCAGTACCCAAAGGGTGCAAACTGGACCCTTTACTGAGACTCCGCTGTCTGTACGTCTGTCTCAGGACTCTATCTCTTGAACTGTAATAGCTAGACTTGAAATATTTACCAATTATGTATTACTGTGGCCGCTATAACAACAAATAGGTACTAAAAATAAGTTAAAGTTAAAATTAAAGGGTCGTCGTGCAAGAAACGTATTTTTTTCAGCGTTTTAAACGGAGTATGGAGACACCGAACCCTTTATGCATGAATACGACTCGCACTTGACTGGTTTTTAGGGTTCCGTAGCCTACCGTATTACTATGGCCGCTATAACAACAAATATTAAAAATAAAAAAAAGTTAAAAATTACTGTCATACAAAAACCGTGTTTTTTAGCGTTTTAAAATATTGTACGGCGGTATGGAACCCTTCATGTACGAGTCCGACTCGCACTTGCCCGTTTGTTTAAATTTTCAACCCTGCTGAGTATGGCCTTTCGGTCTTGAGATTCTTGGCTTACTCTGTCTATACCGTTAGGCATAAAACGTGCTCCTTATATTTATATATGTAAGTACCTACTTATTTAATAATTTCTAAGCCATTCGATATCCGGGTCAATAAATGACACATGTTAAACTATACTTACCTTATATTCGATTGGGTATAGGAAGTAATTCACCTGTGTAAATTCTTCAAATCAATTGACGTAAATAAAATAAAGAATATTACGTTTAGTTATTGTCCAATTTTTTTTAAACACCAACATAACTAGATCATTCTTAAACAACAAGTCCTTGCATTAGGGTAAGTATTTTCTGTTTGATCCCATAATTTTAATAATTATGAAGTGTTAGGTAATAAATAATATTTAAGTAGGTACCAAAGAAATAATTTAACTTAAGTATAAAATTAATTTTATTGCTTACATAAATCAATACGCTTATTCTATTCCTATCACCAAGAAAATATCTATCTTTTTAAAAATCTATGTAACTATATTTTATATAGAAAACCTTTTTCTTTCAGTTTTCATTTCTACTGGTCTGTATATCTATGGTGACATTGGCCTTACAGACCTCCACAATCAATACCAGGTGTAACTAACCAAGTACAAAAACTACGCTAAATACTCACATGGACTGAAAGGAGACTTGACGGGAACAACACTTACACTAAAAAACTACGCTGGAAATAAAAAACACGGATTTTCCACTACAGAATTAGGAAACTACAGAATCAGACCGACACTCAGTAGCCGCCCATTTTGTTTTGTTTCTGTCACCCGCTGTGTTGCCAGATGAAATAATGTAAATGCTCGGAAAATCGCTTTTCCGAGGAACATTTTTGATAAAGTGTAAATTAAGATACTTAGGTTTATTTGATAGAGATTTTTTATGTACTTATTAATTCTAAATTAATAAGAAAGTTTAAGATATAATACTGTAATTTCGTACCCTGTAAAGTATAATTATAAGCAAGTGTAGGTAAGCATAATATTTTCTTCAGCTGACTCAAAGAACTTTCAACTTAAGTAACGAGTAGCGCCCTCTATGATGTTATATGGAAAGCAATAAGCAACGGATACAGCAAAGAAAATTAATTTCAAGTGCTTCGGGATTTGATTCGTGTTTTGTCAAAATGATCACAGATGTCTCTACTGGTATCATATATGATATAATTTTTTTAAGAAAATAAAATTCTTTGGTTCACATCATTATTATTTCCGCCGCATAACGTCCACTGTTGGACACAGCCTCCAAGGATGTCTAAAATGACAAGAAGTTACTAACAGAAATACTGAATAAGCTCACACTTTTTGGGACACGTACGGTTACAGTTGTAATCAATTGTTTTTAGGGTTCCGTAGCCAAATGGCAAAAAAACGGAACCCTTATAGATTCGTCATGTCTGTCTGTCCGTCCGTATGTCAGAGCCACTTTTGTCCGAAACTATAAAAATTATACTGTTGAAGCTTGGTGAGTAGATGTATTTTGTGAACCGCATTAAGATTTTGATAAAAATAGAAAAAAAAACAATAAATTTTCGGGGTTCCCCATACTTAGAACTGAAACTCAAAATTTTTTTTTTATCAAACCCATACTTGTGGGGTATCTATGGATAGGTCTTCAAAAATTATATTGAGTTTCTAATATAATTTTTTTTAAACTGAATAGTTTGCGTGAGAGACATTTCCAAAGTGGTAAAATGTTGGTCCCCTCCGCCTGTAACTTCTAAAATAAGAGAATGATAAAACTACAAAAAATATTTCATGTACATTACCATGCAAACTTCCACCGAAAATTGGTTTGAACGAGATCTAGTATGTAGTTTTTTTTAATACGTCATAAATCGTAAAATGTTACTTGCTGCTACGGAACCCTTCATGGGCGAGTCCGACTCGCACTTGGCCGCTTTTTTTTATTGGTGGATTGGCCTGAAAAGTGTTAATAACAAAATAAACTATTTGTCTACTACAATAGTTTATTTTAAGCTTTTTCGTTTATCAAAAGGCATATCATCATCGTCATCATCATATCAGCCACAGGAATTCAACTGCTGGACATAGGCCTCCCCCAAGGATTTCCAAAACGACCGATCGGAAGCGGCCTGCATCCAGCGTTTTCCTGCAACCTTGCTAAAAGGCATATCAATCGCATCTAATACATATCGTTAGTAATTTAATACTAGTAATTTTGTCAGGTTGCAAAACATTTGCTCACTGGTTTCTCTCCCCAAAACTATGGAGCACGTACATACGTGTCCCAGGTGCCCAAAACAGGGAGAATTAGGAAGACCTGATGACTGCAAATGACATAGCTATCCAAGTGGCTCAATACTGGAATGACAAAATCTAGTGGGTGGTACCATCGACATGAAAAGAAGAAGTCTAAGCTGTAATAAGTTACCTAAACCCCTAAATACCAATTTTCAATCTTTGGAGCCGGTACTGAGATCCTAAACAGGTATACAAGAATAGTAAAAAATAGGTGATTAAAGTCATCCTTATTCGTAAATTAAAGTGCCTGTTTTTGAATATCACACTTATTTTCTAAATTCTTGGATGTCTATGCGGTACTGGTTACAAAAACACAATTTATAAAACATGTGTCTCTTTGTCTGTCAGTCTGCTCACCAATTTTGGCGGGACTATCTGGCATTAAGCTAATGTGAATTAGTGTACCCCATTACTAGCTCTTTGGGAGTAACAAAGGCTACTTTTATTCTAGAAAAAAAAACAGAATTAGTGTTCGGCCCAAAATAAATAAAAGCCAGGCCAGTCCACGCGGATCAAGTCAGTAACAAGTAACTTAAAGCTAGTAACTTAAAGCTAGTAACTTAAATAAAACACAAGCGTTTCTTCACGGTTTATTATTATACAGTTTTACAGTGACATTCGGGAAGATATAAAGTTTTCCGACATCGAATCTTGTGGAACAAAACGCGTCGTATTGTTCATATGCCAACTTGGCTCCAATGAAAGATAGATAAAACATGCAAACAAGGAGCAGGGCACAGAAGGTGGGGCAGAGAATGGCGCCGATCTTGTTGACGCGAACAGAGTGGACAGATCCCAGTTCCGAGTCTGTCACACTGCGTTTCTCAGAAGCCTTGGTCATAGCTGCAAGAGAGATAAACAATTTTGACATGGTAGTAAGCCTTACCCTAAAATAGTGCCAAGGTAGGAGATCATTGTAAAAAAAATCGGTTAACTGCAAGTCGGGGTCGTACATGAAGGGTTTCGTACCTTAGTACAATGTTTTAAAACGCTGGAAAAAAAACACTTTTCTTGTATGACGACCCCTTTTATTTTTAACATTATCTTAATTTTTAGGGTTCCGTACAAAAAATGAAAAAAACGGAACCCTTATTGGATCACTCGTGCGTCTGTCTGTCCGTCCGTCTGTCACAGCCAATTTGCTCCGAATCTACTGCACCGAATCAGGTGAAATTTGGTAGAATGTTGTAATCCTATGACCCAAACACATATGTGCAAAGTAAATAAATATTTTTTTAAATAAGGGTCATTTTCGGGGCACAAATTAGGAAATAAAAAAAACAAAAGTTTTGCAAACCTTACTGTGTCATATATCAAATGAAAGGGCTCGTTATGAGGATCTCAAATATATTTTTGTTATTATTTTCAAATGAATAGTTTTAATTTTATTCATGAAAGAAGACGAAAATTGACCATTCCCCCCTGATCTCCGAAACTACTGAGCCTAAAATTAAAAAAAAAATACAAAATATAGTTAATTGCTTGTAGATTACAGGAAAACCTATAAGAATTCAATCAATTGTACGGAACCACGCGAGTTTAACTCGCACTTGGCCGGTTTATTATATTTTTGTTATAGCGGCCACAGTAAAACATTAATTGGTGACAATTTCGTATCTCGCTATTTCGGTTGAAGAGATAGAGCCCTGTAACAGACGGACGGACAGGCAGCGGAGTCTGAGTAATAGGGTCTCGTTGGCAAACAATGTACCAGCTGCCTCTCGTCCCGCGCAGATCATTAAAGCCGAGAGAAGATAAGCAAGCTGCTCCTAAGTTTCTACTGTTGTTTTGAAAGTTTACTTTCTAGTTTGTTTACTGTGTATTTATACAAATATCCGGTACTTATAACATGAATTACATATCTTTCTTTGTAACTAACAACTTCTTGTTAATCTTAAGCGACTTTGAAGACATATTGAAATACACACAGGTTGTCAGAGACTATGGTGATCAGTTTTTTTTTTATATAGGGACAATTCACACTGATTAAGCTAGCCCCAAAGTAAGTTTCAAACTAACTCAAACTTTCTAACTCAACGATTCTATATTTTATGATAAATACATATATAGATAAACACCCAAGACCCAGGACAATTTAAAAAGGTCATTTTCCAACTTGCCCTGGCTGGGGATCGAACTGAGGACCTCCGGATTAGCGGTCTAGCGTGTTAACCATTACGCCACTGAGGTCGTCAAATCTACTTGCAACGATCCCGACGAACTTCTTTCGCTTTATCTACTCTCATCACTCCCTTCATATACTCCGGTTACGTCCCTTAACTTTACGGGTACTTCTAATCTCTCCTTTTACTAGAACGTAACTTACGTACGTAACGTACAGCAATTCGGTCGCAGAACGATCGCCGAGGCCGACCCTGTTCTGCTTTGCCTGTTCTAAATCTGTGTAAATCTAGCAAATAATCTGAACATGCATAGAATTTGGAATTTCACTGCTGGACATAAGGCTCCCTTAATGAGTACAAATTTATGTCAAGAAGGCATTCTCCTTATTATTTGCTTACGTGACTCGCACCAGCTACATCCAATAAACATTCACAAACATTGCCCAACTGACCTTCGAGTGGTAATTGTAACGGATCTCTACTGCCTTTGTAATCTCTTTTATGCAAATCTTGGGCCAAGTTGTGGATTAAAAAGAATCTGTGGAAGCTGTCTGGAATAAAATTAAGAAACGTGTGAAGTACTTAGGGCTGTAACATACGAGCGACAGGCAGGTGTTGCGGACATAATGTCGCTTGTCTGTAAAGGCCCTAAACGATTTTTCTTTGCATAACTGGAAAAAACTTGGGGTCGACTAGTACGTGGCACAACTGATATTACAAGCACCCAAAGGGGACTTAGAGATACATATAAACAATCACGTCTTTATCTCTAATGGGGCAGACAGAGCATTTTGGGTCAGATCTAAGCAGACTGATCCCAGGACCAAAGACCCAAAGGCCACTTTTAGCGTGATGGTAGACGGGAAGGTGAAAAATGAAATCAAAATAGTGATAGGTTGCTAGATGGCCATCTAGCAACCTATCACTATTCTCATGATTTGCATCGCCTATTAACATGATTTGTAGTTTTACCCATTTCGTTAATTGATCGGCTTTTACGATCTGCGCTGGAAAAGAAGCAGCTGGTGCATTCTAAGATTTTTCGTATCTCTCTGACCAGAATAGAAGAAGGCTTACAGATACAGTAATCATTTCCATCAAGTGGGCTTTGTCGTGTGCCTATCTGTCCATAGAAGCACCTCGCGCACTGGAAAGACCACTGGTCACATAATACCAGCACGAACGTATACCTGGACGTTGGAACAACCTACATATTCTTCGTTCTTCCACACCAGTTAGTTTGCAGGCCAGCCGGATGCAGCAGCATAGGCAAGAGCATGCATCAACTATTGATGGCGGGTACTCTGGGACTGTTGGTGCCAGGTATGCTAGGACTAACAGTAGTGGGTGGGCGCCGGGAGGCAATAGTTCGCAGTAACTAACTGGTGACAGAAGCACACAAAGTAATCGAGATCAAAATTAAATAGCATGTAACTTTGACTTCCGCAAAGTAACACCTGAATTTCTCCCATTTGGAAGCCAGCTACTAAATTCGGCTACGAGATGGGACTAAAGAATTCCCGTTTCGTAGCCGTTTCAAATCGGGATTATTTCTCTCATTTGGAAACCAGCTACCAAATCTGGCTACGAGGTGGGACTAAATGGAATCTATTAACTATTTAGTCTAGGGACATTAGTTTGCTATTGGGTCGCAAGTTGGCGTTGCAGCTTCTGCACTACCAATAACAGTCTTAGTCGATATAGTAGCTCTCTCTCATCTCAACGTATTCTCAGTTGCATCCTCAGCTGTATTGCTGTAAAGCTTGGGCTCGCTTTCTGGCTTTTTCTTTTCCACTTCGCACGGGCTTGAGCATCCATCTTAGCCATAGTAGCTACACCTGGTGATGACGAGGTATCAAAAAACTCTGCTACAAATTGAATACCTTCCGATTAGGTTTGAATTGCTAATATAGAAACTTACTGTCTATATAGGTTTCTTTTTATATATGTGTTGTAAAATGTTGCGACATAATATTACAGCATTTTGACAGTGTCAATGGATCAAAGACTAGAGGATTTATTTTCGTTTTCGGAAAAGTCTCCTGAAAGCCTTTTAAAGTCGTCAAGCATAGATATAAAGGAAAATTCTAGGTACAAATTTTAGTCCATCCAGAAAACCAGAATACAATATGAATGTCCACTTTACATTGACAGTACGTAAGTACATAGATCTCGTTGCCACTTTAACTATTCAGCTATCCTCTCCACCATGAATACTAGAATAGATCATCTAGAAAACCAGAATATATTAAATTACGACTGTCCATTTAAACTATTTCACATATTGTTCATGAGCATGGCATTTATAACACCAAACTACACCAATTTCACGTTAAAAAGTCCACTAAAATTCTAAAACAATTTAAAGCAAACCTCAACTAAACCCCTTAACTTCCTTCCAAAAACTCTACCCCATCTCTACCGTATTCTGTGCCCAAACCCCGAAGAAGACTAAATGTCATTGTGACAATTCAGTGACGACTCTACAAAACTCAGCTACAAAAAGATTTAATTAAGATTTTTCTCAGTTTCCTTCGAATATTAGTGTGTTAAGAATAATTTAGCCGCATAGAATATTTAAGCAGCTTTCTCCAACATGAAGCTAGCTGTATTTATCCTGGTGTCCATTCTCATGACCATCAGCATGTTCATGTTGTTCGGGTACCTGATGACTATTGTCGATCCTGGCCTATTGGAGTTTCGCGAAAAGGCCAGGATGGTTCAGGAACAGTTAGAGAAGAATAAAAATCTCACTACTGTACGTAAGTAATTTATTTCATTGAAGATATTTATTTAGGAAGAGAATTCATACTCCACCGACAAGAGCATATTGCAATTGATCCAGGCAGGAAGTTCCAGCTTCGAGGAAGAGGTCTTTTGACGAATCCGACTCGGCTGGGCAGCGTTCGGGAAGTTACGCAGTGTCTTCTCGTCCAAAATCCCTCAGTGCCTCAAGACGAAAGTGCTTAATCAATATGTGTTACCAGTGATGACTTATGGCTCTGAAACGTGGTCCCTTACTATGGGTCTCATATGAAGGCTCAAGGTCGCTCAACGGGCTATGGAGAGGGCTATGCTAGGTGTTTTTTTACGTGATCGAATCAGAAATGAGGAAATTCGTAAAAGAACTAAGGTCACAGACATAGCTCAGCGGATTAGCTCATTAAAGTGGCAGTGGGCGGGGCACATAGCGCGACGAACCGATGGCAGATGGGGCAGAAAGGTTCTCGAATGGCGGCCACGTACCGGCAGGCGCAGCGTAGGACACCCCCCTGCTAGGTGGTCAGACGACCTGAGCAAGGTTGCAGGAAAACGCTGGATGCAGGCCGCTTCCGATCGGTCGTTTTGGAAATCCTTGGGGGAGGCCTATGTCCAGCAGTGGACTTCCTGTCGCTGATATGATGATGATGATGACGACAACAGCATATCTCTTAACTATAGATAGATAGAAGATATTTTTTGCCATGTGGTTTTCAGCCTAGAATAGGACCACTCCATTTCTACCTGTGGATGTCGCAAGAGGCGGCTAAAGGACAAAGCACTCGTGTAAAACAACTGCATCCCAAGGAGGGTTGACTATGGGCAGGCGGCCAGCCGTTTAATTTTTAGTAGTTAGTAGAGTCAACCTGTTGCAAATCTCAAGATGAAAAAAACCGTGCGTAGAGCTTGTGCTCCTGCAGTGAAGACTAAAAAAGACTTGTTGATGATGATGATTATGACTGTCCATTTTAACTATTGCACATATTGCTCACGAACATGAGCTTTTATAACACAAAACTACACTAGTTGCACTTTATAAATCAAAGAACAATAACCCATCATATCTCTTAAGGTGAAGGGATAAGCAAATGGCCTTGAAGTGTGAAATAAATTGTTAACTTGTAAATATGGTGATATATATATACATATTTCCATATTGCTCTTTGTCATGCACTAGATAGCCCTTTAAATTATTTTATGAACCACCGTTGAAAGTATTTACATTAGTCCTCCGTAGTGCCTCCGCCAAAAGTGGCCACGGCAAGTTTTAAAGCTAGACGGATTACCAATAATAGTTTCAACGGCAGTTCATAAAATAATATAAAAGGATATCTAGTGCATGACGAAGAGCAATATGGAAATTATCACCATATTTACGAGTTAACAATTTATTTCACACTTCAAGGTCATTTGCTTTTATTTCACACTTCAAGGTCATTTGCTTACCTCTTCACCTTAAAACAAAACAATTAAGAAAGTAGCTTAACTGAAGTCAACCCTCCTTAGAATTTGGGAGATTCTTTTTAACGGGCCACCTTTACATCGACCTTCCCTGGGAATGCTGTTGTAGTACGAGATATTCGTGTTTAGTTCTATAGTAGTTTCTTCTATGATGGTCAATGAGAAATGAAATAACTTAGAATATACTTACCAGCTCCTTCTCTTTTCTTCTTATTCTAACTGGGGCGAAAATGGAATAGCAAACTCTATGTTAAGGCCATACCTGAATTTTCCGGGGTGCAGTGCTGCCCCCATTAAAAATAAATCATTCTAAACAAAACGCAGACATTATTTAAAATTTTGCTCCTATCAAGTCCTAGATAACCATTCAAAGTATTTTATGAACTACTGTTTACAGTTTATAATGAGAACGTTAAGCTTTACTACGTACATTTGCGTAGTAAAGCTTAATATTCTCATTATAAATTGTAAATAGTAGTTCACAAAATAGTTTGAAGGGTTATCTAGGACTTGTTAGTAGCAAAATTTTAAATAATGTCTCCGTTTTTTTTAGAATGATTTATATTAAAGGCGATGGGGCTAGTAAACCCTATCTTGATTCTCTTTTTCCACCTTCACCTGTTGGATTCCTCGTGGATCTATGTTTTTCTTATAAAAATAGCATGGAATAATTGACTGACCATCTTCAGTCATGTTTGTTAAAAAAATATTTCGTCTAGGAAAGGACAATAGGTCCGCGAGGTAGATCGGGCTTAGAATGTATAACCACATTAAGGCCGTACTTGAATTTTCCGGGGTCCAGTGCTGCCCCCATTTAAAATAAATCATTTCAAAGAAAACGGAGACATCATTTAAAATTTTGCAACTACCAAGTCCTAGATAGCCCTTTAAAGTATTTTATGAACTACTGTTTACAATTTAAAGTGAGAACGTTAAGCTTTACTACGCACAATTGCGAAAAACGGCCACTTTTGGCTAATGTGCGTAGTAAAGCTTAACGTTCCCATTATAAACTGTAACCGGTAGTTCATAAAATACTTTAAAGGGTTATCTAGGACTTGGTAGTTGCAAAATTTTAAATGATGTCTCCGTTTTCTTTGACATGATTTATTTTAAATGGGGGCAGCACTGGACCCCGGAAAATTCAGGTACGGCCTTAAGGATAACGAAGTGATAGCACAGAATTAATAAAGTATTAACATACAGAGCGGAAACACGCAGTGTCTCCCGGAATATAGCGTCCCCGTACCTCCCCCGTTTTTGGATGTATAGTTTCGTTTAAAGTAGTAGTAGGCATAAATCCACTTGTATGAAGCGCCAGTCCTATCTATCCTATCTATTAAAAAAAACAAGAAATGAAGGTATTACGAGTATTAACAAAGAATTTTTTATATTTCAGGCACCTGATTCGTATAATAGTTATGCTGATTTTGACAACAAATACGGTGATGACTACTAGAGATATAGAATAATATTTGTTCGTGTTGAGTGTTTTTGTGAAGTCCAATAAGAATAATATGAAGTCAGATTACTTAGTTTAATAAATTATAAATTACAAATTTTCCGTTTGATTCCAATTTGCCTCATTGAGATTTTCCTACATTATCAAGACTGTCTATTTATCTATTTATAATCAAAAATCGCATGTCTATATTAACAAATCTACAGGAAATGAATAATGGTCATAAAGAAAAGAGTAATAATAAGATATAGTACTCTCTCCCCGTAAGAGCAGGTCACGTGATTAGAACAAGAATACGCCATCAGTTGGAATGGAAATGTTACGAGCAAAGTGCAAATTTTAACCAATCATGAACTAATAAAAATGTTATTAATAAATTTATTTAAAATTAAACAGATAAATCACACTATAACCGAAATAGTTAGGTTATTTTACTTTATATTTATTAACTAATTAAGAAAGTCCTTAGGTAAATTCACTGAAAATAAGTAAATAATAAGTGGTAACAGTTTTTATGACATTCGTGACGTAATCTTGGCTATCGCGGAACATAATTGGGTAGATGCATGGGTCAAAAAAATAAATTATTTGGAGAATAAAACGTCACAAAATAGTGTCACTTGTCATTGCTCATATCCATTTTCAACATGATTTTAGATTTATTAATGCAGAAAAACCGATATTAAGAGCGTTATTTGACTCGAAAAATCTGTGACGTCACGGTTTTGTATTTCATACCAATACCATAGAAATGTTTGTTTTGACGTTTAGAAAAAAGTGTCTGATTTGACTTCTTGTCATCTAGCGTATACTATATCTTGATATCATGAGTTACAACACAAAAAAGATTTTTTGATTGTTTTAGTCGGTCCGTATGTCTGTATACTTGTATGTACGTTCTGAGATGTAGGTATACACTGGTCTTCGTAGTTATGAAGACCGTCCGTAGTAACTGGACGGATATTTACGCGGTTTTCAAAAATACATTAAGCTCAGCTTAGACAAACGTGGCTTTATTTTATTAAAATCTGATGTCAGTGAATAAAGCTGAAATAACAAGCAAAATTAAGTCGCGGGCACCGGCTAGTTTTTTATTTTTATTTAGGACCGTGTCTCTGATGGCTCCACTTCGGGAGTTATTTTAGCCAATTTCAGTGCCCGCGTAGTCTCATTTGCACCATTGGCGAGGACCATTGATAGTGCAAATGTAACTAATAAGTTTCAGTTGGACCATTAATGGTCCAAACGACACTTTTTAGTTACGTTACAGAGAGAGAGAGAGAGAGCGGTGTTCCTCGTGAGTTTTGCTTGCCCTACTCATCCATGCATCTTGTCGTCATTTATCGATAGATTAGATAAGCATTAATATATACAGCAAGCCTGCAAAGTAGTCAGTCTAAGATAAAAGCGGTGTGCTTCGTGCTTGTTGCTTGTACTACCCATTTATGCATAGTATCTCCCGCAATCTATCAAAGTCGTAGAGGGAGCTAAACTAGGTAGTTAAAACTCGTTTAGTCTTCTTTGCACCATTGGCCAGGACCATTGATAGTGCAAACGAAACTAATCCCTTCATTTGGACCATTAATGGTTCAAACGACACTTGAGTTGTTTCGTTTGCAACCACTAGACTGGACCATCGTTTATTGAGCCAACATCGCTAGGTAGCTGACAAATATCAATACGCGCACTTTGCCTGCAATGCATTGGTCTACAATAATTCGGTAGCGAAATAGAGGTGTTCTTCGTACGAGTTTTGCTTGTCATACTCATCCATGCATCTTGTCGTCCTTAATCAATTCGTAAGAGCCATAAAACCCAAAGGCGCTTAGGCCACTTGTGCCATCTCGGCTATTTTCAAAAGTTTCCAAGAAATGGCTCGACTATCGATTTTCATGTTTTTCGAACCTGCTCCCAAAATTTCACGGAAATCGGTTGA
Source organism: Acrobasis repandana (assembly GCA_963576875.1). Lineage (NCBI taxonomy): Eukaryota > Metazoa > Arthropoda > Insecta > Lepidoptera > Pyralidae > Acrobasis > Acrobasis repandana. The sequence continues at coordinate 2,873,070 of OY756221.1, read as the reverse complement.
GAAATGCAACCTCTAGAGGAGAGCACACCGATATACCAAAGTATGTTTGGCCAGGCTGAAACGGAGACCTTACTCGCTTTGCTCGCTGGATTAGTTAGCGTCTATTTTTCTGGCATTAATCCAGCAAGCCTGCAAAGTAGTCAGTTCAGTCTAAGATAAATGCGATGCGCTTCGTGTTTGTTGCTTGTAGGTACTACTCATTTATGCATAGTACCTCTCCCAATTTATCAAAGTATGCAGTTAAAACTGAGCTAACTTGCGCTAGGTATCTGACAGTTATCAATTCGCGCACTATGCCTGCAATGCATTGGTTTACAATAATTCGGTAGCGAGAGAGCGGCGTTCCCACGTACTGGTTGCTTGCCTTGAACGACCTTGTAGGTCGCTTGCTTACTGCCCATGCGCCTGAGTCGTGTGCCTTTATAGTGGTTACTGCGCGGCTTTTAGTATAGTCAGCTCTGAGAAAATATAATACTTTTTTGTTTGTATCGAACAAACAAAAAACCAACTTCAATTCCAGTGCCCATCCCGTAAACACTTCTGAAAGTAAGAAAACCCGGAAATTTAAAAAAAAACAAAATTTCAAGAAAAACATTTCGGTGGAAAAACCAAACTACTGAACTAATTTTGATATAATTGCTATCCAGTCCAAAAGTAAAAGTAACTTTTGAACAAAAAAAAAAACTTTTTCAAATCGGTCAATAAAAAAAATGTGCTAACAAATATTTAAAGAAATACTACTGAATGGAGAATCTGCTTCTTGTTTAATTCGGTGAATAATAAAAATCATATCCTTGATAAATCTATTAATCGCTGTGTATAAGTCAGGACATAATGATACTAATATACCTACAAGATACGCACTAGCAATGCTCCTACTATTGATTATGTTTACAAGTAGGTAATGTTTATTAAAAAAAACGAGATCTTAAATTTCCAGAAAAAAAATTGTATACATACATGATAGATGATGATAGATAGATAGAACTAGATACTGGAAGATATAAGGATTGTAACGATGCCTCGATAACATACAGGCATTTCGAAGCTTTAGCGCATATAAACTTACAATAAACATCTACTACATGAATTAAAACAATTTTTTTTTACTAGCCTGTAGGTATTGTGTCCCATAACTGGGCAAAGGCCTCCCCCTTATTCTTCGAATTAAAACAATACACTCGTTTTTTGGGAGTAGCGTGACCACTCCCAAAAAACGAGTGTATTGTTTAAAGATTGCAGCTAGTTTTGCCGTATGTTCTGTATTGCAGCTAGCAGTGGAAAATAACAGCGGCGACCCCGTTTCTTTGTTTAAATTAGTTTTTTAAACGGTCCGCTGGCTTGATACATATCCATTATCACTGCATTAAAGGATTTATATTTCATAATCTGTGTTTTCTTCTTTACCAACTAATATCAGTTCTATATATATAACGGGACTTAGCACGAACCTTTTTTATTGTTTTGTCTAACGTTTCGAAGAAGAGTTACATCTTTCGTGGTCGCAGAGTGTTCAAAGCGCGATAGTTTAAAAACCAATAATATCAGTTCGTTGCTAGACTCTTCTCCATCTTAGGGCGTTTCTGATTGCATCCTCAGCTGTGCTGCTTCGGATCCCGAGGTGCACTTTTCCGCTTTTTCTTCTCCGAATATAATATGCATGCATGTCAATGGTTACCCAAGGATGCTGAAAACCTTGTTAAATCGAGAGGAATAAGAAAACAGTTTAAAATTTGGCAATAGTTTTACGACCGGCAGCCTGTCTGACGACAACTTGGGCATGTAGTTGTAGTACAAGATGTTTTTGCTTAGTCCGTTAGTCGTCTCTTACGACATCCACAGGAAGAGATGGTGTGGCCCTATTCTAGACCGGAAGCCACAAACCGCAATGCCAGTTCATTGTGGTTAAAGAATTGATTTGACGAACTCCGTGGCGTAAAGGTTAACACGCTAGACCGCTAATCTAGAGGTTCTGGGTTCGATCCCCAGCCAGGGCAAGATGGAAAGTGGCCTTTTTCAAACTGTCCTGTGTCTAAGGTGTTTATTTATATGATTTTATCATAAAATATAGTATCATTGAGTTAGTATCCCATAACACAAGTTTAAAACTTACTTTGGGGCTAACTTAAAAAAAAAGAATCTTTATTTATTTGATAGAGTCATTGATAGACTAAACCCACTCAGAGGAGGATTGCTGGGCAGGTATGATCGCAGAATTGGCAGAAGATGGAATGAAGTCGTTTCACAGAGTTCTCTACACTATCACGTCTATATCACTAATGGAGCAGACAGACGAGTCTATATCTTCCTGAAAGGCCGGTAACGCTCTTGTTACACCCCTGGTGTTGCAGTTGTCCATGGACAGTGGTGATCACTTACCATCAGGTGACCCGCTTGTTCGTTTGCCGCCCTATAACATAAAAAAAAGACAGACTATGGGTCTTGTGGACAGAACTAGGCCTGTGTTTAGGTATCGAACCTAAATTATTACTATGCGCGCAGCGGCCCCTTCGGGTGGTAAATTCAGTTATACGAACAGAGTAATAAGAATGAAATTGGCTTGCAATGGATGTCTAGGTATCGGTGGTGAGTTATGACGTGAGCTAAATTAAACCATATCGCTAGCCACATTGAGTAGATATTTCTTTGAATTTCTTTGCTGAGTGAGACTTCTGTACGTTAGTATTATTTATTCTGTGACAGAACCTAGAGCTGCAAGATCCAAAGGACACTATTAGCGTAATGATGTTACCAAGTTAGGTGGCGTCACGCTAATAACGATCTTTGCGACTGCCGTTCCATTCAGTCGATCTTATCTTATCTTGCATTGGGGTCCACAATGGGAAGCACGTCGAACCTTTGGGTTATATTGTACTTACCTCCTTGCCTTACTCACCCGCCTCGGGATTTCTGAAGAAGGACTGCATAAGCTTCAGAATATCACCTGGTGCGTAGTGCCTGTAGTTCTCTAGCTCAGGATATGCTGATCCGAAGAGGTCTATGCGCTTACCAGCCATTGAGTCGCAGCTACACATGACGTGCCTCATTGTCTCCTCTGAATCCTCACATGCCCGACATTTTGGGCTATCAACAAGTCTCATTTTAAAAAGATGACTGAGATTGTGGTAGGGTCCAGTCCAGATGTTACCGAGTTAGGGGCGTCACGCTAATAACGATCTTTGCGACTGCGGTTCCATTCAGTCGATGGACCACCTTCTGTCATGACCGAGCTGCCCTACGTCATTTACCATAGAGAACCTTAATGAGGCTAACGACAGAGAAATTGCCGTGGCCACAGTGAAACCATTTCGACTCGACAAGAATAAGCAGTGTAATGTTGGGCGAGAACGTGGAAGTAGAAACTCATCGAATTAAATAAACATGTAGCCATTAACTCCTATAATTAAATTAATTCATCATAAATCATGGCTTCTGTTGTTGATAGTAAGCATAAAATTGAGAAAAAAAAAGGTTGTTAACTTGTAAACAATTTTTCTGTACTGTTTGATTCTTTCATAGATTTTTCGGTACTATATGACTAGAGTCAATTTTTCTGTACTATATGACTGAAGTAAATTTTTCTGTACTATTTGACTCTGGAGTAATTTTTTCTATACTATTTAACTCTGTAGTAGATTTTTCTGTATTATATGATTCTGGAATAAGTTTTTCTGTACTATATGACTCTGAAGGATTTTTTTCTATACTATTTATTGTAGTAGTTTTATCTGTGGTATTTTTTTCTGTACTGTAGGTTTCTGGAATATAATTTGCTGTATTATATGACTCTGAAGTATTTTTTTCTGTACTGTTTAACTCTGTAGTAGATTTTTCTGCACTGTGTGACTCTGGAGTAAATTTTTCGGTACTTTTTGACTCTGTTATATATTTTTCTGTACTATATGACTCTGTAATATATTTTTCTGTACTAGATGACTCTGTAATATATTTTTCTGTACTAATTGACTCTGTAGTAGATTTTTCTGTACTATATGACTCCAGAGTATTTTTTTCTGTATTATTTAACTCTGTAGTACATTTTTCTGTACTTTGTGATTCTGAAATAATATTTTCTGTATTATATACTCGTATTTCTGGAGTAAATTTTTCGATAGTATTTGACTCTGTAAAATATTTTTCTGTACTACTCGACCCTGTTGTAGATTTTTCTGTAATATTTAACAGTAGAATTGATTTTTCTGTACTATATGACGCTGTAATATTTTTTTCTGTAGATTTTGACTCTTTTATATGGTTTCCGGTACTCTTTGACTCTTTCATATATATTTCTGTACTATTAGACTCTGTAGTAGATTCTACAGTAATATTTAACATTTCAATTAATTTTTCTGTACTATACGACTGTGGAATATATTTTTCTGTACTGTTTGACTCTTTTATAGGTTTTTCTACACTGTATGGCTTTGTAATAGGTTCAGTGCTGTTCGTTGCACTAAATAATACTAATTTTTCATTTTGCAATGTCCGCAATATAAAACTATGAGTAGCAGTTAAATTTCTTTTCAGTTTAGGTTTTCTGTCAATAAAATTCTTCGAAATAATCGTATCCCTTTCAGCAAAGTCTATAACTACAGAAGCTTCAGGTTTATCCAACGCTAATGTATTATTTGGTAATATCTTGATAACTGTATCTCTGTTTTTGTATTCTCTTTTGAATATTTGTGTTTTTCCTTCTGGTTTAACGTGACCCTCGTCTGGTTCAACTTTTATCTCAATCTTCGTGTTTCCAGTATCATCTACTATTTTTAATATAACAGCTCCAGCACGGGGGTCTCTAGAATTAGATTTATCATTGACAGATCTTCTTTTCCCCTTCTTAAAAACCTCTTCAGTCGGTTCGACTATAATTTCTTCGGTAGTTTCAGCTGTTATGGGTTTGATATCGAAAGTATCAGTAGATTTTGGCACATAACTAGAACTTTTGTGGTACAAGTGTGGTACAGGCGTTACCTTATGTGGTACAATAACAACGTAATGATGTTCCGTGGATCCTAAGTTTTGATCATCCTCTTTCTCTTCTGTTTGCGATTCAAATTTCTCTAACCCGTATCTTAACACTCCATCTCGTATCGGTGGAAGAAATTCATCAGACAAGATGGTGTTCTGAAAAAAAAATTACATATCAATACTTTGACGACCTCCGTGGCGTAATGGTTAACACGCTAGACCGCTAATCCGGAGGTTCTGGGTTCGATTCCCAGCCAGGGCAAGTTGGAAAATGGCCTTTTTCAAATTGTCCTGGGTCTTGGGTATTTATCTATATATGTATATATATAAAATATAGTATCGTTGAGTTAATATCCCATAACACAAGTTTAAAAACTTACTTTGGGGTTAGCTTAACCAGTGTTATTTGTCCTTATATATTTATTTATTCTATTTATCTTAAAAAAAAAAGATATTACAGTTGTCAGACTGATTGTATGGATCTCGCGGACTTAACATTTGTCCCCGAAACAGGGACTAAAGTCCGCATCCGCACATATACAAATGTGCCGTAGCCATGTGGTTCCTGGCAGAGTAGAATAGGACCACTGTAAGTCTACCCGTGGATGTCGTAAAAGGCGACTTAGGAAACACAAGCTAAACAAAGCTCATAAACATCAATGAAACCTCTCCAACCCATTTGGCCAGCGGGAAGAGTGTAGGCCAACTCTTGCTAAGTATGGCTCTGGTTGTACAGAGAAGGTCGTGCTCCTGTAGTGGAAACTAAAAAAGACATGATGATGATTATGATACACAAATGTATGAACATGTTTACGCACATTGTCAGAAGAAATCGGCTTAGGATTGACGTTAGACATCAGGTAGCAGAAGACGCCGAATAAAACCAAGAGAACAATCGAGTATAGAATGACAAATATGGTGCCTTTGGACATGATTTAAATAAACTATAAAAACCTTTATTATACAAATATCACCGACATCAACACTAGAAAACAACATAGAAAATAAGTAGAAAATGACTGACAGAAAGTAAAGTCAGAAGTGACTGCTTGTCTCCTGTTCGCGCTATAGACACAGAATTTCTTAGCATACTTCTTCTAATAGGTAGACTATACAAAGTAGATTCAGTACAATTTGGTGGTGACCAAAGAGCTTGGACCTCCAATGTCTCTGGTGGTGACAAAGAAAAATTGAGTAGAATGTGATACGTTGTGGACCAATTGCGGACAGTTATTCAACCCGGCGAGTCGTGACGTCATCGTGTCTGCGACCTAGAATGCTATTTTTCAACGAAAGATAAAAAGGTCTGGCATGAGCTTGGCGCGGGTCCCTCTTAAAGGTTTGTATACTTAGACATGTCATAATTTAGGTACATTTGACGATCTCCGTGGCGTAATGGTTAACACGCTTGACCGCTGATCTGGAGGTTCTGGGTTCGATCCCCAGCCAGGGCAAGTTGGAAAATGGCCTTTTTCAAATTGACCTGGGTCTTGGGTGTTTATCTATATATTTATTTATCTTAAAATATAGTATCGTTAAGTTAGTATCCCATAACACAAGTTTTAAAACTTACTTTGGGGCTAGCTTAATCAGTGTGATATGTCCCTATATATTTATTTATATTTATTTATTTATTTATTTATTGGTACATACAAAATTCAAGTTTTTAGTTTGTTAGTTGACGTCTTTGGAGAAAACGTGCAGTGCAGTTTGTTGCCGCTTCTTCTGCACTTGCGCCTAGGAAGCGGCGTAAACTTAGCTGTAAGTAACGATTTGACGTCAACATTTGTGCAAAACAAAATGTTGCATATTAAACCATTTCTAACGTAAATATGGCTTTATTAAATAAAATTGTACAAGCAATATTTAGATATAGTGACACACAGACTAGAACGTCATAACGTTGTTGTCTATGACGATCTTGCTTGCAGGTCGGATAGGTTGCATATCACCACATTCTCCCGTGGTTAGGAAGAAACATAGTCGTGTAAATAATTAGGTAGGTGCCTCTCTCTTGTCGAACGACGAGGAAGCACAGGACTCTGTACAACTGGAGCGTTTGGAGCATTACTAGCTTCTTGCTCATCAGACAACTCGTCACTAGACTCAGCCGAGTTCCAGCTAGATGAAGATTCTTCTGTATTATAAGAATCATTCCCGGTTGGGGCTAAATGCCGGTTGGAAACGACCAGCTCCCGGCCGTTCTGAAGTCGTACATGTGAATGTTGATTATTCGCCTCCAGTAAGTCAACCTACTCAACCAGAGGATCGTATTTGCTTCTCCTGGCGTGGTTTTTATATAAAGCTTTCTTAGCCTCCGTCAACCATGTTGGCATTGATTGTCCATTAGCTGATCTTCTAGGATGGTTAAACATTCGCTCGTGTGGTGTACATCCAGTTGCTGTACATAATAAGGATCTTATGGCATGTAAAGATTGTTCTAGAACGGTTTCCCAGTGGGTGATGGGTAGGTTCATCGATTTTAAAGTAAGTTGTATAGTTTTCCAAATGATTCCATTATATCTTTCAGTTTGGCCATTCCCTTGAGGATTGTATGGCGTAGTATAACTGGTAGCTATACCTATTCCGTGTAGAAAAGTTTTGAGTTCAGCAGATATGAATGCAGTTCCTCTATCAGAATGTACATAAGATGGTATACCAAATATGGCAAATAAGTCTGAAAGCTTATTTTGGACTGTTTGTGAACTTAGATCAGAACACGGAAATGCGAAAGGAAATCTAGAGAACTCATCGATCACAGTCAGGATGTATCGGTTTCTAGTATCACATGGTAATGGTCCCTTGAAGTCAATCGAGATCCTTTCAAATGGAGCAATGGCTTTGATTATTGTGCCCTTCGTTCTAAGAAATCTTGGTTTTATTGCACATACAGAACACGATGATGTCATTCGTCTGACATCTTCGACTGAGTATGGTAAGTTTTTAGATCTTATCCAGTGAACCATGCGAGTTATTCCTGGATGACATAGATTTTTGTGTAGTTCAAGTAGACTAGCGCTATCTAAGGATGTTGAAGCTGTCATGTTTGCTCTTGATAGGGCGTCGGCTACTATGTTGTCTTTGCCTGGACGATACGAAATTTCAAAATCGTAATTTGAAAGCTCTAGGCGCCAACGTTGAATTTTGTCGTTCTTAATTTTTGAGCCATGTTTTTGATCAAACATGAAAGAAACTGATTTCTGATCCGTTATTAGACGAAAAGTTTTACCAATCAGAAATTGACGCCATTTCTTTATGCTCTCAACGATGGCAGCTGCTTATTTTTCAATAGCGGAATGGTTGCGTTCATGAGTACCTAGAGTTCTCGAAAAGAATGCTACGGGTCGACCATCTTGGGTGAGAGCCGCAGCAATAGCATGATCGGATGCGTCTGTTTTTACTGTTAGTTGAATATTTGGATTAATAACATTGACTGCTGACTTCGCTATTTCCTCTTTAAGTGATCGAAATGATTGTACAGCTTCAAGCGTTAATGGAAATTTCTCCGTTTTTGCAAGAAATTTAATTTTGTCTGAAAATTTTGGAATCCATTTAGAATAATGCGCGAAAACGCCCATAGTCCTTCGTAATGATGCCCGATCATTAGGAATTGGCATATTCAATAGAGGGCGAAGACGCTCAGGGTCAGGTTTAATGACATTGTTGCAGATGTTATAGCCTAATAGATTTATTTCCGTTTTTGAAAATTCGCTTTTCTGTAAGTTAAATTATACCGAGTAGCGACTTCCTGAAATAAGCGTAATTTCTCATCGTGGTCAGCTTGATCATATCCACAAATCGTGATATCATCTAAATAAGCGTATACGCCTTGTAAGTGTTCCTTTTGTATGATAGTGTTAATCGCTCGCTGAAAAGCTGCCACGCCATTGGTGACGCCGAAGGGTATGCGTCGAAATTGATAAAGATTACCGCAAGCTTCAAAGGCCGTATAGGGTTTTTCGCTCTCTAAAATAGGAATTTGGTGGTATGCACTACGTAAATCAATTTTGCTGAAGACTTATGTTTAGCTACTTTAGAGATGAGTTCGTCCATTGATGGCAGAGGATAGGCATCTAATTCCGTAAATCTGTTTATTGTTTGAGAGTAATCAATAACCATTCTTTTCTTATGGTGTTCGTTAGATGTCACAAGAACTTGAGCTCTCCACGGTGAGCGACTCGGTTCTATAATTTTGTCTTCTCGTAGCTTCTTTATTTCATTTTCTATGAATTGGGAATCAGCCTCAGAGTGTCTTCGAGATTTAATAGCGATTGGCTTGTCAGAACGCAGTAAGTTGCTGAATAACGTAACTGGTTCTATGTTCGCTTGAGATAGAGCGCATAATTTGAGTGCTGGTTTAGGTCCACCAAATTGCATTTCTAAAGCCTTATGATTCTGTAGAATATCATGTCCTAGTATAATATCGGCACATAGTCCGTCCATAATCATAAGTTGTGCATTAATGATTTGCTTTTGTATTGTTATTTTTAGTGAGCATATCCCGTCTACTTGGGTACATAGATTTGATGCTGCCATTGTTATCTTTTGTTTGCATGGAGCGATTTTAAGATTACATAAATCGACAAGGCGTTTATCGATAAAACTAGCCGTGCTTCCAGTATCTATTAGAGCTCGGGCAGTGACTGAATTATTTATGAGTACTGGAATCGTTGCTCTTTTCAGATCAGCTACCGACAATATACAAGAAAGGGTGTGCGCTGATAAGGACACGGCATGAGTATCATGATCTTCTTCTAATGTCTCACTTGCTACTACTTGTTCAGATCTTTTGCTGAGACATACTTTGGAAAAGTGACCCTTTTTACCACATTTTGTGCAGTGAGTGTTAAATGCTGGGCACAAATTGCGTGGATGTCGTTGATTACCACAAAAGTAGCATGTTTCTGATTTTGTAATTTTTCTGGCAGCCGAAACAGAAACCGGGGTATTAGATGTAGATTGGCGATTGTAATCATTATTTTGAATTTGTGCTATTTCAAGAGATCGTGCTTGTTGATATGCTGCGTCGAGAGTAAGTGTGCAGTTCTCAAGTAGCCTCTGTCGAATAGCTGATGACGATAGCCCTGCGATAAAGGCGTCTCGTATGTATTCGCTCTCATTTTGTTCTGCGCTCACTGACTTAAAATCACAATCCCTGGATAATAGTTTCAAAGTCTGGAGGTATTGATCGATTGACTACCTGACTCCTGCTGTCGTTGGGATAATCGATATCGTGAGTATATCTCATTTGACGGTTTGATGAAAAGCGCATCTAGTTTTAGTATGGCTTTGTCGTAATATTTGGTATCTCTTATGAGCGAGTATAGGAGTGGAGATAAACGATTAATTAAAAGATGGTACTTGCAGTCACTGTTTACTGGCGTTCCTTTATTTTCTATTGCATGAACGAAATTTGTGAATGTCTGCTTCCAGTGTATCCATTGAGATGATTGATCCGAGTTTGATGTTGGATCCGCTTCAAATCGTTCGGGCTTAAGATATTTATCCATGTTTGCTTGCCGTTTATTTAATTTATTTAATAAATTGTTGCATATTAAACCATTTCTAACGTAAATATGGCTTTATTAAATAAAATTGTACAAGCAATATTTAGATATAGTGACACACAGACTAGAACGTCATAACGTTGTTGTCTATGACGATCTTGCTTGCAGGTCGGATAGGTTGCATATCACCACACAAAACAAAGTGACTATTATTAAGAGATATTATAAATATCCTATGATAATAAAGATATGTTGAATTTTGAAAAAAAAGGGTCGAGTCAGCGAAACACAAAACGTGTAGTTTTCCAACTCATCGCTCGCGTTCCGACGCTCTTATAATTTTAAAACCGTCGCTTCAGCGATAAATAATATTGTTTTACGCAGAAAACTATGAAAATAAGTCAATGGTTTACTGAAAATTTCTGCGTAAGTAAAATAAAGCAGCGTGAACCGGAACGGATATTCCATGAAAAGTTTTTTTGACATTTGTACAATAGTTACAATTGACAAAAATACGAGTGGTTAAGACCACTCATTGTCCAAACCTTCGCGTACGATTAATTCAAAAAGGCCCCTGAAATCGCTCGTGCTAATCATTCGTTTTATGAGTCCCGATTTTTAAAATGGCGCGAATATAGGTCATAGATAAACTCTTAAAAATACTCTTTCCGAGCACGTAGGAGCTGACGAAATGTTTATGCCACTTATGGTCACCTAAAAGCGGACCACGTGCGAGGTACTCCAATATAGCCCAACCAAGAATACAACCTGGAATGTGTATGTATTGGTGACCTTCGTGGCTTTGATGGTTCTTTTCATAATTTCACCAAAATGTTACCAACTGATTTTGAAATCTTATTGAGATTGATTAGACCATCAATAACAATTAACAATACAGGAAAAATTATGAGCGTAGAACATGCATCTTTGTTTCCACTAACTTTTATGAAATATTCTCTAAAATAAACTCGTGCAACACACGTCCACATCTGTCAACTTTTGATTATAAACTTAATGTTTCGTCTTGCTCTCCACTCAGAGTGGAGAACACAGCAACATGTTTAATGAAACAATGTTTCATCACCTTTGTTTATAAACTGTTTACAGAGATGATGCATAACGATGTGTGTGGTGATAACTCAGCGAATAGAAGTGCAGTGAGCGTGAATAGACTGGTTGTAAAGTCAATTGTAAAATTGTTAAGGTTAGGACCTACTGTTGACAAACAAACACCGGATTTTGTAAAGTAAATACATAAGTATGTATGTACTCGTATTGGACTATCATAGATGATATTTATTCATATATGCACATCACTGCACCATTATAAGTCCATATATGCATTAAGTCCGTCATTTGTTAAAAGTATGTTTTACTGTAGAACAATAAAGAGTATTAAATAAATAAATAAATTATAATAAAATATACTAAAATATATATTGAATACAAAAAAGTAAAAAAGACAGCTGGCAGTTTGCAGACATATCTATACTTATTATAAACTAGCTTATGCCCGCGACTTTGTCCGCGTGAAATTCAGTTTTATTGGAGAAATTTGTACCTACCTATTTGAAATTTCAAGTGCTGTGAAAACAACTGAAATAATCATCACGGTAAGTTTTGCTAGGCATCAGAATCTACTGGCTGGATTAAAGTGAAATGTATGCAGAGGTGCGAAAATGTTAATTTTTATCTTATTTACGAAATTTAAATTTATTACAAATGAGGGCGATAAACTCTTTTTAAACAAAATATCTAATGGCAAATATTATCAAAATGAATTAATAACTATGACTTGAAATGAAGTTGAAACGCGAATGCTTGAAAATACCTATGTGTGTTGAAAGATCTGATTAGAAATGATGTCATAAGGCAGGGTGTTCAGTGAAAGATGACGTGGCGGTAGGTTTTTGAATATTTATAAAGAATAGATTAAAAGAGATTAGGTACCTAACCAAAAATATTTACAAGAAAAATGTGTCGACATTCTGGATGTTCTTATTAGAAGATAGATCGGACGTATTCTCAACTGGAGGTAATTTATGAAGAGAGTGATGAGTGTAGTGCAATTAAATGCAATTTCATTGCAATACTTAAAATAGCCATGCCATTTTCAGCCTAGAATATTACTCTAAATCTTTTAGCGGATGTCATAAGAAACGACTAAAGGACTAAACACAAACAATTTGTGCTACAATTGTATTCGCAGTGAGGGTTTGATTCCTATAAGGGTTTGTTTCCAATCCAACACTGCATAGTATATGAGGAAAAAAGAAGGTGATGCGCTCTGAGGCAGCACAGATAAAGATGAAACCGAATACGCGCTAACAGCTACTGAAGCTGTTTTTTCATTTGTTACAGAAGAGATAAAGCAAGTTGGATCCATCCATTTTGCAGTCATGTCGCTGTTGACGCTGCCGCCGGAAATACTGGCCACCATCATCGGGAAACTCGACCAAAAGTCAGTTTATAATCTGTACGAAGCAGATGTTCTTTGCCTGCAGGGGCTTGTCACGGAATGTCAGTTCTCCGCGAACACGCTGGCCACAGCCGAGACCTTGAAGGCCAACTTCTTCTTAGCCATCTCAGGACACGTCAGGGTGTTAAACTTGTGCGGAGCCCTAAATCTAGATCTTACATCGCTACTAAACGCTTTATCAAATATGAAAACCTGAACAGATTTAAATGTGATGTATACTAATATAAGGATGACTGATTTTCTTCAAATTGTGAAAGTTAGACCAACAATTAAAAGTATAGCTATTAATTTTACTTTCTTAGACGAAAGCTTATCTCAAATAAATGATAAAGTATTGTTTAATTATCAAAGAGCGTTTTAAGGGTTTGAAAATATTAATTTTATTGGTTCTTTACATGAAAAAATACACGGCTCGCTAGAAGTGCGTATGCTGGAAAGAGCTGATCTACGTAGCTAAAAATTTACATCGAAATGGAATATGTGAAGTATATTCAGAAAGTGACCCTTGGAGCAAAAAAAAAATGGTAAAAGTGTCAAAATTTCAAGTATATTTTCTCCAACCGTTCCAAACCTACAGCAGGTTTGAATCTCCTGTATTTAATGTGATGGATTTCACCAAATATGGAATACTTATAATCAAAGCGAACCCCGATAGTAATCTTATTCGCCGTTATACCGTGTTTACAACGCCCTTACTGAAAAAAGTGATCAGCGAAAACTTTTCTGTGAAAGTTAAATGTCTGTCTGACTGGTCAGAAGTCTCTACATCCCAGATACAGAATAGGATCGGCCCTATGCACATACGTGAAGTAGTTTGCATGTTTTGGGACAGAGAGCGCACGTTTGACGAAAAATTTCATAGAAAGATTTCAATAATCTTCAAAAAACATTTCGTATTCAGTTTGGAATCTGATTTGAGACCAGTCCCGGCAGAATTCAAATGGTATTCTGTAGATCCCATTCTTTCCAATTCATCTGGTCCAAATAAACCCACGATAAGGTATTTTAATCCAATTATTGAAATAAATTATGGCGTTGCATTTAAAGACAAGCAAGATGTTAAGCTAGATGTTATGTTCAATGACCGTGTTCAACGTGTTGTACCTAAAATGATAAACAATTTTAACTTTTTAGGAAAAATAACCCAATTATTTCTTCACGGCCGTCAAATTCATTATGACTTTGAATTCTTTAGTAATTTGTTTGAGAACTGTCATGTATTAGTTACCTTACAAATTGTGAATAGAGGTTACGATTGCTTATCGTCAGAACATCTTCATCTTATATAAAAGTGTAAGAGTCTGAAAAACTTTCTTATAGTTTCGTCTGGGTTGCAGTTGACTGCTTTATTCGAATATTTGAGCGAGTGTCGCACTTTAGAAAACAATTATTTGTACAACTCTACAAAGAAATGTGTGCACAGTCTACCTGATCCTACTAATTTGTTCAGAAATTGCGAAAATTTGTACAATTTTATTTTTATGTCGGAGGTATACTCCACTTTAGTGGAATTGAAAACATCTTATGAAAAAGTGCGAACTGATATTGGCAAGTCAGGGCTGAAAATAGACATACGGTATTATAAGTACGGCTACGTACATCCTTATGTCAGGCTATTCAATACCTATCAATCAAAGCCAATGTAATTTTCAACATTTCTTTTTTTTCGTTATATTCTTCTTATCGTTTCAATGGCAATTAAATGTAATTTAAATTGACCAAGATTTCGTTCGAGTTAGATTTCCATTTCCACATTTATAGCCCTTTGATTTATTTATTCAAATATTGAAACTTTATTAACCAACAATAAATGGTTCAAAAAGCGGGCTTACAACCCGATCAAGTTAACTGCGCACCTCGCTAGTATGAGCGACCGAAGACGCCAGGTTTGCAGTTAACTCGATCGGGTTGTAATGCTAATAGCATTCTTTACCAGTCAACATTTTTGATTGGCCTCTATTAGATCGTCTTTAGAGGAGAATTCAGTAGACGTAGGGCATGACATCACCCAGAGTCTAATTAGCGATTTTCATGTGCGCCAAGATTGTGGATTGATGAAAGGTTTTCGCTTATAGGAAAGCGCTGCTGGGAATCTTTTTTTGCTATAACTCTACTCTCCGGATGATCGCCAGCAAGCGGTAACGTGATAAAACTGCGTCGACTTTTGAGTCGTGCAGGTGGAGGGTTGTCTGATGGTTGCTCAATTGTCGTTGCTTCTCCATAGAGCAGGATGCATCACGTCGCACACACGGTACCAGTATACCAGTTTCGTATGTGAAACAGGCAGCTTTCGCTCTTGGCTGAATTAGGTCTTAGGGTGTTTTCTTCATAGAACTCATGCAGCTTTTCTAGAGCAGTAGATAGATGGGTTTAGATATTCTCAAACTTTTTGGCTTGACAGGTCAGAGCGAGGTCATCTGCGTAGAGGAAACGGGAGTTCTTTGGGTCCACGGGGTTAATGGTCAATGTAGATGTTAAATTAAATAACGCTGGGGTCTTGACCCTAAGTAAAGACAAGGTAGTGTCTTCACACTACCTTGTGGTAGGCCATTTTTCTGTCTCCACCATCTACTCTTTTTTTCACCTCTAGGTGAACCTGGAACCAACTGTTTCTCAGCATTTCACTCGGCAACTTGGATACTAAAGCAGTAAGTTTATTATTAAATACTTTATGCATTCAGTAGACTCATTAAACGAATAATAGTGTTTATATTTAGTATATTATATATTTATTTTATATATATGTATATATATATATATTTTTTAAATATGTCATATCTTTTTTATTTGTTTTTATGTTTTCTTAGTATTTTAGATTTTATGATTTTAAGTTAGTCTTAGAATTTTCAAAATTACTTTGTATTATATTGACACTCCACCCATTCCAAAAGTATGTAACCTTTTAAAGACTGGGTTTACTGGAAGAGATCCCTTCTTGGGATAAGTCCGCCTTTGTGCAAATTATTTCTTTTTCTCTTTATATTAAATAATGCACATAAATGTATTTTTTTTGCAATAAAGATATTAAACAAACAAACAAACACATCTTAATTAGTCCCATACAACAAGTTTTTATCACAATCGTTTTAGTTATTTGGTTTTCAAACCAAAATAACTAGAAAAAAAATATTTAAAACAATTAAGTTGCGTATTTAGCCTTTATTGTGAACGTAGCTGGTATTGAAGTTGATTTTTTGTTTGAAAATTATTATACTCTTTATACAATCCAGACTTTGTAAACATAGTTATATTATGTACCTGTCTATCGAAACGTTAGAAAAAACAATAAAAAAAGTTCGTGCTAAGTTCCGTTATATACTTACATATAAAAATCATATTATGTACGTTCGATGAATGTACCTAATTACCTAAAAAAATCTCTTGTGTCAGACTAGTGTGACTGTGAGGAGATAAAATCTTCTGTGTGTATGTGTAAAATCACTGGTGTGACTAACTGGTGTGACAGCGAGTCGGCTCTCGATAAGTCGAGTATCTTTGATCAGAACTTCACGTTATTTGTATGAGACTATTTGAATTGTTATATGCGAACATGAGCCAATCGATCATAAAAATGTGTTTACTATTCGGCGCATACTCGTATGGATTTTCTTTTATTCTTCTGTTTAAAATTTTAATGTAACTACATACTGATGTTACCATTTACTTATAAAATGAATTATCTAAAATCTATATTGTTGTATTTTTAGAAAGGTCCAATTGGCTAGATTGGATTTTTTAAAAATTAAATGATGAAATTTTTGGGTGTAGACGATTTGCACAGAAATGTCGCTTAATGTTTACAAAATTTATTCCCTGAGAAAATTTATTCATCAATACATACCCATGTGAAGCCGTGTAGTAACGGCAGACTAGAATTTAATTTATCACCATCTACCTGTGGGCTTCTCCCACTTGTATATACATAAGTTTTATTTATCTGTATTCATACTTTTTTATTTATACTTCTTTATTGAAAGCGATGGTCTTTACCAGTCGACCACGGACTTTGCGTTGCGCGCGCATGTTGCCTCGCGGCGTCATGTTGCGCGCGCATACTTTTAGTACTGAGTTTTGGTCGACTGTCAATGACCATCCTTCAAAGCTCTCATGTCTTGTCATTTGTGGTAACAGCATTTTTGACTGTTAAAAATTTAAATTAATTTAATATTTACTTTGTGTTCAGTTCTTTTGTCTTGACTATTCTACTTCTACATTTTTCTACCTTATTTTCCATTGATTTTATCGCTCGTGCACCTTCTGTTTTGCTTATTTCTTTTTACTCTTGTGTGTACATAAAAAACTATTTACATATACACACAATCTATCTGGGACGCTCTGCCCAGGAGCTCCCACATTTCGGGGCTACCCTTGCCCCCCATATACCTATTAGTTTTCTTACGGATGTCGTAAAAAGCGACTAAAAAAGTTATAGGTAACAGAAAACAGACAGCAGCGTCCTGTGTGCAAAGATTTTGTGCCATCTGCTGCGATCATAAAGCCGCCTGCCCAGCGGGGTGATTATGGGCAAGTCCTTCCTTTATTGGGAGAGGCATTTGGTCCAGCTGTGGACTGATACAGGCTGTAAGGGATGTGAAGCCGGAGCGCGCCGCTAGCTAGCATTACATGGCCGCTAGCTTGCATTGGTAGGTTATATTTAAATTATAAAATAATGAGTATTAAATAAATAAATAAATAGGGACAAATCACACTGATTGAGCTAGCCCCAAAGTAAGTTTAAACGTGTGCTATGGGATGTGAACTAACTCAACAGTACTATATTTTATAATAAATACTTAGATAAACACCCAAGACCCAGGAATATTTGAAAAATGCCATTTACCAATTTACCCTGGCTGGGGATCGAACCCAAAACCTCCGAGTGACGGACTAGCGTGTTGACACGCCACGGAGGTCGTCTAAGCGAAAGAGGTTTGCAAGGATCGTAACAGTGGAAATCCATAGTTTCTGCCTACCCGCATGGGAAACAGGCGAGATAATATTTATGTATATATTTAAATTATAAACTATTGTTATTTTAAAAGAAAATCTAGGTATTGTTTTGAAAAGACTACTCTAAAGAAGACTTACATCGTATACAATAGGCTTGGGCTTAGAGCTGACAGTGGTCATTAGGTAGCAGAACACACAGAAAATACCCATGAAAACAAACGAGTACAGAACAACAAATACCGTTCCTTTGGCCATGATTTAAATAAGTTATAAAATGTTGTAAAATGATAAAAATAAACACTAGAAAATGATTGATTGACTGACAGAAGATATGACTCTATGATTAATGTTTTTTTGGATAGGAACTCAGACCTACCACTACTAGACTTGCAACGATATTGCTAGAAAGAGACTGTCAAATACAGTACAACGCGAGTGTGAAAGAAACGCTGATATGTTTTTTTGTCTCTATCGGCGTGGCTGCTATAAGCTGGCCTACTGTCAAAATCTGGGCCAAGCAAACCACAAAACGATCGAAGAAAGTTATTAATTTTAGGAATTTTATCATTTAAAAGGTGATTTAGGATTTTATTTGGGCTTACTATAAGTTAGTAACCATAGTGTGTTCTGTGACGTGTGTAAAATATGGGTGGAGGGGTGGAGGCAACAATCAAAGATAGAAAGAGTTGCACTAAAGTGGCCACGCACTGTGCAGGTCTACTCGTAGTAGTGGTAGGTCTGTGGATAGCAACATCCAACGAACAGACAGCCAGAAGTTATGAGCCGTCAATCAAAGAACTTGTGACAAAGAACAATAACCATAGAGAAAAATCTTCGAGGCGTGATGACCAAAGAGCAAAAATTATCGTCAAGACAACACAACATGCAAAAGCGGCCCTCCGCTTTTGCGGGTGATGCTCCCTGCCATAACCATAAGTTTTGAGTCAAATTTAAAATTATAGAACTCAGATACCAATTAAATACAGAACCCTCTTCACGCGAGTATAACTCACACTTGTCCAGTTTTATTTTCTCAACTCTGTTTTTGTGTAATTTAAATAAGTAATCAAATTAGCCCAAAATAGCAAATCAAATGACCCCGCCTAGCTTTCAAGACATTTAAATATACTAAGTTCGGCGTAGGCGTCATATAACTAACGTCAAACGCCGACCAGTTTGCAAAAAAGGTGCTTTGTGCAATATATATTCACCACTTGATAACAAATTGTTTATTTCTAGCCCCACAAATCTTGGCCCGAGTTCTAAGTTCGACCACGAATTAATTTAATATATCTCACCATATTGTTTGAGAATAGAAAAAAAAAATAGAATATACCAGCTGCTTCTCTGTCCGTGTAGGTCGTAAACTCCGATCGAGGAAATGAGCAACTACAAATCATGTTAATAGGCGATGTGGCTAGCAAACTCATCACTTATGATTCCTGTATCCACCTTAAGTAGCCTTTGGGCCTTTCAGCCCTTGCAGCAGACTAGCCGTAGTCTTAAAACGGGCCTTGCAGCCTCTGCAGCAGTCTAGCCGTAGTAGTAGTCTTAAAACCCAAAATAATGTCTACTAAGGGTATTTCGGCTGACTGTATCCACGAAAAAAAAGCGGCCAAGTGCGAGTCGGACTCGCCCATGAAGAGTTTCGTAGCAGCAAGTAATATAATATAAAAGTTCTAAAGGTAAATTGCGGTTTACGATTTATGACGTATTAAAAAATAACGATCTATGATACCGAGACCGCTACAGTTTTAATTGAAAGTACATACTTTGAGGTATACGAGTATACCACATTTTTTCAGAATTATTTTAGTAATACATATTTCAAAAGTTACGGTGGGGGGACACCTCAAATTTTAACTTTGTATTAGATTATCTCAAGACAGGGGGGTTTGATCTACATAGTTTCAAAGCAGTTTTAATTGCATTTTTAAAAGACCTTTTCAACGATACCCCACACGTTGGGGTTAGTCTAATTTAATTTTTTAAAATCACTTTTCGTTGTATGGGAGGGGGGCTGAAAAAAAAAATTTTTTCATAATTTTAAAAATAAACTTTTGGAACTTCAATATCTATCTCTCCACCAATTTTCGTGACAATCGGTGCAGTAGCGGCGGAGTACGAGCCCGGACGGACACACAGACGGACGGACGGACATGACGAAACTATAAGGGTTCCTTGTGGACTACGGAACCCTAAAAATCAGGGAAGGCGCTTGTTTGTTCATACTAAATGAACGCTTATGCCACCAGCTTTCCGAAATAGGCGGCACCACTATAAAACTACCTTCTTTCGAACCGGTAGCACAGGCCGGAATCTCCTAAGGTACGCGCAATATGCGTCCCCGTTCCCCGTCCCCGCACCTCTCCCCCGTTTTCACCTCGATGACTCACGTTGGCCGTCAAGAACCGGGGGAGAGGTGCGGGTGCGGGGAACGGGGACGCATATTGCGCGTACCTTAGGAGATTCCTTTCTGTTTACTCTTACTGTATTCTGTGCCGGCAGCTCCATCCAGCTACAATATTTAAACTAAAAACGAATTACGCTTCAAAGGTAGTTAAGATTCTAAAGCGGTTATACAAAATTAAAATTATTTATTTTGTATACTGAAAGATTTTATTTCACACGCTTACAACAACTTTATTTAACCATTGACGACAGAGTTTATGTCGTGCCTTTTCAAATCCTTAACTAATAATGGTCACAGTTCACTCAATACGAGTTCAGTACAAACAATTTCTTTACAGTTTACATAAAAACATCTAAAGCGTATAAAAAGGATGGAGTTATGGGTTGCCCTCGATATACTCAAAATGAGTAATAAATAACTTACAAAAGTGTAAGTTATGGGCTAAGGGCACTCATTAAAAAAAATAAACAGGCAAGTGCGAGTCGGACTCGTACATGAAGGGTTCCGTACCACCGTACAATGTTTTAAAACGCCGAAGAGACACGTTTCTTGTATGACGACCCCCTTTAATTTTTAACTTTATTTTATTTTTAGTATTTGTTGTTATTGTCGCCACAGTAATACATCATCGGTGAAAATTTCAAGTGTCTAGCTATTACGCTTCAAGAGATAGAGCCCTGTGACAGACGGACAGACAGACGGACAGATAGCGGAGTCACAGTAATAGGGTCCCGTTTGCACCCTTTGGGTAAAAAAGGGTCGCACAATATACAGGCCAAATTTTTAACCACCAGCCAAATTTTTGGACCATGATAAATGTTCAGACCATGATACTGAGCTACTTTTCATAAAAACAATTAACGAAAAGCTAAACAAAAAATTCGCCTTCCCATACAAATCAGCGCTCAGCCAAACGGATTTTGTATGGAAGGACGAAAAATATTTAATAACTTTTTTATAGAAAGTAGTTCAGTATCATGGACTGAACTTGCTCCAAAAATGTGGCTGCTGTTTAAAAAGTCACCCTGTATAACTAGGTTGTCAGTCCCTTTTGCATTTTTCGTCTATGGTAGGTAGTGTATTAAAACCTAACTAAAGCAATTTCGGGCCACGATATAAATACAAGCCTTGATAAGATGTTAAGCAACTGCACTGCACGTGCAAGCACTGTAGGCTCTAAATCTAGTTGTTTTAGGACTTTATCTGATAGCCTTAAGTTCGCAAGGACCTTATTATTATTGTAAATCATTCTCTAGTTCTTAGAACTACATTTGATTATGCCGACGGGAGCAGGGTCAACTGCGACATTGTTTGCGATATCCATTAAGGCCCTGTAAGTTCAGAGCCAAGAATACTGTGAGTGTTTTTGAAAAATCACTGTAAATAAACTAATACAGTTTATTTTATAAATTTTACATATAAATCTTAAGGGTAATCTACAGACACCCACAATATCCAAAACACGATTGAGCTTTTTCTCCTTAATAGAAGAAAAAAACACAAACATACCTCTAAATTTGCCTAAATTTACCTTTAAAAAAGATATTACTATTTTATTACTATTAAGAGATCGGTGTGGAGTGAAAGAGGACGTAGTGACGAAAGTAGAACAAGGGATGTTAAGATGGTTTGGGCATTTAGAAAGGATGGATGAAAATAGATTAATAAAAAATATTTATAAGGTAAGTGTGAAAGGAAGAGCGGTACAGGGTCGACCTCGGCGAACGTTCTGCGATCAGATTGCAGACGTTCTGAAAAAGGGAGAGGTAAGAAGTACACGTAACCGAAGGGCATGTATGAGGAGGTTGATGAGTTTAGATGAAGCGAAGGAGGTCTGTCGGGATCGTAGCAAGTGGAGGTCCATAGTCTCTGCCTACCCCTGTGGGAAACAGGCGTGATAGTATGTATGTATGTATGTATTACTATTTTATACAATCACCTTTTTATGTACATTTTTTGGTTTAATTTTCATATGAAAAGGTGATTGTATAAATAAATAATGAATAAATAAATAAATATACAGGGACAAATTACACTGATGCTAGCCCCAAAGTAAGTTTTTTTTTAACTTGTGTTATGGGATACTTACTCAACTATACTATATTTTATGATAAATACATATATAGATAAACACTCAAGACCCAGCTCCATTAAATAAAATAGTAATATCTTTTTAAAGGTAAATTTAGGCAAATTATGTTGTATGTTTGTGATTTTTTTCTATTAAGCTAAAATCGCTAAATATACATTTTTTAACTAACTCACCAAGTATACATGAACTAAAAACCATGAATAACATATTATTATATCACAAAGATATCATGCTTCAAGTTATTATACGTGCAATAAAATGCAATTAATTACAATGTTATCCACTTCCGTTCGCTTCAAATCACGAAAGAATGCTATAAAAAACAAAGTAAGTAATAGTTCTAAATTAAATGTAAGTACGAGTAATACTCGTAGTGTCATATTTTTGTATGGCATGCAACGCCATGATTTGGACCGGACATGCAATTTTGTATACAATATACAACGTGGAAGAGACATACCATACCCGTAATAAATCGAACCACGGTTTATACTAGATCATTATAGTATAATGAAATTAAAATAACAGCCAAGAAAACAAAAAAGTATTTTTAATTTTTTTTTATGTCTCCACTGCAGGAGCTCGACCCTCTCTGTACTGCCAGAGCCATATATAAGCCAGATCAGTCAGAGGATTTGGCCTACACTCTCCACGCTGGCCAGACGAGCTGGAGAGGTCTCATTGATTATAAGTTTTGTTCAGCTTGTGTTTCCTAAGTCGTCTTCTACGATATCCTCGGGAAGTCTTGGAGTGGTCCTTTTCTACTCTGCCGGGAACCACACAGCATAGAGAACGAGGAGGAAGAGACATACCCGTAATAAAGTATAATGAAATTAAAATACCAGTTAAAAACAAAAAAAACAAAAAAATCCGAGTCCGAAAATGCTGACAGAAGTGAAAACTTGAACAATCACGTGAGGTATCTGTTACGGCACACTGCTCGCCTGTATCGCGGCACTGTATCGCGACACTGTTACCGTGTAACCGACACCACCACCACCACCTTGTTCAAGTTTTCACTTCTGTCGGCACTCCTAGAGTGCCACTGCTTTTTTAGTCTGTTATTTTAATTTCATCTTAGATTAAACTATAATGATCTGGTATAGACCGTGGTTCGATTTATTAAGAGCATGTCCCTTCCACGTTGTATATAATTATGGAAGTAAAGATGTTTAATATTGATGAAATTACTTTTTGCTGTTGTTTTATTATTCATAAAAACATAACATAACATCCAGTTCTTGGTAAATGTAGTACAAGAATAAAACTTCTATTGTTGTCTACCTGTCAATACTAATTAGTTTTTGATTTCCTAGCTTATCTGTTTTGTTATCTATTGTATAGTTATTTTATTAGTCGATGGCTCCTAAGTATACTGAGTCAACTGTACTTCTAATAACTTCACAGTACGGCGATAAGAAGAGAGAATTGTTATATTTCAAATATCAATACAATCAAGAAAAAATAACTAATCAAAGAAAATTTAATATAATAAGGTCTTTGAACTGTGCAAAGTAAATTTAATATTATTTTATTTATTTATGAGATAATGTAGATAGACTAGTATACATAGATTAAATGTATGTTAAAAATGGACTAACTACCACTTAAATTTTTATACGTCGTATTATTAAATCTACATTTTGGGGATATATTACTTATTAAGAATGATAAAATATATTTTTATATACTTATTACATTTCATATGTATTATAATTTCTATCATTAATTCATATTTTGTCAACATATAATAAGTTGACTCACTATATATGGACATAATTTTAAAACCGACCTATCATTATATTGAGTCAAGTGAGTATCAAAATAGGCAAAATAATTAAAAACACCTTTAATTGTTTAAACATTTTATTCTTATTAAAGAAATCTCAAGAAAGTGTAGGTAACATAAACAAAACTTTAGAATTTCCATAAAATAAACAAAAAATAACAATACTAGACAGCAGTTACAAAGATTTAGGCAGGTCTTAGGTAACAAAAATAGAAAATAATCGTAATTATCAATTGCACCTTTCAGTTTTCTTTTTCGAAAAATAGGAGATAATATTAGTATTAATTATTCATGAAATGCTTACAATCACAATATGTTAGGAACATTCATCCTAATTACGAAAATTAAGAAAGAAAATCACAGTAAGTCTACTATTCTTAGTATCACTGATACTTAGTAGTTATTTATGAAAATAAAATCAGTCTCAATAATTAACTAATGAGTAACTTAATAGTTATGTAAAAATATCTAGCAAAATTAAAAAGAAAATTATATTTTTACTTATTCTGAATCGCTTTCAACTCTATTACTATCACTTTGAATCAAATTAGAAAAAAACAAATGATATTCCTTAGGTATCACCAGTTTGTGGCACATGTCCATTAAATCTTTATATTTTTTTTTATCTATTGGGATTGGCCTATCATAAGCAGGGCGAAGATCTGTAAAATCGATATTAGGGATCGTTTTGTTACGTGTTACTTTAGGTTTATTAGCACAGTCAATCCAGCTATAAGAGTCTTCCATGTAACTAGTTTTATAATATAATTTGTAAGGATTTTCTGCTTCAATTTTTATTTCGGTCAGTTTATTCCATGCCATTTTAGATCCGTCACAGGCATAAGTCCAGTTGTTTACTCTTTTAAGCATTCCTTTGAAGTCCATTACAATGTCTTGAGACACTTCAGTGACCTTGTATGGTTTATCATCCGTTTTAGCAAATTGAAATGCCATATACCATTGAGCAGGTGTATAAAGTATTTTGTCTTTCGTCTGTCTTTCTATAAGTGCATGCATACTGTCTCCCTCGTTTTGTGTGTGACCAACAATCAAAAAACGATGACTAATATCAATTTTGTATTTATAACTTGCCATCATATACATTAAAAAAACGAGCCTATTCCGATTCTGACCACCACTGTTATCAGACCAGAATCGGTAATCTTTTATACCTGCTTTAACAGTTTGGTCAATAAATTTATACACACAGCTCGCAATTTCATTTGCTCCTCGTTTGGCAGTTTGTTGGTGCCAGGAAAAGCAATAACCCTGACGACATCCTATATCAAAAATAGTAAAATTATAAACGGTAAGTTTTCTTTTATAATAAAATGTGTTAACATTCCCATGAGGTACATTTAAGCACTTTTGGAGATCATAAGCTGCTGTTAGGATTTCAGGTTTTTGTTGTGATAATTCTTTGTCTTCTGCTTTCAACTTTCTTGCCAAATCTTTTTGTTTTAAGTGCAGTTCCTGCTTTGCTGTTTCTTCATCTGTATGCTGTTTATTGTTTTCAAAAATGTGACATTCTTCACACACATCTTTTTTCGGCTTGTGGAAACTAATGTTTTTATTTTTATTGATTATATCACGATATTGCCGCACGCTAGTTACTTTATTCGTATACTTATTGGGATCAAACCATTCTTCATACAATTTAAACATTTTAGGAAACGAAAGAGATCCATCAATATAGTGTTTGCTGGAATCTTTACGAGCATGATGTGATACCACAGGCGAAAAACTTTCAACATGATCAAGTACACTGCGTTTCATGTCATCATTTATTTTTTTCAGATGGTGAACATGTTTTCCTCGCTGATCAGACTGTATAGCTCCTTGACCTGTTTCTAGTTTTAATAAAGCTGTATATAAAAAATTGAAACTTATAGACAAGGTATTTAAAAACATAGTTTTACATACCGGAATATTCCTTATAACAACGTTGTCCGTTTCGTAAATAGGTAAAGTGTAAGAAATAGTACTCAGTCTTCTATTATTTTCTTTGTCTGTTGTTATCCTCTTCTTCATATCTTTAGTAGCATATCTTGTCAAAAAGTCCCACTGCCTGGAATGATCTCCAATGTCCCAAAACATTTTAAATATCTTAGATCTAGTTTCTTCCGATATTTTTTCATAACATTTCTTTCTACACGTTGTAGGACATGGAGATTTTAGTAGTTTTTTATGATGCACTTTTCCACTTCTACTAATATATTGTAAGCCTCTGTTGACATTCCGTTTTCTTACTTCATCCTTCCAATCATTTCGACAACGTTCTCTTTCTCTACCTTTCTTTTCTTTAATTTCTGAAAGTCGTTTGCGGCTCCTACATGTTGGAGTAGTTACTGGAGAGTCTGTATCATTAATAGTAGTTGCAGGTGTAGAGACAGGACTCTCAAGACAAAAAGCGTCAACAAAAATAGGTGAAGCACAAAAATCTACGCAAGGTGAGGGCATTGGAGTATCATCGTATTTTTTTTCAGAACTGTTACTGGTACTAAGCTTTTCTTTAATATTTAATTCTTCTGTATTTTTATAAAAAACATATGCATTAGGTGTGCTTGGTCGAGAATCTTCAATTACTGATGGCGATGAAGAGGTAGTAGGTAGCAAAGTCCCAGTTTTATTACAAAGTTCTTCATTTAAGTGTGTAGTGTTAGGCGTCGGAGTAAGATCGGGAATATCATTCGGAAATATAGAAGAGTTGATTGGTAGATTATGTAAGATGGCAGTATCTTCCAAATCAATATCATTTAATATTGATAACTCTTCGTGGGTAAAATTTGCACCTGAAGGCAAAGGAGAATCTGAAAGAAAAACATAATATATTTTATACAATACTATACAGATACAAATACACAATCTCGTCGATTAAAATTCATGAAATCTGTTTAAAGAAACCAGTAAAATGAGTCAAGTTAATACTTCGTTAACATTGTTTATCGTATACTGATCTATCTACAGTTATACCATTATACGCGGTTACACATTTAAAATAGTATAATAATTAAATAAATTAGGCAGTAAACTATTTTTATAAGCTTATAAATAATTATTTCAATATACTCACCTCTTTGCGCTTCGTTTTGAATATTATCATAAACTTCAGAAGTATTTTTCTTGTTATCCATACAGTAATCATATTTTTCATTCACTAAATTAATAATTTTTCGAGACCTAGTACTCATCACCACTTTATATTTAGTTATGAGTCTAAATTGAAACAAATATAACCCAAGAAAAACATCTATTTACTGATAATAAAAAGTACACAATTATATCCGCACGCCGCGACGTTTCGACGTATACTAAGCTAGTTTCAACTTGAACCAAAATGACCGCATTCGTGTCCCGCGTATACTGGTACAGTACACTTGACTCAGTGTACTATGTGCAAATTAAATAAATTGTTTACTTGATCCAGTATACGCCATTTTTTCTTAGTTATTTATTGACTTATAATTTTTTTAACACAGGTAATTAAAAGAATGCTATTTAATTATTGTTAATATACTAAAAAGTAAAATTGTGGAAATTTGTTAGTTGACTCAGTATACTTAGGAGCCATCGAGATATTGCATTTGATTTTAAAAAGGTGTGTTCAGGTAGAAAACATGCTTTTAAGTGAAGAATTAATATAGATCTCTACGTTAGCAAAAACAAACCACATCGAGTTAAATTATAGGTTTCTTGATAGTGTATCTTATTTGGTTTTACTTTAGAACACAAAAATATTAAAATACATTAAAACTCGTTCCTATTAGAGTTAAACTGTCTAAATCTAAATATAATACGGTAATATGTATAGTCAAGAAGGATGAATGATCATGATCATATTGTATAATCCATTGTTCACATAATATCAAAATCGCGATTTCATTAATCAAAGTCAGAACAGATACATTTGTCCTGTGAGGATATGAAAAGCTCATGCTACATCTCACCTTCATGCTGCATGTTGCTAGCCACCTAAAATCTTCATTATTTCATCCTGTTCGCTTTCATTTCATTCCAAAAAATCATGACACATTTTTTAATTCATATCTTGACACATTCAACTTTCATTCCTCCTCCTTATAAATAAAAATAAAATAAAGTTTATTTATTTTATACATGTAAGCTCAATGGGTAATACTTATCGTGACGTAGACATGGGCTAGATAATACCTTGTTTGATAATACCATGCTAGCCATGTGGTTCCCGGCAGAGTAGAATAGGACTACTCGTAGTCTTCCCGTGGATGTCGTAGAAGGCGACTTAGGAAACACAAGCTAAACAAAGCTTATAAACATCAATGAGACCTCTTTAACCCGTCTGGCCAGCGTAAAGAGTGTAGGCCAAATCCTCTGGCTGCTGTGGCATATATGGTTTTGGTAGTACTGAGGGTCGTGCTCCTGCAGTGCGGAGACTAAAAAGTATCTGTTGATGATGATTATATCTCTGTGGCGTAATAGCCAACACGCTAGTCCGTCAATCGGGAGGTTCTGGGTTCGATCCCCAGCCAGGGAAAGTTGGGAAATGGCCTTTTTCAAATTGTTCTGGGTCTTGGGTGTTTATCTATATATGTATTTATATAAAATTATAGAAGCGTTGAGGTAGTATCCCATTACACAAGTTTAAAAACTTACTTTGGGGCTAGCTCAATCAGTATGATTTGTCCGTATATATTTATTTATTTATACCATGCTGTGGATCACGTTTGTCTTTTGCGGTCTGCAGATACCTGCATAGAGTGCTCTGTCTAAAAGCACCCTAACAATTGAATATTGTACTACAATTAAAGGAAGTGTTTACTTCACGGTGCATACCACACCAAGGTCAGCAGTTGAGATATAAATTGGATGAAAAAATGTAATTAAACCGTTTACAAGTTAAAAATATCTAACAATTTACATATTGTTTTGGTTTATAAGCAAAATTAGTGTGTGATGACGTACAAAGGTATTGTTAAGTCAAGTTAAAACCGATTTTATTGGAAAATTCCTTGTTTAATTAACATACAAACTGGACGCAGGCCGCAAATTTATTAAACACTTTCCTGAATAAGTCATTCCATGTCAGAATGAGTATGCCCCTACTTATTTCGCCATTCTATGTTCCAATATGTTCTAATATTTTTATAGCGAGGAAAGATGTTCGGACACCATGTATAGCACGACAACTTCGTTAAAAAACTTTATGGAAAAAAGGGGGAAGCCAGGAGAGGAAAAAAAAGACCAAGAAGGCACGTTCATGTATGAAGTAAAAGAAAAGGCAGAAGTCGTGTCATAGTGGCGTAACTAGCACGGGTGCTACCCGGTGCGGTGATACAATAACCAACAGTACCAGATGTAGACTTCTTTTAGAAGGGGCTTAATCAAAATATAAGGTACAAATAGGAGACTCGGGTAAAAGGGAGGGGGGGGGGGGTACAAAAGGGATTACTGAGAACAAACGCAAGGCCGGTTTCCCCAGGACCCCATAAAATTAATTATTAAAAAAAAAACTACTGGTAGGAATACTTATCTAGATTTTAAGCTACACAGGGTGACTTTTTAAACACCAGCCCAATTTTTAGAGCAAGTTCAGACCATAATACTGAACTACTTTCCATAAAAACAATTAACGAAAAATTAAAATAAAAATTCGCCTTCCCATACAAATCAGCGCTCAGCCAAACGGTTTTTTGTATGGGAGGACGAAATTTTTTTTCGATTTTTAAAAACTTTTTTTTTAGAAAGTAGTATGTAAGTATGACTGAACTTGCTCCAATAATTTGGCTTGTGTTTAAAGCTTTTACACAAGCAGTTTATGGGTACAATATAAGCGCCGGACCATTGGAGACCTGCGCATCCAGTATAATAATATCTTTAGGATGCTGTTTAGGTTGCCACCTAGATGCAGTGCCTCAGGCATGTTCGCAGATGCCCGTACCGACGGGTTTCACGCGATAGTGCGTCCTAAGGATGATATCCTTGCGTCCCGACTGCCCCATGCTGAAAAATTACATGCGGGTGGCCATAGGGGGTCGCATTTAACTAATTATAATTTTATTCTTTGTAATTGTAACTATGGAGATATCCGAAATAAAGTATATATTATTATATTATTATTATAAAAAAGTCACCCTGTATATACATTTTATACAATATATTGTATTCATTAAACTCTAAGTGGGTTCTGCCTTGAAGAACAAAATGAAAATAGAGACATAGAAAATGCCTACTCCATCAACAAGAACCAAGTTCTTTTTATTGACGATGATGGTGACTTTAGCTGTAATATTTTACCGCAGTTCCTTATCACAATTTCATTGCGCAAGATTCAATTAGTGGACGAAACCTGGGAATTTCAACCTCATTATAATTTCAGGAAGGCCGTCTAAATGACTCCCAAGTCGAGTTTAATTTAGCGAAGACAAATTAAGTTGTTTTTGTTAAATAACTTGGTGAAATAAAGTTTTCTCGTTGTCTCTAAGGAATATAAGGAGGGATAAATAATTAGGTGAAATTATACTGGTCAGGTAGGTACACAGATCTGTATATACTGCTAGATAAGGAAAGTCCTTTAATTTATATGAAAACTTGGCGTGCCAATTTTCAATACAATATTTAACAAGAAATTCACTTACAAACGGAAGGAATCTTTTTTATTTCGACGAGTTTCTACGGCTCATATCATAACGGCAGATGTATTTTACGGTAGAGAGCTCAATGTCTGATCTAATGAATACATAGACATACACGGACTAAAAGTGACGATCCTAAATTAAGTCAATTTGACGTCAGATCGACACGCAAATTCATACAGAGGCTGTGTCTATCTTGATCCATGGTCTGTGGGTAGGTACTTATTATACAAAGTGGAAGGGACGTACCCGTAATAAATTGAACCACGGGCTATACTAGATCACTAAAGTATAATGAAATAAAAATAAGAGTCAAAAAACAAAAAAAAAATCGACATTCCCATACAAATCGCCTGGGCGGCCGCACTCTTTTGTATGGGAATGCAAAATTTATTTTTTGTTTGGCTGTTATTTTAATTTCATTATAGGTACTATAATGATCTAGTATAGACCGTGGTTCGATTTATTACGGGTACGTCCCTTCCACGTTGTATACTGGATGCGAAATTTTCTTTGGACAACTGATACCTTTTTTATTTATTTTATTTACTTATTTTTTTTATTTACCTTATTCACTCGGAAAAGCTTTGTGGGTAATTTAATATGACTCCTCTTCTATTTACTTTATCCCGGTTGCATCTTGCTTGTTCCCTATGTTACGAGTGTGTGTATGTGTTTGTTTCAGCTTGTCCAACAAGCTTGACGGTTATATGGTCAATACTATGACGTCATCATCTTTGTCATAATACCTGCCAGAAGAGTCCATTGCTGGATATAAGCCTCCCCCAAGGATTTCCAAAACGACCAATCAAAAGCGGCCTACATCCAGCGAATTCCTGTAACCTTGTTTGTTTTTACCAATTATCTCTTAGCTCCCAGCAACTGAGCCTACAATATCCTACGCTGCGTTTGCCGGTACGTGGCTGTCATTCGAGAACCTTTCTGCCCCATCGGCCATCGGTTCTTCGCATCTTGTGGCTCGCTCACTGCCACTTCAATGACCTGATTCGCTGGGCTATATCTTTGACCTTAGTTCTTCTACGAATCTCCTCGTTTCTGATTCGAGCACGTAGAGAAATGCCGAGCATACCTCTCTCTATAGCTCGTTGAGCGATCTTAAGCCTTATTATGAGACCCTTAAGGACCACGTTTCACTGTCACGTCTCTATCCCTAAAGAGGCTAACAAAGCAAAAGGCCGAATGACCTATAGTCATATTTTAGCGTGATAGTAAAATATGTGTGTAAACCTTGAATTTAAATAAGATTATTTTGTACAAGCTTTTATTGTAAGGCTTATTAAGATAAATGTAATAAGCCCAAACTCGATGGGGTTGCGTCGTTTCATTATGGGGTACCTTGCGGCTCCATCATCAAATCAGCTTATAATAATATTGAATTGTCATCTGATTTACATTAGCAAACAGAAAACCGGGAAGTGGCTCAAATTTAACTTGCAAGATTTGATCACAATTAAAAAAACAAGGCATGCTAAATAAAAGCTTATGATAAAAGTAAATAACACCATATTTTACATAAAATGCATTCCGGTTCAAGGAATTTTCCGCTCGCAAGTAGCGTAGGCGTGGGTGGTCCTTAACTTTTCCAATTTTTCCATTTTCAGCGCGTCAATCTATCTGTCTCCTACTTGACATGTTTTGATTGTTATTTTCAGGCTTATTTATTTTGATAAAATCATTTGAGAATTGTCTTCGTCTCTTGCACGTCTAAATATAATAGCAACTCGAAAAAATAGCCCGTGTAGAATAGCCACAATTTTATCTGAAAGCTTAGGTATTTGTGTTATGAATCCAAAAACCTGAAGCATTGACTATGTTGAATGAAAAGCGGGGTTTTTGACAATGGTGTAAGATTTGTTTTCTTGTGGACTTTACAAATACGTAGTAACTGGGCTGAACTTAACTACCTTGAGAATATTTAAAGTAGATTCAGTACAATTAGGTGGTGACAAAGAAGAATTAAGGGCCCAGACCTTATTTTTAGTGATTTTGACTGCTTTTTCGGAGTTAAATTAAAGTTTATTTAAGTATTAAAAAAGTGAATGAGACAATTTATTGATTTTCATTGTAATATAATAGTTTGTTTAATACCATATAACCTGAGACGTGTTTCAATTTTTGGCGGTGCGCGACGTTCATGTCTTTGTTGTTTACACGGAATTTAAAACATGAAGTTGTGTATAAATTACAGAGAAATAAAGACAAAGGAAAATCTTAAAAAGTGAATGAAAATGATTTTAGTATTTTTTTTAATTATTCAAAAACTTAGTTAACAAGGTTAAACTTTGAAGAAAATATAAGTGAATACGTCGTCGGATTTCTTGCGCATACGACTGAGTTAAACAATAAAAAATACACATATATGAAGATTGATTCATGTTTAAACACGTACAATAAATTAATAAAAATAATTTGTCTTTTGCAAAAACATAAAAGTTCTCCGAAATTCTTAAATAAATATAGGGACGAAAAATTTCAATTGCAGTAAGACGTCATATCGAAAAATAGCGATTACCGCTTTATTTCGATACACAAATTTATTTCAGTACCCTAAGTTTTTGTGTACAGATAGAAAAAGGTATATTTCGGTACCGGTACTTGAACGTTAATAAATAAAGGTATGTAAGAGATAGATAGAAGAGAGGAACTGGCGACACGCGACGAAAACAGGTTCTATCAGGTTCGCCGAAGCACGCGCTCGTGTCTTACCTACCCTGGATCGCACCCGCACCCCTCGCCCGACGCCCCGCAACGGTCGCTGCTTTGTTTTTCGGTACCGATATCAGATAAAGGTTAAATAACGGTATGGCCCTACCTTTATTTTATTAATGTACACTTATTTTATACCGGTACCGTAACGTTATACCGTAACCGCTTTCAGTCCCTGTTAAACCTAGTAACAAAGTTGGTCCTGTTTTTATAAGTATTTAATCAAAACTATAAGCACGCGTTAGTCACTGACATGACCATGATAAAGTCCGGATAGCTAATCACGTGTTGCAGAGGCCAGGCTTCAGCCGATGCACTCTAGATAAGGTGTTTTTGTAAAGATATGTCGGTTGGTTTGGTTCACATGTCTTCGAAATAATTAAAAGTCAGCAACTTAGTTATTTCCTCAAGGGTTCCTAGGGCTGATGCGCATTTTGGCCAAAGGCTGAGCCTTGCTATTCAACGTGGGAATGCAGCCAGCCTCTTGGGTACCCTACCCGCGAGCGCAGCTATTTGGGGTCCATTTTCTATATTTTAGTTTAGTTTCATACACATATGTAGTTATAGTCAGTTTCATTTTAGTTTAATAATGTTATTTTTACTTATTAGAACTAAATTAAGATACTACCAAACGTTTTTAATTTAGGAAATTCAAATCGTTTCATTCATTCATTATCATTCACACATCATTTTCATCATTCATCATTTCGACCCAGAATTATTGTAATATAACGTTATTTGGTAAGGTTTATTTACTTAGTCGGGTTTTTTCACCCCTAAAATTAGTTTACTAATTATTATTATTAATTACAAAAAAAAACACAAAATAAATAAATCAAACCGAAACCTTATATAGAAAAATATATACCAAAATCATAACTAAATAAAAGTAATACATTATACTATATAAAAAATTGACCCTAGATATAGCAGGGCAAACCTGAGAGACTGGCGGCATTGCCACGTGGGTTGACCATACTTAATCTTAGTTGGGTTTTAGTTTTTCAAACATATGTTAAATGTTTGTTATTCGTGAATCAAGATTTTGGAAACGCCAAAATTTAAAAAAAACTTTATAAAATAAAAATAATTTGTTTATCAAAAAAGCTTAGCTAATCTTGGCTAGTGGATTTTTTCCAATCCACAGACCATGGAGTATATACAGATCTGTGTTCCAATCCCAAAGAACTTAATAGAATTAAGAGGTTTTCTAGGATTAATAGGCTATCCTAATTATCCTAGAAATCCTCTTAAATCTGTTAAGTTTTTTGGGATTGGAAACTTTCCACTAGCCACCTGTTTTTTTCTTTATCTGAACGCGTTCCCGGTTGCATCCTCAACTATCCTGCTTCGGAGCCCGGGGTGCGCTATCCCGCTCTTTCTTTACCAAATATAATATGCATATCAATGGTCATCCAAGGATGCCAAAAATCTAGCGAATTGGAGATGAAATAGCCGGAACAATATTTTGAACGATTTGGCAATAGTTTTATACGACCGGCCACAGCCTGCCTGACGTCATCCTTGGGAAACTTATGATTGTACTAGCCACCAATATAGCACCTATGTACTATAGAAATTTGGTTCCAAATATAAGTAAAATCTTGACTCGTGTTTCATTAATAGATACTCGTACAATATCCACGTGTAGGGGGCAGGTTTCAACCAATGCACTTGAGATAAGATGTTTTTGTATAGATATGTCGACTGACGATGCAATCACTTGTATTTTTAATAATAAGTCATTGCTACAGTGTGGAGTCTATTTGTTTTGCAAAAGATTTGAGGAGTGAACTGATTTTTTTTTGTATGGAAAGGAGGTTAAGAATTTTTCTGGTGAAGTGATGTGTTATGTGTTTCCACCCCCACATTGGACGCCAATGTGGGGCCTTAAGGGTTAACTGGAGGGACGAAATCCCATACAAACGTACTTTCGTTTTAATTTCGAAACCATAAAACTCATCGTATTCAAATTTTTTACAAGCATTAAGATGATAAATATCTAGATCTGTAATTAGTTTTGGTTCGAAAATAATAAACAAAAAAAAAAGTTATAGCAACTTAAAATTTGCCTTTTTTATCGACGAAATCGAGTAATATTTAGACGCCTATTACACTTATAATTATATTTTCGATCCTTATGGAAACTAATTATACGACTAGAGTGAAGACTCTAAATTCCAAATAATTTAGTTTTATTTGGGTATGTATCGTATTTATCGAAATAAACGAAAACTACGAAAACCTTTCGATTCATGGCCTATAACGGCCCGTTTCGCTGGCGTTCAGTGCACTCTCTTTGTCGTACGCGGGGGTGTAGCTCTCACATGCGGGGGTCGGGACGGAGCTACATTTTTTAGCGCCCTTTCTCTTTCTCGACGAAATAGCAACACGACGAAGCGCGTCGGTAGGCAACTCGCTGTGGAGTTCGCCCGCGCCTCCAGTACCACCTTAACCTGTCCCGCCGCAGTATGGGGAGTTCCCACATAGAAGGTGGAATGGAGAACAGAGATTCAACAACACAGATATACAACGTGGAAGAGACATACCCGTAATAAATCTAACTACGGGCTGTACTAGATCACTAAAGTTTATTGAAATTAAAATAACTCTCAAAGAACCAAAAAAAATTTCGACATTCCCATACAGATGGCCCGGGCGGCTGCACACTTTTGTATGGAAATGTCTAAATTTAATTTTGGTTTCTGGCTGTAATTTAATATCATTAAACTAAATAATGGTCTAGTAAAGACCGTGGTTCAATTAATTACGGGTATGTCCCTTCCACTTTGTACTGTTTGTTGTATTTGTTTGTTTTTCGTGTATGTAAGTGGCCAACACTGGTGTCAGATTTTTCAAGCTGCCTAAAGGCATCTGACATAGCTTGACGACTGCCATACAATGACAGCCGGGACCAACGGCTTTTACGTGCCTTCCGAAGCACTTTGTACTAAATTTATTATACTGACACACTTGGGTGAATCCGAGTGAATGGTAATGATTGCACGTCCTATGGTAATGATAACAGTAAATGGTAATGATGTAATATAGGATTATTAATATTAATATCCTTATTTTTATTATTACCATCGTCATTACCATTCAAGACAAAATTTTCGGACAGCATATTATATTTGAAAAATAAAAAGCAGCAAGCCCATCCCGGACTCCGAAGCAGCACAGCTGAGGATGTAACCGGGAACGCGCTTAGATGAAGAAGATAAAATGGTGAATAAATAAAAATGTAACCAACTACTATATTACTGATTTAGGAACACAGGTTTTTTAAAATAATTTACAACCTTACTATGTAAAATAATTTAAAAACCTATGTTCTTAAATCTGTAATATAGAATAGAATAGAATTTACTTTATTTCTAAAAAATACCACAACAAATAAATGAATGATGGGAAAGCGAATTTCCCATTTCGTAGCTAGCTACCAAATCTGGCTACTAAAGGGAACTTCCAAGAGGCGAACTAGTGTAGCTACCAATACACCACAACAAATAAATGAATTTAAGAGATATACATACACAAATGAATGTAAGAGAGTTAGATACGTACAATACAACCAATAAATGAATGTAAGAGATATACACAAATTAATGTAATAAATACGTTCAAGAGTAAGAATAAACAACAAAAAAGAAAAAAAATGTCCCCTTCTTTTCATACATTTAAGAAGTATTGCCATAGCGTGGCGTGGTTTATTTTGGCAAAAAGACCCATTCAGCATATGTCGCGGTCACGATAATGTTACCGCAAAGCTGGTTTTCAATGGACCTTATGTGATATGTGTCTCACGGGCGAGTGTGGTTTGTGTGTAAATAGTATGTGTCTCTGTGTGTATAAATAAAGTACTTTTGTAATCTACCAATTTAAGAGTCCTCTTCCCCAGACAGAATCAGAGTTTCCCACACAAACGTAGTCTTAAGTTTTATTTTGAAACGACATGTCAGATTTCGGTAAAAATTTGTAACTTTAAAGAAATTGCATATATCTAGGGTTATAATTGGTTTTCACAGTCAAAATATGAACTTGAAAGAGAATATAGTGTATTATATAAAATTTTAACCATCAGTATGGAAAACTTTTACACCCTTATATTTTCCTTGAAGTTTATATTTTGACTGTGAAAACCGACTATAACCCTACAGATATTTGCAACTTGTTTAAAGTTATAAATTTTTAACGAAATCTGACATGTCGTTTCAAAATAAAACGTAGACTACGTTTGTATGGGAAAGTCTAGGGTATGGGGATTCCGAAGAAGTGCAGACTTTTAATAAATTTGCTAAAAAAGTTTAAAACGCTTCGCAAGAAAAAAGAACCTACCAAACATTAGTTGTAATCAGAACTAACCTAACTTTGAAACTTGAAATCTGTCACGAAACAACATGTTCTTGATTATAAAAACAAACAAGCTTCTGCAAACATCTTTGAGACGAGTGACGTAAGCATGACATCATCATCATTTGCATTCCAATCAACTGGACCATAAAATGATGTAGGCATAAAATAAAATTTTTTCGTCCGGCCTTCAAAATCATATTGTCTTTATTTTGGTAGGTACAAGTTTTTACTTGCGAGATGTGTCCTTTTATTAATATTTTCGATCGTAGTACGTGAGTACTACTATTTATCCCTTCAGGGTTTATTCCGTGATCGTAGGTGAAGATAGACATGGTTGTAAATGAATAAATAAATAAGGTTAAACTGCCCCAAACTAAGTTTAACGTGTATTTTGGAATACTAACTCAACGATACTATGTTTTGTAATACATACAATACAATACAATACAAAAATCTTTATTGCACCAAATAGGAAACATTACAATTACAAAATTTACGGAACTTATAAATAAATAAGGTAATAACTTATATTAATCGCCGAAGCAATCTCTTACAGTCAACCATAAAGAGAAGGAGCACGAAGTATATGCGTAAGTGTAACGGTATTCGTTACAAATCTACTTACATACTAATCCTACTTTAACTAAAATTATATTTAACTTAATAACTAACTATGTACAACCTTAAAACAACAACAAACTAAATCTAACTTACTCAATATTTATTTTTATTCGATTCACCTTCTAAGAAAACTCAGTTACAATGGTCTGCGGCTGCGCTCTCAGGTGCAGTCAAGAATGAACGTCTGAACGATGTGAACCGCGGGAGGCAATGCAACTAACTTCATGTCATTACTGACTAGCTAAGCATCTGTTGGTTTGAAATTGAAAATTTAATTAAACTTATTTATTAAAAATATTAAAAGTATTGTGATTTTGTGTTACCCCGAGATACCGGGTGAGTGTTGCAATTTGTTTTCTTTTCAAAGAGGCAAATCCTAAGGCAAGTCCAGATGAATGTTATTAGTTTACCCTACATTGAAAAAAATAAACTAAATATTTCTATAAATTTGCTATTATTGCGTAAATAACGCAAAAATAATGTTAGTAATTGCATAATTATGATTTGCCTCCGATATTTAAAGTATAAATCATTTAGTTAGTGGTGTTTTCAACGCTAGATCATGATTTCATCATTTCATGTAGGTACCTTTCTTACCCACCTCAATTTCATTGGTCATCTATTAACTATTAAATTATTGTTTTCTTTTTAATAAATACTTGTGGTTAGATAAACTCAATTGCCTCATCATTATCACTATTGATTGTCTTAAAAAGTCATTCCATCTGCTTGCTTGGAAAGTGATGTCGCCTTGACAGTGCTGCGTAAAGTACTTCTTCTCAATGGCCGAATCGGTGGATTCCAGGGTTCTTCCGTCTGGGTCAGGCGTCGCCGCGGATCATCTGCTAGACCAGCTATTGCGGCCGGCCTCTTCTGCCGAGCACAGCATCTCTGTAGCCTGCCAGTCTTCCTTCCTTGCTGCATTCCGCCGCCACGCGAGGAAATCCCACTGAAGTCACTTACTACGTGGAGCGTCTGCGCTGCTGCCTACCACTACCGAGGACAGTGTGGTTTGACTCGTTACAAGTAGCGTTACGGTGCGAAATAGAGCTCGCGACCCTAGAGAAATCAATAAATGTTGAGTATTTGGCCTATTCTCTTTTATTTCTATCTTCTTGTTACCACCTTCTACAGGGAACGGTACATAAGATAACAGGTGGCGCAGTTAAAATTAAAATATAAATTATAAATAATAACCAACATATATATAACCACCCCAGACCCAAGCAAAGGCAATAAAGACTAAACCTAGGAATATTTGAAGAAGGTCTGACTGAATGAAGACAAGATGGGAAAGCACATTTCCCATTTCGTAGCTATATAGCCACCAAATCTGGCTAGGAGATGGGACTAAAGGGAACTTCCGAGAGGCGAACTAGCGTAGCTACCAATACGTTACTATTACTAAAAAATCGACATACCTACGTAGAAGTCCTATGAATTTTGTTGTCTATATTTTTTGTTTTATATATTTATCGAAAAAAAAACTTCTCTGCTGGTCTGGGAGAAAAGAAGAAACTTTGAATGTACCAGCTACTTCTCTTTCCGTGCAAATCGTTACAACCGATGGAGGGAATGGGCGAGAATCTGAATCATATAAATAGGCGATGCGGTTAGGAACTCATCACTATTATGGTTTCCCTTTACCACCTTCATGCCCACCATTACGCTAAAAGTGGTCTGGGACTTACCACCCTAGGCTCTGTCTGCCCCGTTAGGGATAAAAACGTGATGGTACACTATTTAGTTCTGTATCAAATTTGAAAGTAACTTAACACCTGAGCTGTAGATTATGTTTAACATAACTTCAAACAAAACTATTCACCTCAAGATTAGATTCTCGGGGGATTACTGCGGACAAAGTCACAGCAAAAAGTTATTGTGATCATATGATTGGTACAAATCGTAATTCAGATTGCAATAAGAGGAGAGTTTGACCTAGAGTTATCGGCTCTCGCTCACCGCTATATTTAGATTCATTGATGCTAGTGCAAGTTAAGGTATGGTCATATATATGTCATAGGCTAATCGTTTAATTGGGCCGAGCAAAATCTGCCTGGGCAGGTTAAGGTGAAGATATAGGCAAATGACCTTGAAGTGGCGCCCTCATTCGAAATAAATTGTTAACTCGTAGATATGGAGATAATTTCCATATTACTCTTCGTCATGCACTAGATAGCCCTTTAAATTATATTATAAACCACCGTTAAAAGTATTTACATTAGTCCGTCTAGCTTTAAAACTTGCCTCCGCCAAAAGTGGCCACGGCAAGTTTTAAAGCTAGACGGATCACCAATAATAGTTTCAACAGCAGTTCATAAAATAATTTAAAGGGCTATCTAGTGCATGACGTAGAGAAATATGGAAATTATCACCATATTTACGAGTTAACAATTTATTTCACACTTCAAGGCCATTTGCCTATATCTTCGCCTTAAGATGTGCCGCCATATATTGATTTGGCTGCCTAATAACTGTCATATCGTTTAAAGCATAAAGTTTGACGATTAGGCCGGTCATACTTGGGCGAATAGATTCTGTACAGTAACCAAAATACAAGCAAATAAAATAAAGTTTAAATTATTATTTTACAAGATAAAAAGACTTATACACCGTAGGAGGGACATACCCATAATAAATCAAACCACGATCTTTACTAGATCAATATAAAATAATGAATTTAAAATAACAGCCAAAAACAAATTGGCATTTCCATAGAAAAGTGGACAGCCGCCCGGGTGATTTGTATGGGAATGTTGAATGTTTTTTCGGTTTTTTGGCTGTTATTTTAATTTCACTATACTTTAGTGATCTAGTATAGCTCGTGGTTCGATTTATTACGGGTATATCCCTTCCACGTTGTATATAATATCAGTTATGTTCGGTTAGAGTCTGTAGGATGACCAACAATTAGGAAATAAAAAGAGCTTCATTAATTTTTAATGACTTTTATTAATAAAGTGTTTTGCTTCCTAAAATTTATAATTTCAATGAATTAGGATTAAATAACATTCTGTGTAGTAGGGCTTAAAATTACATAAAAATAACTGCCACTTGACAAAGCGCAACAGTGCCAGAAGCATCGCAAAGTGGAACTACATCATAATACGCCCAACCATATCTCGATGTGCCCAAACTGACTGAAAGGGCAAATCGACAAATAGGCTGCTCTCATCGATTTGCCCTACTTTACTTTGGACACATCTTGAAATATTGGCCAAATCAAGAAATGGCGGCATATCTTGATCGGCCCAATTAAACGATTGGCCCACGACATATACATGGGTCTCATAAGAAGGCTCAAGGTCTCTCAACGCGCTATGGCTATCCATTTCGCTAGCCCTCTCGCTATGCTCGGTGTTTCTCTACGGGATCGATTCGTAGGAGAACAAAAGTCACTGACAAAGCCCAGCAGATTGGCTCGTTGAAGTGGCAGTTGGCGACGAACTGATGGCCGAGGGCGCAAAAAGTTTCTGGAATGGCGACCACGCGAAGCGTAGGACACCCACAACGTCGCTGAAAAGCGCTGGATGCAGATTGAAAATTAAAGTATTACGATCCGTTCTTTGGAAGTTGGTACCGGCTGTCATTATGGCAGTCGAAAAGCTATGTCATATGCGTATTATAATAAGGCATACTAGGCATTTTTCATAATTTGGACCTTCCTTGCGGTCTTTTGTTGACAATTTTTAAAACACTTAAAGGCTCTTAGTATATATGGTGGCACCCTTATACAGAAGCACCAACTACACATTCCAATCGTGTCATTGAAATTTCATATAAGGTTATCGTATCGAATGTAAGTGATCTTATATATATTAACTATCTGTATGGATTAGTTTTATTTTTTGTTTAGAATGGTAATGCAGTTTTGATCGAGTGGCAACCTTCTATCATTTGGTCAGTTTGACAGCTATTAGGTAATATTGCTGGAATGTAGCAGGTTTTTTTTACTAGCTCTATTATTCTATACAGCTGGGCAAAAGCCTTCCTTCTATAAATAAATATAAATAAATATATAAGGACAAATCACACTGATTGAGCTAGCCCCAAAGTAAGTTTTAAACTTGTGTTATAGGATACTAACTCAACGATACTATATTTTATAATAAATACATATATAAATAAACACCCAAGACCCAGGAAAATTTAAAAAAGGCCATTTTCCAAATTGACCTGGCTGGGGATCGAACCCAGAACCTCCGGATTGGCGGACTAGCGTGTTGACCATTACACCACGGAGGTCGTCATGCTTCCAAACATATCTGTAGAAGGTAATATAAAACAAAATATACATATAAAACATATATACAAAATAGCATAAACTTGAACTACAAAATAATAAGTTAATATAAAATATTCTCAACCATTGTAAAACTCGATTCAGTCTAGGTAAATTTACACCTGAAAATAATAAATGGATGATTCGTCTTTTTCAAAAAAAGAGTTGAACGGATCGAACTATTTTCTGTCTAATTTTGGCTGTCACAAATAAACTTTTAAAATACCTAGTAGAAGTTGAACTGATCAAACCATTTCTTTGTCGAATTTCGGCTGTCTCAAATTTTTAACTTTTAAGTGGATAGTAATCTTATCATCTCCAATAGTCATAATTCTCTTTATATTCATAGCTTTTAAGGCTGAAGTAAATCGCGTTTTTTTTACTCTCCTGTAAAATTTGTTCCAAGTCCAACTCTTACTGTGTTTTGATTTAAGAATGCCGATTTTTTATCAAGATTTCTGCTTTCATCTCAGTTTGCTTAATAAACACTATTATACATATATTTATCCTAAATGGTACAGACAGAGCCTTATGGGTTTTATGGTCCTGGCTAGATATAACCCGCAAGACCCAAAGACACTTTCAGCGCGATGATGGACAAGAAAGTGGAAAAGGAATCAAAAAGTCATGAAATGCTAGCCGCATGGCCTATTAACATTATTCACATTTTCACATAATCCATCGATCGACTTTTACGATCTGCGCGGGAAGAAAAGCAGCAGAAAACATTCTGTTTTTCTTTTCTCCCAGACCAGCATGGAAGAGCAATTAGCTTAATAAAATTTAAATTAATAATAAATTTTTTTACAA
Organism: Acrobasis repandana; assembly: GCA_963576875.1. Lineage (NCBI taxonomy): Eukaryota > Metazoa > Arthropoda > Insecta > Lepidoptera > Pyralidae > Acrobasis > Acrobasis repandana. The sequence goes on along the minus strand of OY756221.1, from coordinate 2,829,465 downwards.
AAAAACGGTCTTCATTTTTTCAGGAGTTTCTTCCATATCTCCAAAGTTCTTCATCATATCTTCACCAAATTAAAATGGGACTAATTTGGTAGTGAAGGCTTTCAAATAAAAAAAGAATCATCAAAATAGGTCCACAGTTGGTTAAGATATCGCGTAACAAATATACATAAAAATAATTAAAAAACATACAGTCGAATTCATAGCCTCCTCCTTTTTTTTTAAATTGTCGGTTGAAAATAGGTACTAATGATTAAGCTAAATTATTATTCATCATCATCATCATCATCATCATCAGGTCTTTTTAGTATCTACTGCAGGAGCACGACCCTCTCTGTACTACCAGAGCCATGTACAAGCCAGGTTGGAGAGGTCTCATTGATGTTTATAAGCTTTGTTGAGCTTGTGTTTCCTAAGTAGCCTTCTACAACATCCACGGAAAGACTTGGAGTGGTCCCATTCTACTCTGCCGGAAACCACACGGCATATTATTATTAATTATATGTAATAATTAACACGTTGATTGCGCTCTCGTGAAAACACAAACCATGTTAAGGCTGATCGGAGACCTTGAATGTATGTAATAAATCTCGCCAAATTAATTTGCAAGTTGCATTAGTATGAATTATGAATACATTTAGCGATCGCAATTTTGTGTAGAGATTATCCGATGGATAACTGAGAACATTTTGCTACTAATTACAAAATTAACTCATGTTCAGAGCATTTCGCAAGTATAAGTATATCTTGTGTACTTAATTAATTAATTTTATGTACCGTACCACCGTATAATGTTTTAAAACGCTGATGAAACACGTTTCTTGTATGACGACCTCCTCTAATTATTAACTTTATCTTATATTTAGTATTTGTTGTTATAGTGGTTATAGTAATACATAATCGGCGAAAATTCCAGGTGTCTAGCTATTACGGTTCAAAAGATAGAGCCCTGTGACAGATCGAATTAAAAACGCTGATAAAACACGTTTTTTGTATGACGACCCCCTTTAATTTTCAACTTTTTTTATTTTTAGTATTTTTTGTTATAGCGGCCACAGTAATACATAATCAGTGAAAATTTCAGGTGTCTATTACGGTTCAAGAGATAGAGCCCTATGACAGCGGAGTCTCAGTAATAGGGTCCCGTTTGCACCCTTCCGGTACGGAACCCTAAAAAGTGTCTGAATTGACTTGTTGTTATCTAGTGGACTAAACATGTACCTATTGTTATAATTACTAGCTCTTTGGTTATAAATATACGGCAGTGAAGGTGTTGGAATTATAAGTCTGAACTTTTGAAAGTCAAATAAGTGTAGAAATAATTAAACAAGTATTTCAAGTAGCTTGGGCGCAGTTTCAATTAATTTCTTACAATTTTATCGCGACAATAAATATTAGACGTAATTAATTTGAACAGACTAAAAATATGGCGCCATTACGCGAAAAGAAACAAAAACTTGTCTCCGGCTTGTCAATGTCACGTGCGAGTTTTACAACATTCCTTAAAATCTCATAAAGAAACTATTACTTTTTTATGTTCATAAATCACAAAGTTAATTACCGTTGCACAAAAACTTCGACAAATTGACATGCATGTTATATTTGGAGAAGAAAAAGCGGGAAAGCGCACCCCGGGCTCCGTTGAAAGTATTTACATTAGTCCGTCTAGCTTTAAAACTTGCCTCCGCCAAAAGTGGCCACAGCAAGTTTTAAAGCTAGACGGATCACCAATAATAGTTTCAACGGCAGTTCATAAAATAATTTAAAGGGCTATCTAGTGCATGACGAAGAGCAGTATGGAAATTATCACCATATTTACGAGTTAACAATTTATTTCACACTTCAAGGCCATTTGCCTATATCTTCACCTTAAGGGTGAATTCATTCCATGATACTGAATATTTTTACCCAAAAAACATATTATATCGAAATGTAAAAAATAAATTTTTGGCCTCCGATACAAGTTGATCTTGGATCAGCTGACGAGTTTGTATGGAAAGCCAAACAGGTATTATACCACGTGGAAGGGACATACCCATAATAAATCGAACCCCGGTCTATACTAGAATTTAAAATAACAGCCAGAAAACAGACAAAACTTTCGACATTTTCATACAAAAGTGTGCAACTGCCAGGGCAATTTGTATGGAAATGTCAATTTTTTTTCAGTTTTTTTTAACTGTTATTTTAATTTTATTACAATTTCGTTATCTAGTATAGCCCGTGGTTCGATTTTTTACGGGTATGTCCCTTCCACGTTGTATTTCACATTTCGATATAATGTTCGTTGGGGAAAGTTGTTCAGTACCATGGACTAAACTAGTTTCAGTTGCGTTGTTAGACGTTATATATAAGATGCCTGACTGCCTCCGCGGTCCAGTGGTCAAGGCGGAGGCCTTGTGATCCGGAGGTCATGGGTTCAAATCCCACTGGGAAGCATATTTTGTGAAAAGTTGTTTCCAGTCTGTTTAGGATATTGCAGGCTTGAATCACCTGATTATTCGAAAAGAAAGATGATTCCGTGCTTCGGAAGGCACGTAAAGCCGTTGATCCCGAACGCCATCTAGCGTTTGTACCTATCCTAGGATTGGTTCTGGTCTACCCTTTGGGTTGCGGAGGTCAGACGGCAGTCGCTTTGTGTAAAAAACCAGTAAGCTCGTCAAATCGCCTAGGTAAGGTAGCGGACCCCGGGCTCTGAAGCGACGATGCAACCGGGAATACGCTCGGATGATGATGTTATATATAAGATGCCTGTAGTCAGCTTAAAAAATCTGACATCGGCCAAAATACAAACAACCAGGACGGGAGACGTTGTGAATAACGGCGTTTTTTTGTCACCACCAGACTAGACATTCCATTCCTCTCTTCTCTCTGCCATCTTTTTAATGTCTTGGCATGAATTTCACTCATCCATAAAAAAGATTAGTATATGTAGTTCGATATTATATATTTTTTCTTTCTATGTAAGGTCTAGCTTACTGTAGCTTACATATACAGAAAATATTTTACCAACTTGTGATGACCTCATCTAAAAATGTGTAAGTAACTTTTTCCCTAAAGCTTGAGTACAATAAAAACATGAGTTTTTATTGTATGTATTCAATATTAACCACAGCGTTGGCGGGGTATCAAATTAAATAAAAGACACAGATTCAATGTTTATCACTTTTTTATAATTTATTTTCACAACATTTTTATTTAATTTTCTGTAAAATTTACATAGCTTAAAACTCCTCACAAATATATAGTTTAGTATCGCAACCACGGCGCCTCAGCGCTCTGTGTTCGAAACAGGCCACTCGGAAGAGAAAATAATAACTACGCGTAAATATATGATAAACCTAACAGTAAGCTTATATAATGTCTAACAAAATATATTGAAACTATTCTAAAGGTAGGTTCATGATACTTAACAACTTTTAACCAAAACACACGAAATATGAAACAAAAATGTTTTCCTTAGAAACTAATTACCTTATCGTTCAACTTAGTAAAGTCATTTTTTTTCATCTTCCGCTAAATGTCCCAAGGGGAAAGTTGTTGAGTATCATGGACTGAATCTACAATTTAAATAGTTTCAGTATATTTAGTTAGACCCTGTATAACGTAAGGCGTTATGAACTAGCAACCCTTATATTGGTAAAGAGAGTCGGATGCCGGTAGCTCGCTTGTAACATATGAGCGACCACCGGCGCGCGTCGTGCGGCGCAACCAGAGGGTCTGCACACAGAAGTTGCACGGAAAATTCATGACATATTCTTTGTACGCACTTTTGAAAATCTTGTTGGCTCACACGTTACAAAGTTAACAGAATAGCAAAAGTATGGCAATGTATTCTTGAAAAAAAAAAAAAAATTGAAATGATGTGTTCTACAGAATTAAAAAAATTCAGTATGGAAATAACCGTTTGTTTAGTTAGACTCCAAATTTCAATAATACAAGATATTTTAACAAATGTTTTTTACGAAAAACGGCACTATACTTTCGTGTAATCGTATACTTATAATTTTTATTTCCGCCCATAAATTGTGAAAAATAAAGAGATTGCTTGCTTTTTCATACATTCCAGGAGTAGAGAATAAACATTTTTAAAAACGTTGCAAATAATGGTCAATTAGAATTCGACCATTACAAAACGTTACTGAATGAAATAGTCATAGTCTATATTCATTAAATAAAGTTAGTAATTGATATTTTCAAAAACATATTCAATAATGCGTACACGGATCTGTTACACTAACTAACAACGACCTTGGGGATTTCTAGGCAGTTTGCATTCTTCAAGGTTTTATAAAGGTTGTACGAACGCAACATTTTATCATAATCATCATCAGGTCTTTTTTAGTCTCCACTGCAGGAGCACGACTCTCTCTGTACCACCAGAGCCATATATTAGCCAGAGCAGTCAAAGGATTTGGCCTACACTCTCCACGCTGACCAGACGGGATGGAGAGGTCTCATTGATTTTTATAAGCTTTGTGTAGCTTATGTTTCCTAATTCGCTTTCTATGACATCCACGGGAAGATTTGAGATCCTATTCAGCTCTGTCGAGATCACATGGCTAACATTTCAATCATGCTAATAAGGTTAGCAAACTCATCGCTATTTTGATTTCTTTTTTACACATACCATTGCGCTGAGCAAAGCCTTTTTGTCTTATGGCCCTGAATACCCCATTTTATATTTTCGTGTGTGTAGGTTTCCAACACTAGTGTCACATTTTTCAGGCTGCCTAAAGGCATTTCACAGCTTGTGGAAACTAAAAAAACCTGATAATGATACAAATATGTAGCTTATTTTGTTTAATGTAATATTTTTACAAAATTGAACTGCGGTCGTTAACTTGCGCTTATTGTCCCATTTTGATTTAAAGCTGTCACTCTTATTAAAAACGAGGACCATAGTATATGGTTTAAACTGTTATCCACTCAAAATAAGTTGACATCTAGCAACATGTTACCATATAATCTGTCAGTGTCAACTTGTGCTGGATGGATAAATGGTTTAAACTAAGTACTAAGATGATTCCTCGTTTTATGATCAGACTGTTTTAATTTAAACTTTTTCTCCGTGCAACTAATGTATGTTCCTACTTTTTTAAACAACGCTTTTTGGCGCTTGCGTACGTCTCAGACCTTTCCAAGTTTAAATACTATGTTTAACTCGTATGTAAATATTTTTTTATACCATTGACATGATATTTTGAAACTAATAGATGCCACAATTGGGCTAGGAACAAAATACTTGGGCTACACGTGCCTTTGCTAGAATTGAAGCGCGCACGCACTTAGTTCTCCGGTTTAACCGGCGAATCTGTGGGTCGAACCGTAGCAAACTGCTTCATAATACTCTCAAGACAGATTACGTTAATTTCTGCCCCACCTGGGGGCCAAGATTTCTTTTAACTCACAATTGTGTAGTGATCATACGAGTACGAGTACAATTGCAGTTTCCTTTAAGACTGATTTTGGGCCCTGCCCTGCTATCTCAATATATCATGTGAGATGGTATAAAACAAATTTTAAATAAGCAGACTGGCAAGACAGAAATGCTTTTCAGCTGCACAGACTAAACAAAAAAAAATTACACCGAGCAAAAATAAAAAACACTGCGGAAGTATGACACAATATTACAACTTCGTCGTATTTTCAAGTAAATGCTTTAACTTTCCGCAAAATTTATTCTGATTCATCAATAAATTCACTGTATTCATGTTAGTTTTGTTTTTCTAAAACATTACACGCATTTTTTTTTTCATAATGATCATAAGAATTTTTTTGTTTTTAAAACTTGTGAATAGTATAAACAAATGCCTATTTTTCTGTAAGAATATCTATTCCAATATAAATATACTTTTATCAAAGGTGGATTCTTTTGATGTCTCCTTATCACTTTGAATCATAAAATGACGCAATGTTAGAAAATAACAACCACGATAACAATTCATGATAAAACTTCCGTACATAATATTTTTTTCATGCACAATTAATTACTACACAATTTCTACAGCAGATGAAACATTTTTTTCCAAACATCAACATAAAAAATCCTTTGAATACAAGTTAAAAAATACTGTAGTTTTTTCGAATACATTATTTTAGTAACATTGTAAGATTATTTATTACATTAGTAAATTGGATCTGCTTACTAATTCTGTAAAACAAGCGTACTAATGTACCTACACAGCAAACAAAATAACCATCACAACATATATAACGCAAACCTCATAGTCTGAAATTCAATATATACATATACGCTGCACGCAAGCGCCGTGACCAGTGCTCCATTAGATAAAATTAACCATTAACATTAAGGCTAGCTGAAACTGATGGTAACTTTAGAAAATAAACACTAAACTACATTGCAATGTCTCTCTGAAGACGAGACACTCGATTGAATCAAGTGTTGGGTTAAAACTTACAATCCTCGTACTAACATTGAAACGCCAATCAAAAGCAGAATAATTTGCTTATTACAAATCTTGGACATACTCGTTAGTACTCGATTTAAAGTAGGTATAATCCACTTAATGAAAGATGACACTGATAATGTCAGACAATCAGAGGTGTCAACATGTAATGAGTCGATACTACTCGTAGTTTTAACAAAGAACTAAAGTGAGTTCGCGTTTTGTAATAAGCCAATCAAAAATGATTTCGCTAAAGTAGCTTTTAAAATTATTGTTATTCTAAACCTTGTAAGCATATCAATGTTAGCATGCTTTGCTCATGACTATGATTTAATTCAAATTATCCACGGAAGGCATATCGCTTTATAGACCCGTAGCCAGCCTTGAAAAATTTACTTGTCGTATAGCCTAATTAACAAACACTTGCATTAACCCACATTAATTAGATTCTTTCGTGAATGACAAACGTTTTAGCGCTTCAGTAAATATTTTACAAAGCTTGCCACGTAAATCAATCGTAAGAGAATATACATACAAGAGTTATCAATTTTCAAGAGACGCGCAAAGTATACAGTGCGGGAAACGCGCTATGAAACGTTAATATCGTGGACAAGGCTTTACTGCCAATTACGACATCATTTCATCTCACATTTACATCGTAAGTGTAACAATGATGGAACGATATTCCAACTGGCGCTAATTGAATTGAATGAAGTAGGTACGATATATTACAAAAGTATTTGAAAACGTTTAGACCGTTTATTGGAAGCATGTGTATGCAACGTGGAAGAACTTTTTGAGAAATTTGAGCCTACTTTGTCATTCTCTGTACTTTTAAGTAAAAAATTAGCTTATTTTAAATAGAGAATGTAAAGTTGCTAAGATAATAATTTTTTGTAGATTCGTCACGCAATAAGTGCTTTTACAATCACATTGTTTGTTTTGAATAAGTGCGTTGATTTATCTACTCAAAATTATTCCTTAGAAACTCCTTATCCAAATCAAAAAGTTACCGGCTATCTCGAACCACGCGAGGAGGTAGTTTTTGCCAATAGCTGTTCTAAAATCGACAAGAATTAATAGGTCCCTGTTAATGATATAAACAATAGGATTCAACAAGAAGACAAGTACATCTAGTTTAACGTTTGTGTATAGTTCTATAACACAGTATTTTCTAAAAAATATATTAACAAATTGTTCTGTAATTTGGGGTCTTTGATGTCTACTACTGTAACTTTACATCGTTGAAATCATAGTGATACTAGGCATCAAAGTATCCTTAAGTAAAACAGTTATCTTCGTGTAAAAGGGACCTATTTGAATTACGTTAAATATATAACAATCACAGTTACAATAATTATGACAAGAATGATTAAAATCTGTCGAAAAGACTACAAATCACAACTTGACGCCCGTCGCGATGCGAATAACACTAGTGATAAACCTTAAGTTCACTCTTACAATGGAATATAGTGTAGGTTCCGTTAGCTATTATGTACTTCATTTATTTCTAAGTACACATATACGACTGCAAACTATGTCTAATTTAGGGCTAACCGGTCAAGGAAATCTGCTTGTTTCACTTTCAAAACGTATAAGTAACTTTTGTTCCATCCTTATTTTAGTAATCAAAAATAGCTTACTATTTTGAGGGTCGAATGAAACATCAGATCTCCTTAACATGCATCATACTGTCTCTCAAAGTCTACACGAAAGATTGCCTAGACAGAGTCCTACCAGTTTTTGAGAAGATAATAAAAATGAGATCTTAAATTTTGGTTCAATAGTGAGCAAATCGGAAATTCGTTTAAAAAGTCGTTACGTTCCGAAGTATATTATTCTAAAGCTGATTGTACTTCACTACTTCGGTTATCTAATAATAATGATTAACTGCTTATTCCGAGCTCTAAGAGAATCCAGTATAATATATTTATTTCAATATGCACTTTCAAAATACTTAGACATGCATATGTTGGCCGGACATTTTCACACCATCGTTCATATTCTTATACCTTTATTAAAATACAACAATAATATTTTAACTCTCTATTGGATTTAATCTACATAATAATGTAAGAAGTAAGTATATATATTCTTCGACAACAGGTTAATTCTACAACAATAAAATCACATTTTCCGTACCATCTACTGAAGACTGTAATTGAATGAGAATAAAACATATTCATAAGTACTCTGCTTCTAACATGACTGCTACTTGTAAATGTTCTTAAAATATTTATATAATGGATTTCTTTAACATTACAAAAGAGTGAACTTTAATATTGTACACACCTTAGTGTTATATATTTTTTTGTATTTTTATATTTTTTGTATTTATATTTTATCTTAATTTGTTACTTCGTATGCCAAGCCGTATACAATACTAGAGCGATCACGATAAAGATATAAATGTATATACATTTTCGAGTTAATAAATACATAGTAAAATAGTTTATATATATCTGTCGGCAAACAACAGAGATATCGCCCGTCGGACAGCATTAGCCGGATATGGTTGCTGAGACTCCATCTCAAATGCAACCGATTGCAATCACGTCTGCAATTAAAAAAATAGAACGGAATTTCTCGCGCAAAGGCCATTGGACAAGGCCGGATTTGTTATTTTTTGTACGTCACTAGCAAACAACGCTATCTTCAATCGAAATCTCAATCCGCGAGGTCTAAGCCAATATCAACACTACTTTTCACTTTTCTTCTGTCTTTTTGTGAGAGACATGCCACTATTTATATGGAGACAATTTTATACATAGAATTATAAAGCTTAAAAATAACTAACTAGTCTTTTTTATAGGCAGACCATCGATTTCGACTTACTCCCTAATGCTATCTTCGCGTGGAAAATAATTTTCGTACTGCTAACATATTAACTTATCAACACGGAAGGAGTACGACTAGAAATTATTTCACGTCTCCAGCGCCAGCGTTCCTTACAGCTCTAATATAATTACAGTTCAAAATAATTGGCAATAGGTAAACGCGGCTGTGTGCCCGCGTTTCTATGGAATATTACGTGAAATGCTGTGAAGCGACCGAGGTCGTCCCATTTATGACAATTGACGTGCTAGAATTGATCGGTGTAAAGTGAGCAACTTCAAATTGACAGAGAGAAAATTGTCTCCAAATTCGTGATCGGTCCGATTCCACTAACAGCACGTCGAAACGCGTAAGTCCACCGGCCTGTGTTTTCGCTTCGATATCTCCCATTTTACACATTTTTTTTGATTACAAATAAAAAAATCAGCCAAGAATACGAAGCGTTATACACGACAATATACAATCACACTCGCTAGGACAGGAAAATTCATATATACATATCTTTTTTATCCGTATTATATACATTTGGCACTAAATTCATCGTCGATCGATAGAAGGTTAAGAATCACGTCCTATCGCGCTTGGCGGGAAGCCTAGAGGGGTCACGCGGGGCAAAGTGCGGGACGACAGCAATCACAGCAAGGCGTGGGTGCGGGGGGGACGGGGAGGGCGTGCGGGTGCTGTGCTGCGGCCGCGCACGCCGGACACGCCGCGCAAGCCGCGCATGCTGCGCACACGCACACGTAGTAGCCTGGCGGCGGGAGCAGTAGCGGCGCCCGCGCGCAGAGCTCCCGGCACGCGAGAGCCTCGATGAGTGCCAAGGTTTGCCGCCGCTCGTGGCCCATGAGGCAGACTGTCGACTCTCGGACTACGGCGTGCAACAGCGTCAGGTACCTGCGGAGTAAATAATATTGTCAGTAAACTGGCACAAAATGTTTGTGGCCTAAGAGCGTTTGTGCACTCATTCGATTCGTATCCGATTCGTGTTTGATCCATGAATTCTTATTTCGAGACGTTTTTGGACGGATCAATACCGAATCAAATTTATTTTATGAACTACTGTTTACAGTTTAAAGTGACAACGTGAAGCTTTTCTTTGCACATTTGCGAAAAACGGCCACTTTTGGCAAATGTGCGAAGAAAAGCTTCACGTTCCCCCTTTGAACTATAAGCAGTAGTTCATAAAATAGTTTGAAGGGTTATCTAGTGTTTACTAATACGAAATTTTATATCACATCTCTGTTTATTGGGGGCAGCACTGGACCTAATGTATCACCTTAATGGCGGGATTTAAGAAAATATGAAGCATAAATACTAAATACATTGAATTAGACTGTTAACCTTTTTTATAATGGACTTTGTAGTTAATCGATATCAACTAGACAAAGAAGAGTTAGGTGCTATTTTAGAGTACTAAATTACCTGTGTTTTAGCGCCTCTTCCTCTCGGCCGACGAAGTGATTCCTCAGATAAGCTTCGAGCTTGGCCCGTTGCTGTCCGAGCTCTGGGAAGTCGATGAAGAACCTCGAGCACATGTACCGCTCGAGCGTCTTGATCTTGTCCGGTCGCGCCGGTCGGTAGCCTTTGGCTAAGAGGGCGCCGTATTTCAGCAGACCGCCCCCACGGATCTCCTCAGGTTGCCGCGTCGCAATCAGCTTCTCAGCCAAGTGACAAAGCGCTTCGCTGAAATCCCCATACACGGACTCACCGACAACAGTCGGGTAAAAGTTCTCTCCAATCGGCAGCTGAGCGCATTCGTGGAACGCCAACAGCGAATCGAGAGCTATCTGGAACGAGTCTACTGAGAATTCGAATTGACGGCGCATCGTGTCCACGAATTTCAGCTCTACGGACTTATGTCCGCGTGAGTTTCCCAGCGAGATCAGGGACCAGCGGTCGCCGTCAGAGTTGACGCGCACCATTTTGGAAACGTAAGCTTCTTTCAGTCCGGCGGTTGAGGCGCGTCTGCGCGGTGTAGCTGGTGGTAGTAAGGTGGCCAAATGCCCTAAAACTGCGGCCTTGACGCGGTCGCAGTGTCGCGCGGTAGGTAAATCTGCGGTGAAGATGAGGTCGATATCAGAGTAGGGTTGTGGGCGGTCAGCGAGAACGTGGCTGGCGGCTCCGCCGTTTAGCCGAACGTCGCGGACGGTGATGCCTGCTCCGCCGGCGCTCTGAGCAGTTTCTAGACGAGCCCTGACGTCGGCGACGAGTTCGCGCAATCGCACGTGGAGGGTCGGGAAGTTGCCGCGACCATGGATGGGCACCACTTCGTCCATGACGTCATTGAGCCGTCGAACTTGCTCGTAGCTGAGCACGGCGTGACGCTCGCCTCCGCCGCATCCCTCTTCTGACGAGGTGTAGCTCGACTCGCTCTGAAACAACAACGTAATGCTATTAGCCGAGAAGCCTTTGAAGTAAACGATTATTTATCTTAATGGCTGCCGAGAAACCGTCTAACAATACGGTTGCTACGGCAAATAACCGGAGGTTGTTCATTAGTTTAATTAATAGACAGTATAATATGAAATGCTGTCTATTTTCCGACAGGCCAGCGAGACGTGACAGAATATTGCGTATAATATTTCAAAAGTGATATTTAGAGATGACTTATTTTGACTCTTATATTATTAGCATTACAATATGAACAATGTATGGGTAATTGACCATAATGTATTTACCGTATTACTGACGTACTACATTGTTGTCTATATTTAATCACAAAAAGAATAATTGGATTGATACATATTTATATGTACATATTTTTATCTGTATGTTTTGCTAAATACCGTAAAAACCAGGATTCTATCAAATTATTGTTAACAACAAAATTGAAGAGGTAACAAGTTATGTAAATATATTTGTGTTTTAATTAAAAACATGGCAAATACTCCAAGGCTGTATCAATTGGCAATAGCAAAATAAGTAAATCTGTTGACAATTTGTATTAGTCGAGTGCACTGTTGACCTCGCGTTATATGTCAAGACCTTAACACAATTTTTTGTTTTTATTTACACGCGTGAAGTAGGCACATATATATTCATTAAAATACATATAAACTATGAATAAGTAAAATAAACGAGACTAATAAAATTGTTTTTGGTCAGACGATCGTATGATACGCGGATAATTTTTTTAATTGACCAAGCGAGCGAAGAGTCTGCAGTTTGTCCGTGTGTCAGTCTGCCTCGCCTGCAGTTGCACTTGTCATTTCTCGTGAAATTTTGTGAGCAGTTTCGATTATATATGTATATACCTAATTTTTTCTCTATAAAGTTTTTCGAAATATTGCAAAATGGCGGAAATATGGGGGTTGGAAAAAAAAAAAAAATTCAGCTATTTCGAAGACTTTTTTGTTATGCTTATTAAAACGCAACTCTTTTTGCCTGAACAACTTTTTCATCCGATAAACTTTAAGGCGTCAGGGGTTGGCTACGCAAAGTCAGACTCGCGAGGTCTACACAAAGCATTAGAGGTAAGTAAATACATAATTATATTACTACTTCTTTATTTTAAATACAGTTGTATTTTCATGTTTCATATTTAAAATGTACTTTTGGGGCTATCTCCACCTGTGTGGTTTGTTCTTGTCAATATTCCAACTATTCGAAGGTACATTCAAGATCTACTTACCAAGCTATTGGCCTAGCCCACTTGCCTGCTTTATTACCGCTACCGCAGGGGGCCCATTGAGTCCCAAATGGCCAAAATCCATTTGGAAGTAGGTAATCAATTGTATTTACGAGTATATTTAGTTATGAACACTTCCTTATACTGTATATACATACACAGTACTTTAATAATACTTATTTTCTTCGTCTATTTTCCCTGCCTTGTCGTATTATAAAATACTTGTAATACCTTTTATTTTGGTATAACATATAACAATATATATTCGCCTAAAATGACTCATATAATATTGATCGAAAGAAGATCGAACTTCACTTGGTAAATTCGTTTGATCACATATAAAAAATAACAAGAAATATATTTCAATCAGGAAACAATGTCAACTTATTTTCACTATCTAACTAATAATAATTTTCATATTGTCATCTAATTCATAGGTAGCTATAAAATCATCACAGCCATCACCATAAATAACAAATGAAGTCTGACGTCGCAGACGACAAATGAGATTTATGTTAGCATACAACGTCTGTAAATTGGTCTTTGTGAATCAATTTGTTGAATGGCATTCGTTGAACTTGATAATTCTGTCTGGAAACGATACTTGCCGAGTTAAACTAGGGGCTTTGGAGGAGTTCTAAGTTTGTTTAAATGTTGTTAGTAATACTTTTAACAATCATCATCATCATCATCATCATCATCATCATCATCATCATCATGTTGCATGACGTTCAATGATGATTTCCTATTTAACAATCGAATCAACTAAATGTGTAAGTAAGCGTTAAAACAGTTTTCAAATTAAACAAAATAATTATTAGCTGCACCAAACATGACCTTTGCGAAACTCCAGACAATGCTGTGAAAGTGGCAACCTTTTAAAGGGAAAAGATCTTATTTTATTTTAAGCTTTCGACACGAGAAGAAGATAAAGAACAATTAAAACAGAAAGAAATATGTATTTTAATAAGTATGTTTAGGTAAAAAGCGAATCATATTAATAGGCTTGCAACCCATCACTATTTTGATTCCTTTTTCCACCTTCTCGCCGACCATCACGTCAATTCTTGCAGCCCAGGGCTCTGTCCGTTCAGAACCGCAAGATCCGAAATGCTCCATCTGCCCCATTAGGGATAAAAATGTGATAACGTACAGGACAATTTAAAAAGGATAATTTCCCAACTTGTCCTGAAGATTAAGCCCAGAAACTCTAAAGAATATTCTTCTTCTGTCTTGTCCTTATCCCACTATTAAATGGGGTCGGCACAACATGACAGCTTCATCCATCTCATTCTATCCTTTGTCAGATTGTCTGTTAATCCCTTCTTACCCATATTTTCCCTTACGCATTCCCTCCACCGTTTCTTTCATCTCCCTATTCCGAAGTCCACTAACTTGTAAATTTAAAACCTACTACTAGTAATGTGACTTTCCTCTCTCCTTATAACATACCAGCCCAACCGATTGCCCTTAAATTTTTCTGTCACAAGTGTCACTCAAACTTCCTCTTACATACTCATTCCTTTTAAAAATTGTCATCTCCGTAACATACAGTCATCTTGTCGCAAACTCCGACGTGTTCTCCGTAGTTGCTAATAGCAAAGTACCAACTTTTATTTCATTAACAACTAAATGTCACGGGTGTGAATCAATGCTGACAATGATAAATTGACACAATTCACGTAACATTGTGACACATACTGGAATCTACTTCACAGGCCGATCCAGATAAATGAACTTGTTCGTGCTAGGCTGCTTCCGCCGCTATCTTAGATCCGGTTAGTTTGACATTGCGGTAACTGGTTGTAAAACATTTCGCAGAAATGCATTTCCAAGGAGAGTAAAGGTCAGGTCCTATTATAAGGTTAAAGTAGGGTCCGTTGGGAGAACGCAATGTATGCCAGTTAGGCAGTGAAGGATAATATGCGTGCAAGGTCTTAAAACCAAGGATGTTCAAGACCGTACGAAGAAAAAGCCGAAAAGCGAACTTTGCTTTACAGCAATACAGCTCAGGATGCAACTAGGAATACGCTGAGATGAGAGAGAGGGAGAGAAGAAATATTGTGCCACACACTTCATTCTCTGTTCACAGAATCGTGTCAATAGGCGATGTGGTAAGCCACTCATCACTATTCTCTTTTAACATCTTTACCCCCCGTCATGCTAAGCGTGGCCTTTGTGTCTTGCGGCCCTACGGTCTGTCTACCCTGTTAAGGATAAAGACGTGAAATCTTTATAGCTAATATTTAATTAAGATCCGTATCTATTCACAGGACGATCCAGATAAGTAACTAGTTCGTGCCAGGCTGCTTCCGTCGCTATCTTGGATCCGGTTGATTTGACGTAATCGTTTGATTGACAGTTCCTCTATGTTATATATGTCTGTCCTTGTGAAAGTACATAAGATAAATTATTTCTCTTTGGTCCTTGTGTTTGGAGAAAACATTGAGAGTGTAAGAAAAAAAATATATTTTTAGAAAAACAAGGTTTAAAAAAAAATGTATATTAATAACGCTAGATGGCGTTCGGGACCCACAGCTTTACGAGCCTTCCGAAGCACAGAATCATCTTTGTTTTCGGATCAGGTGATTCAAGCCTGACTGGAAACAACTTTTCACAAAGTAAGCATACTTTGTGAAAATTAAAGTATCAAAAAGTGGGATTTGAACGATTTCCCAATCACAAGGCCTTGACCATTGGCCCACGGAGGCAGTCAATCCTTTAATCCAGAATTGGACTGTAGTATAAGCCTACAGTGTCAAAGTCACAGCGGGCGATCGCTTTTTTCACAACCAGTGGCCTTGCATCGGCGGCAATTCGACACGAATCTCTTCTAGGGTTTTCCTTGATTTGTTGAGGTCGAAACTGCAATTGTAGGTACACACTACATTGTTAATTTTGAGTATCGTAAAAATTTAATGAAAATCGTAAGCATCGTGAAGTTGTCTCATTGCTCATTAAACATTTCAGCAAAAAAGTTCAACATCACGCTAAATGTGGCCTTTGGGTCTTGCGGCCCTGGGCTTTGTCTGCTTAGAACCGCAAGACCCAAAATGCTCTGTGTGCCCCATTAGAGATAAAGGCGTGATAGTATGTATGTATCTGTATCGTATTATTTCTCCAAGAAATTGTAGTAGGTATACTCGTAATACTTCAAATCAATCTGACACTAGCGTTTAATATTGCTAGCTAAAATATAAAATAAACTAGCTAAAATAAATATTATTCATAAAGTACCTAGATTATAATATAATTACAAGTGTTTTTACTGATTTTCCTTATAGCAATTCTTATGTTAATATATAAATTCTAAATTGAAATATAATAAATAATATTGCGTGCGATTCGTACTTGTTCGGTACAAAGTCGTAGAAATCAGCTGATTACAAGGTCGAGCGGTTGTTGCTACGAGTTTTATATCAATTGTTATAGAAACCCTCCTTCTGGCGTAGTCGGGTAAAAAGGTATATTAAATTTCACTTACTGTTTAATATATTTTTAGGTTTCCGCAGCCAAATGGCAAAAAACGGAACCCCTATGTATTCGTCATGTCTGTCTGTCTGTCTGTCCGTCCGTATGTCACAGCCACTTTTTTCCGAAACTATAGGAACTATATATACTGTTGAAACTTGGTAAGTGATTCTGCGAACCGCATTAAGATTTTCAAAAAACAATAAATTTTGGAGTGAATCTTAGAACTGAAACTCAAAATTTTATTTTCATCAAACCCATACGTGTCTATCGATAGGTCTTTGAAAATGATATTGAGGTTTCTAATATCATTTTTTCTAAACTGAATAGTTTAGAAAAAATTATATTAGAAACCTGTAGTAACTGAATAGTAAAATGTGTGTAAACTACTAAAAACTAAAAAAATATATATGATGTACATTACCATGCAAATTTCCACCGAAAATTGGTTTAAACGAGATCTAGTAAGTAGTTTTTTTTAATACGTCATAAATCGGAAACCGCAATACAATACAATACATCGACTTAGTTCTTACTTCATAAAAAAAATCACTATTATTAAAACATCGATCAAAGATTACAACGAACTACAAGAACTACTTTTATATTATGTTACTTGCTGCTACAGAACCCTTCATTGGCAAGTCCAACTCGGTCTTGGGGACTCGGAATTAGGTCCTATTGTTGGGCACAAGCAACCCTTTTTTCCTTCCACACAACCTTGATATCATTTAATATTTATTTCACAATAATGTAAACTTATATAAAATATATTTTTTTAAATGAACAAAACGTCTTTTGTGACAGTCTTAGAAAAGCTTAGCAGAAAAGCTAATTACGCAACAATTGTTTATTTAGTTTAGATGACATATTAGGTTAAAAAACAGGTTAAAAAATTAAACTACTAAACCGATTTTGATGGTATAGACACTTCTGTGTCTGTGAGACACAAGTTCGACTTCACTAGGCGCGACTTGTACCTGAGTTCGTACGCATGTTTAGGCATAAAAATCTGACACCAGTGTTAAGCTTAACACATCGATAATCGATCGATAGAAGATTTACAAGCCAGACTAAACCCTAAAGGCTAAATAACTGTCCTAGTTGGTTCCGTATGAATTGAGACGGAACAGCCAATAGACAATACCATCCATTGTTTCTTTTGCCTGACAGCGCGGATATATTTATTGCCGTTACTATGTCAGAGTTCATTTGTTTTATTCATAGACGAAAAATACAAGAAGTCAGTGACAACCTTCATATTTTGAAGCGCGATTCGATTTTTAGTTTAAGAGGGCGCCTGATGTTTAAAATCTAAATTTTGCTCCCGCTTCCATGCAAACAAATTTACAATAGCCAAAGCGAGACAGCAATCCGTAGGGCGAGATCCTCGCGCGTTTCGAAGAAAACGGAGACACCATTAAAAATTTTGCTACTACCAATTCGTAGATAACCCTTCAAAGTATTTTATGAACAACTGTGAGAACTTTAAGCTTTACTACGCACATTTGCCAAAAGTGGCCGTTTTTCTCAAATGTGCGTAGTGAAGCTTAACGTTCTCACTTTAAACTGTAAACAGTTGTTCATAAAATATTTAGAAGGGTTATCTAGGAATTGGTAGTAGCAAAAATTTTAATGGTGTCTCCGTTTTCTTTGAAATGATTTATTTTAAATGGGCCCCCATTTAAAATAAATCATTGGATCCCGGAAAATTCAGCTACGGCCTTAATCGGGTTTTACGATCTGGAAGAAAAGCAGCTAGCACATTCTAAGTTTTTTTTAATTTCCTCCACACCAGCATGAAGGAATTATAAATTGTATACTGCATGTAGAATTTCTTATAAAATGTACGAAAAATAGATAAATAAGACTTATGAGAATAACGCGAGTGATGATTGGATTTATCGCTAACTGCGTAAATTCTCACGATTTAGGCCAGACGTCTATTGTTTAGTAGTACGTTTCGTTGTACGCACTGAACACGCGAAAACAAAGTTCATGAACATATCGCGTGCGAAATTGAGTAAGGTACATTACAAGTATGTTTTGGCGGAATCGAATGCAACTATGGCGATATCCGCCTTTTTTTAGGTGCGAGGAGATTAATGGCTTAGTGGTGCTGGTGCACTGATTGATATTTTTTCGTGTAAGTGGCCAACATTTTTATCAGACAGAAGCTTTAATTTCTTAGAATTTAGACCACGAAATCTATTGTTTCACATTACGACACGTTCCGTTGTACGCATTGGAACAAAGTTCATGAACATATCGCGTGTGAGCTTGAGTTACATTACGAGTAAGTTTTGGCGGAACAGAATGCAACTACGAGTATAACTTTGGTGATATCTACCTTTTTTAAGGAGCGAGGAGCTTAATGGCACACCGGTGCTTTAACTGAGGTTATTTTTCTTTATCGTGTATGTAAGTGACCCAAATTTTTCAAGTTGATCGAATGATAACAATGAATATAAATATTATGATAGCTGACGTGCCTTCCCAAAGATGGTGGAGCTCCAGATGTTTATGCCACTTGTAGTCACCAATCCAAATGTGAACCACGGCTTGGGTTCCTTATTATTTGTGAACAATAATAGTACGTATGCTTGGACCGTCAAACTTCAATATTTTAAAACTAGCTGACATATATATAATATATAAACAAATAAATAATTAAACAAATAAATACTTATAATATGCCGTCTTTTTGGGTTCCGTACAAAAAATGAAAAACGGAACTCTTATAGGATCACTCGTGCGTCTGTCTGTCCGTCCGTCTGTCACAGCCAATTTGCTCAGAATCTACTGGATCGAATCAGGTGAAAATTGGTAGGATGGTGTAATCCTATGACCCAAACACATATGTGCAAAGTAAATAAATATTTTTTTTTAAATAAGGGTCATTTTCGGGGGTAAATTAGGAAATTGAAAAAAAAAGTTTTGCAAACCTTGCTGTGTCATATATCAAATGGAAGGGCTCGTTATGAGGATCTCAAATATATTTTGTTATTATTGTAAAATGAATAGTTTTGATTTTATTCATGAAAGAAGACAAAAATTGACCATCCCCCCCCCTGATCTCCGAAACTACTGAGCCTAAAATTTTGAAAAAAATACAAAATATAGTTCATTGCTTGTAGATTACAGGAAAACCTATAAGAATTCAATCAATTGTACGAAACCCTCTCCACGCGAGTTTAACTCGCACTTGGCCGGTTTATTATTTAAGAAAAGTTATTGTTTAATTCCTACAGTGATTTCGAATGTTTAATTTATTACAACAAAGATATTATTTCATAATAATGAGAACGTTTCACATTCTTGGAATTTGGAGAAAAAATCCAAGGTCTCTAATTAAAAACAAGGCCGAAAATACATTTGTGTTAAGTCGTAATAAATATAACAACTTATTTTTAACTGCAGTGCGTATAAGTTATAGTAAGCACAAAAAAGTTACCAGGGTTACAAGGTGTGAAAGAGACAGAAATAAGATGAAAGAATTCTTGATTGATATTGGCGTGGTATTGAAAAACTTCGACAAACAATTACGAATGTAAAAACATTTTGAATTTCCATAGGTATGAGCCAATATTTTACATAAATAGTTCTATTCTTAAATATTTTAGTTTCGTTTGTTTTTTATTTAGGTTATTTATTTTATTTTTTATTTACGGTCAAATTACACAAATTGAGCTGGCCCAAAAGTAAGTTCGAGACTTGTGTTACGGTATATTTTATTACAAATACATATGTAAATAAACATTATATTTTAGTATGTTTAGTTTTAACTTAGTTAATTTTTAGTTTTACGTTTTGTTGTTAATTTACTATTGTAATATTTGTAATTGTTGATGAATCTCTGAATCCATCATTTTATAAAGTAAATTGTTCAATATTATGGACTCATAAGTGTTTTCCTATTTCTCTAATAAAAAATAATAATTCATTTATAAAATCTAGTAAAATTAGTATCCAATACTTATTTAACTGTATTTTCATTTGTTTTGTGTTATTTTCTAACATTTTTATCTCCATGACAAAAGTAATGCATAAAGAAATTATATTTAATGGGCATGATATTGAAGCTATAAAAGATTTATTTTAATGCCTTTTACTTTTTTTTATGTAAATATAAATAGTCCTTGAAACAGCAGCAATTATGAAGGTACATATTAGACAGATATATGACGTCTAACAAAATATACTAAAATTATTTTGTGGGGGGAAATTCAGTCTATAATACTGAGCAATTTTCCCCAAGAATAATTAAATTAACAAGAAAAAAACCACCGATTTTAATTTTTTTATAGGAGTTTCTTCCATATCTCCAAATTTCATCATCATATCTTCACCAAATTAAAATGGGACCAACTTGGTAGTAAAGGCTTTCAAATAAATAAAAAAAAAGATCAAAATCGGTTCACAATTGGCGAAGATATCGCGTAACAAACATACATTACAAAAAGAAACATACAGTCGAATTGATAACCCTCCTCCTTTTTTGAAGTCCGTTAAAATATATTGATATGTGAAAAAAAATCTTGAAAAGAATTTTCCAAATCGGTCCAGGCTTTGAGTAATCGGGGAACATAAATAAAAAAAGAACAATGACACTCCGGCAGTGTCGACAGAAGAGAAAACTTAAACAGGGTGGTGTCGGTTACCCAGTAACAGTGTCGTGAGTTCAGCGGTTCTTTTCTCATCTTAAAAAATTTTTAAGACGGGAACGCGCGCCTAAAGAAGATTTCACTTCAAAACGATTCCGACGAATTGATAACCTTAAAAAAGGAGGCTTTTTTGAAGTCGGTTAAAAAACTGAGCCCCAAAACCTTGTGGTTTATAGCGACACCAATCGGTCATCGATAGCTCAATGCTAGGTTAGTTGGAGGAGAGTTTTTTTGTAGGAGTGCATTTAGCAAGGTTTCCGGTGCAAATAATTACTTAATAAACACAAGAACAGATCGCTTTGAGTGGCAAGGTTTGGACTGAAATGTTTCAGAATCAGAATAACAATAAACATACAGCTAACACCAAAGTTTAAGCTAGTTTATATCTGAATATATCAGCCATGTTAGGTACCTGATATAATAAGTAGTTCAGTATCATGGACTGAATTCACTCTTAAAATAGTAATAATGTATAATCTTCTTCGTCTAAGAGTATCCCGGTTGCATCCTCAGCTGTGCTGCTTTGGAGCCCGGGGTGCGCTCTCCCGCTTTTTCTTCTCCAAATATAATATGCATATCAATGGTCACCCAGGGATGCCAAAGACCTTGTAAAATAGAGAAGAAAAAGCCGGAACACTTTCTAAGATTTGGCTATAGTTTTATAACCGGCCGCCTGTGGTCAACCCTCTTTGGGAATGTATTTGTGTGAAAAGTTTTACAACCGGCCGCCGCCCGACGTTAACCTTCCTTCGAAGCATGAAATGTTGGTGCTTAGTCCTTTAGTCGCCTCTTAACATCCACAGAAAGAGATGGAGTGGTCCTATTTTAACCCGGAACCACACGGGTAATAGTAATAATGTATAATATCTTGTCAAAAACTATATATTGGTGACACACCCAACTTGCTATTGTATATCTTGCTATAAAAACTTCCATTCTGGAATGGGAGAAAATAACAAAACTTAAGAATGCCCCAGCTGCTTCTCTTCCCGCGCAGATTGTAAACCCAATCGAAGGAATGGGCGAAAATCCGAATAAAGCTACAAGGCGATGCGGTAGCAACTTGGCCCTAGTTAGATTCCATTTTTCCACCTTCTTGTCCAACTACGCTAAAAGTGGTCTTTGGTTCTTAGGGCCCTGGGCTCTGCTTAGAGCCAAAATGCTCTGTCTGTCGAATTAGCGATGAAAACGTGATAGTGTATGCAACATTTGATTTTCATCATTGAAAACTATTATTTTAACAAAGAATGCCGTGAGTGTGTCTTACGTCCCTTTCTTCAAAGAAAACTCGTTATTACGTATGACCGACGTCCACAGTTTATGCAATGCGAAGGTTTTCTATGCATAATTCCATTATGACGTCAGTACAGGCGCACCCGGAATCGGAACGGCTTTTCTCGGCACTAATTATGCAAACGTATGGCTAAAGTATCCAGCGGCATACTAATTTTTTTACGTTGATACTACAGCGCCGATTCTATTTTACATCTTAACTAGCTTTTCGGGCGTTGCGCGGTTTTTCATGCAGCTGTTGAAGTTGGTTGGAATCTATGTTCAGTTAAGAAAAATGAGCAAAAACTACAGTCAGTACATGAAACATTGAAAAATGTGTGGGCGGCCATCTTGGATCCAAAATCTGATTGCAGTTTCGAGTTCCGCGGGGTACTTTACCCCAGCATACAAAATTTCGGACCTCTTCGATATTTCAGTAGGACGTTATGAACGAATTAAGTTAAAATTCTAAAATCCAGACGCCATCTTAGATTCCAAAACAATGACATATTTTGGATATCCCGACGCGAAAAACCCCTTTTTATTTTACATTTTAATATTAGAGAATACATAGATCGGTCATTTTGGAAATCCTCGAGGGAGGCCTATGTCCAGCGACTTTAGTGGACTTCCTTTGGCTGATATGATGATGATGACAAAGACAAGTCACACTGATTGAGCTAGGCCCCAAACTAAGTTTAAACTTTTATAATGGGATACTATCTCAACGAAACAAAATTTTATAAGTAATAAAATATCCCAGACCCAGAACGAATTGAAAAAGGCCATTTTCCAACTTTCCCTGGCTTGGGATCGAACCCAGAACTTCCGGAGTAGCGGACTTTAACTACTACAGTATATTCGATTGATGTTACCCGTGACTATCTTTAAGTCCCACGGGAACTTCAAATATTTCTCGGGATGATTATCCAATGTGTTGATCGAAGTAATAAGTTATCTACAGACAGGCCAATGCCGTTTTCATGTGATTAAGTAATAAGTAGGTAACAGAAGTCCAAACATATTTAGAGTAGGTATAGAAGTTAACGTTGAAAAGTACGTCAATTTGCTAACGTGCTGTACAAATGATTCGATTACTCGCTTGCCGTCATAAATATGTTAGCCACCTGAAAAAACGCGAGGTACAATCAGCTAGAGAAATCACTTTTTGGAAACTCTTATTAATACTTTTAAGGAACCTCATAAACAGTCCACCTTTTTCTGTTAGTGTTATTCAAATGGACATATTTGGATTTAAAATTACAGACGAACACATACAGGCGTTCGATTATCTTTGAAGCTGGTTTTTGACTTTACAGTACAGTTGAGCTAAGAAATTCATTATTAATCTATCTGTGGGTAACAGGCGTGATAGTATGTATGTATGTAATAATCAATGGTCATAGTACATCGATGCTAAGATTAATGATAAGTAATGCTACTTATCATTGCTTTTTTACATTAGTGATCTTCATCTCAGCGCGTTACTGGTTGCATTATCCTTTGGAGCCGCTTTATGACTTATTCCTCTTCAGTCATTCCAATTGTGATATGCATGTCAAAATGGATGGTTATTTAAATTGGTATAATGTGTGGACAAAGGTATTTATAGACAATAAATTATTCCCCCTTCGCAAATTGATATAAGTAGTTATATTTTCTAAGCGAATAGACCTATTTCGATTTGTTTTTTTACACGAAAGCCTTGTCTGTCGAGATAGTTCTTACCTATGATTGAGGAAAACCGGTTCAGCCGTTCAAAAGTTAATGGGGTTGAACGCTTGAAAGTCGGGGTTGTTTTTAATTTGTATGGCAAATAAACTTGTTTGACTTGAAACTACGTCAAGCGGGCGCCCCGGACAGGTTCAGTCCGTCTCTGTACCCTACCCTACGTGTAATAGACATAGCTGAAACCGTTACGGGTCATGTGTATCTGTCGCACGTAGAGTTTGTGACAGCCCGGCAAACAACTTGAACACCGTTAGATATACCCTTCTCGCTCTCTCGCATCGGCGAGAGAATACACAAAAGCGAGAAGGGTATATCAATCGGTGTTCAAGTTGTTTGCCGTGAGAGCATTCTGAACCCGCTCGGGGCGTTTGCTTGACGTAGTTTTAAGCCTTACTCATGTAGATTCGTAATTTTGTAGGTGACTGTACCAAGTGAGAATGCGCACACACACACAAATAAAATTATTTCAATATCAGCTCAGGTGTTGGTTGACGTCGAGGTATTGTCATGATTATTTCTTTGTTCTAACGTTCCTGAATCGTTTATCGTCTTGTTCTCGTACAATAATTTTGGGCATTGTCATTTTGTTTGATTTATCGACTTTAAAAATAGTATTACATGAAATTGTAGGCAAATATGCAACCATCTATATGTTTAATACAATAGTTTTACCGAAATAATACCGAAGCTATTTAAAGGGTGAATTCAGTTCATGATACTGAGCAACTTTCCTCAAGGTTCAGCTGATCGGTCAACTTGTATGGTAGGATAAAATTATTTTTTTATATTTTGATATACCTTGGGGAAAGTTATTCAGCATCATGGACTAAATTACCCTTAAAATAGTAAATATTAGTCGTCTGGTAATGGCGAAGAAGAATACGATTGATCCCCACCCCTTTTCTCTTTTACTAATCTTTTAAGAGGCGACTAAGGGAGGTACTCGTATAAGTAACCCATAAAGGCAAGCAGAAGTGAGTTCTTCTGACTAGACTTTATACCATCTACTGCGAATACAAACCTGATCTGCCAAGCGTAGTGATTATAGACATACGCTCTCTTACATGAGAGGCCTCTCTTTGCAGTACATACACTTGTCGTAGGACTTTTGATAGCTTTATTATGTACGTATTATCATGAACAAATAATATAGAGGACTGATAATCTTCATACTTTGGAGCGAAATCTGATTTTTAGTTTAAATGTTGTAGCTATATGGAGCTACTAGTCGAAAGAAGGTATTTTGAAGTGGTGCCGCTTTATTTCGGAAAGATGGCGGTATAAGCGTTCATTTTCTACACTGTTAAAAACTATGTAATTTTACATAAACCTGTAAAATTCCTGAAAAATCTGAGAAATTTACGGAAAAATATGTAAAAATGACAAAAATTATGTAAAATTTCATATTTTTCCGTAAATTTCGCAGATTTTTCGGAATTTTCGAAATTCGTTTATGTAATTTTTTTTCATGTAAAATTACATAATTATAAGTAAAATTACATAATTTTATGTAAAATTACATAATTTTTAATAGTGTACGCTTTTTAGGGTTCTGTACCCAAAGGGTGCAAACGGGACCCTATTACTGAGACTCCGCTGTCTGTCCGTCTGTCCGTCTGTCACAGGGCTCTATCTCTTGAACCGTAATAGCTAGACACTTGAAATTTTTACCGATTATGTATTACTGTGGCCGCTATAGCAACAAATACTTAAAAATAAAAAAAGTTTAAATATTAAAGGGGGTCGTCATACAAAAAACGTGTTTTTTTAGCGTTTTAAAACATTGTACGGTGGTACGGAACACTTCATGTACGAGTCCGACTCGCACTTGCCCGTTTATTATTTCGGAATGATGGCGGTATAAGCGTTCACTTTCTACGAACAAACAAGCGCCATCTCTGATTTTTCGTGGATACCGTCAGTCTAAGATACCCAGCTTCCTTTGTATGGCTAGCGGGCTAGATAGTAGCGACATCTAGAAATAATACAGGATTTTGGCTTTCTAACAGAGTACGCTATTTTGTATGTGGTTCTCAGTCGTTTTGTATTTTTGAACCATGCCCATTATCTTCCGATTTGTATTTGCGTATTTACCTTATTCATCGTATGAGCTGATAAAATTAAAAAATAAATATGTTTAAGTAATTTCTTAACATTGTTCTTTTTATCAAAAATTTGCCAAATATTGTTTATCAATAATAGTAATAAAGCTATATAATCAATGTTGACATAACCAATCGGTTTGTTGATAAAGGTGTTAATTGGCTAAAAATAAACTGCTTAATTAGATTATGTAGGAAACATAAAATCTGTGTAAACAATAAAAAATGGTGTAGACATAGAGTACTTATCGTGAAGGCAAACAGGCTTTATCAACGGAAACCGAAGACGCATTTGTTCTGCGTCAGTCGAAAACATCACGACGTAAGAAGGATCTATTAGTATTGTATTCGGACTGCTATTCAATGCCAGACCTGTTATGTATCAAATTCAGAAGCAGATTTTATATACCTACATTGCCTGTTTTGTAATGATTGATCAGAATTGAATTGTATCAAAACAAGTAATGTTTATAAAATCCGCATCTGAATTTAAGACAGTGTGAGGTTGGTGCACTCTGTGTGGAGTAAATGGGCTTTATCAACGGAAACCGAAGACGCGTTTGTTTTGCGTCAGTCGAACTCGAAAACATCGACAAATTGTTAACGAGCTATTGTGTGCTAGAGAGAGTCAATGTCAGGCTTACAATATGTGTATGGATATCTACTATTCTAATTGACAGTAGACAATATGCTCCCGGACAAACCTTCGTAATTTATGGGTGCATAGAATTTAATTTATGTTATTTTTGAATATAAATAAATGAAAAAATAAATAGGTAAATAATAGAAACGAACGAATAGACCAATTTGATGGGGTTGTTTTTAATTGAAATTGTTCGATTGCCGCCCTATAACATAAAAAAAAATAAAAAATTGAAAGCTTTGTCTATCGAGATGGTTCTTTCATAGCTATGTTTAATATTAATAACTTTTGAAATGCTAAACCGATAGAATTTTTTTTATTAGGGTTTTTTTAAATTTTGTATGGCAAATAAACTTGTTCATCATCTGATTCATTCCAATTCCCTCCTTCCTCCTGATCATACACACAGGAGAGCTATTATCTACATATACAGGATGACTTTTTATCCACTGGCAAAATTTTTGGAGCTAGTTCAGTCCATGATACTGAACTACTTTCTATAAAAAAAGTTATTAAAAATCGATAAAAATTTTTCGTCCTCCCATACAAATCAGCGCTCAGCCAAACGGATTTTGTATGGGCGGACTAAACATTTTGATCGATTTTTAATAACTTTTGTTATAGAAAGTAGTTCAGTATCATGGACTGAACTGAAGTTGTCCTATTCTACTCTGCCGGGAACCACACGGCGTCTGCCGTACAATAATATACTTATAGGCTAGAAAACGTTTTAGCTCAAGCCCAAGGTCGTCTTTGTTCGCCATTTTGATAATTCCTACGAATGTGTGTTTCGAAAACTAGCAACACCAGGCGCGCGGAGCGTGACCATCGCAATTCGCGCATGATTTAATCGCAAATTAGGGAGAAACGGATGTGACACTAATACAATGTCAAATATACATTATAGATAGATAGATAAAATGTTTATTTGAAAGATCAACACACAGTTTACAGACTTCATAAAATAATTACATATCAACAAAAATATAAAATAAATATGTGCCATTGATCCTCCATTATCACTTCTTTATCCCTAACGGAGCAGACAGTATTTTAGGTCTTGCGGCTCCTTCCAAGCAGACAGAGCCCAGGGCAGCAAGACACGAAGTCCACTTTTAGCGTAATAGAGAATAAGATATAGGAATCAAAATAGAGATGGGTTGCTAGCCGGATCGTCTATTAACATCATTTCGCGATAAGCTTTTACGATCGGGAAAACAAGCAGCTGGTTCATTCTAACATTTTTTTCTTTTCTCTCAGACTAGCATGGAAGAGAGGATAATGCCGGACGAGAATTAAAAACATGCTAATATTAGCTTTGAACATATTAAAAACATGCTAATATTAGCTTTGAACATATTAAATACATGCTAATATTAGCTTTGAACATATTAAAAACATGCTAATGTTAGCTTTGAACATATTAAATACATGCTAATATTAGCTTTGAACATATTAAAACATGCTAATGTTAGCTTTGAACATATTAAAAACATGCTAATATTAGCTTTGAACATATTAAAACATGCTAATGTTAGCTTTGAACATATTAAAACATGCTAATATTAGCTTTGAACATATTAAAACATGCTAATGTTAGCTTTGAACATATTAAAAACATGCTAATGTTAGCTTTGAACATATTATACAGTTGTATGATGTTACTTGTATTATTTGTACATGATACACCATAGGTAGGTAAGTAGCTATTAGAATAAAACGTCTAAACGTAAAAAAAATAGAATACGAGTAATTGAGCAGGACACCTTATCACTTACAATCAGGTGACCCGCTTGTTCGTTTGCCGCCCTATAACATATAGTAACTGAGTGATTGTGAAAGAGCGATGGATAGTATGTCGTAAGTTGAGAAGATTGGCAAGACAAAAAACAATGGATAAAATAGAGAATGAGTCTTAGCAAATAATAAGCTTATATAGGTTTTTTTATACACACTAGTGATGCCCTATTATAAGCCTATTCAAATAGTCAAGCATCACACGTAGACAACTTACATGTGTGTAATTTTTTTTTGTGTGTAGCTAATTAATTTTGTTCTTGTAAAAATAGTCTGATGATAACGATAACAACAGCCGATCTACGCGTCTTTCAAATCAGAAAAGCGAGTTGATTCACCAAGATTTAAAGTACAAAAAGTAAAAAACATAAATGAAGTTACACCTCTCATTCTGTCTCTCAGTCTCAGTATTTTGTGATTGAACTCCTCATTAATAAAAATTACCATAAGCATTTTGCGGACAGTACGATTTCGTTTTTCGTATAATAATGATAATGACCAAGAAATGCAAAAAGCGTGACAGTCTTTTGTTCAATGTTAAGGCGGAGTTTCATTCAGTTCGGTGTTGCAACTTGCAACTCGTATAGCCAATAACTCAATGGGGGGAAAAAATATAATTAAAGAATATATTTATTCGATACTTCATTCGTGTCAATTTCACTGTAAAGTCAATTTAGAGGATACACTCAAATATATAAATATTGAATCTAACATTTAAAACACAGACAAAACTGTCAATTTTGAAATATTAGATATATTCTTTCTAAGAAGAAATTCATATTTGGACTTTGGAAACCAATTATAATATGCAATTTCTTTAAAGTTACAAATTTTTACATATGTCGTTTTAAATTAAAACGTAGACTACGTTTGTATGGGAAAGTCTAGGGATTCTTAAATCTGTACAAAACATATTATTTAACGTGTTCAGCAAACTTGTCCAAATAGTTATTAATACCAAAAAGTATATATTTCGGTTTCGCTAAGGACCTATACATAATAGAATATTAAGGAAAAAGTCAATGTTAAAATATGCGAGTAGTGCTTTCAATTTCAACATCGATACATTAGCATTCGACTCAATCCTGCCTTGACTATCGATGAGAATGGTCACTCATATTTCCATATAATAAAATCGAGTACATTGTGAAATTATTATTCTTTATAAGATAACAAAACGACTTTAATGAACTGGGCTTGAGCTAAGAGTAAACAAATAAAATCTCCTTTCTAAAAAACTTGTTACACCGAGCGTGACTTTGATCTCTATAATATTTGGGCATCCAAGCAAAAAGGGTCCAGTTGTCGGCATTTAGTTACCAAGATATACCACGCAGTTTTGTAAAGTTGGGTGAAAAAATTGCATGTCGCTATTTTAACCGATTGTATTATATAAATGTGTGCATGTAAATTACTTTATATGATATTTCTAAGTACAAAAACTTTTACCAAAAATTTGAATTTATTTTTTTGTAAAATATTTATTTTTTTAAATTGTTTTTGATTTCAATCCAATTTATTTTCAACTTCAAATGTCTGATAAAAAAATGTGCAAGTTTTTGAATTTTTTTTTTATTATTATCAATTGTTTAGATAGGGATCAGTGGAGAAAGGAAAGGAAGGCCTTTGCTCAGGAATGGTACACATTAACAGGATGCAAAAAAAAACAATTGACTATTTGAGATACCGAATCTCTTAAGTCTTACTACCCCACAACGGAACTTTGAATCTGACTTTTCTTTCACATTGTTTAAGTTTTTCAGAGTCTTCTAAAAACATCGGTTTTTTTATTAGGGTTCGTACAAAAAATGAAAAAACGGAACCCTTATAGGATCACTCGTCTGTCTGTTCGTCTGTCTGTCACAGCCAATTACTGGACCGAATCAGGTGAAGTTTGGTAGGATGATGTAATCCTATGACCCAAACACACATGTGAAAAGTAAATAAATAATTTTGTAAAATAAGGGTCAAAAAGTTTTGCAAACCTTACTGTGTTATATATCAAATGAAAGCGCTCGTTATGAGGATTTCAAATATATTTTTGTTATAATTCTAAAATAAATAGTTTTAATTTTATTCATGAAAGAATACGAAAATTGACCATTGCCTCCCCCCCCCCTGATCTCCAAAACTATTGAGCCTAAAATTTTTAAAAAAATACAAAATATAGTTCATTGTTTGTAGATTACAATATATTATAATAATTCAATCAATTGTACGGAACCCTCTCCACGCGAGTTTAACTCGCACTTGGCCGGTTTTATTATTTTTCTCATGACTTGTGATATATTTTAGCAGACTAGTATTTAAATTGAGAAATAAGTCACTTCAAGGCAGAATTTGCAAAATAAGTCCAAAGAAAAACATGGCTGAATAAGACCGCGCGCTCTACATTATCTCACAAAATCACAAGTATAAATATAAAAAAGACAAGTGCCATTTATAACTAGGCAAGTCTAAATAGGATATCGACTGTGGTGTTACGTTTCTTTACACGCTCAACCCACATCTAGACTGGAGTACTTTCGATTTCGTGAGGTCAGTAATTAGCATGGCCTCGACATACGTGAGCGCTGTGCGTAATACGGAACGGAACTGGGATAGTCGCGTTTTTGAACGTAGCCGCGGGAATATGCGTTCACTTTCTTTTATTTTGTAATCGGTTGATTTATAGACGCGAAATGAGGCATTGACAAATGGCTTTTTAATTAATAAGCTAGTCAACACATGTAAATATATATATATATATATATATAAAATATATGTTTACAATTTATCTTAAGGTGGTAATGGTCTAAGAAAATATACTTTACTATTTTAAGGGGAATTCAGTCCATGTACTGGACAACTTTTTCCAAGTAACATATATTGAAAAATATGTTTTAGCCGCCATACAAGTTGACCGATCAGCTGATTCGAGTTTGTATAAAAAAAATTCATGTTTCGATATACGGATATGTTCCTTGGGAAAATTCAAGGAAAAGTTGTTCAATATTCTGACTGAATGAAACTGAAGACTGAATTCACCTTTAAAATTGTTTGAGTATATTTTGTCAGGCTAAAGTGGAAATAAATCAAATTCGAATATAAAACCATATCAACTCTATCATTCATTTTCCCATGTATCACAACAAGTTTACTAAAGATGGCTGCAGACGGATAAGAAGACCGAAAAGACATAGAAATAATTTGTGGCAAAGAAGTAGAGGCAGTTGACATAAGCAAATTTATTAAAAAAAAAACGAATAACTTTTTCTCAATTTGACGACCTCCGTGGCGTAATGGTTAACACGCTAGACCGCTAATCCGGAGGTTCTGGATTCGATCCCCAGTCCTGGGTCTTGGGTGTTTATCTATATATGTATTTATCATAAAATATAGTATCGTTGAGTTAGTATCCCATAACACAAGTTTAAAACTTGCTTTGGGGCTAACTCAATCAGTGTGACTTGTCCCTATATATTTATATACATTTATATTTATATATATTAAATTCTCTACACTAAAGAATCTGTTTAATCCAACGTAAAGTGCAAAAAATGTTTGCAGTAGTGTCGCTCAGTAAAAACACACGTTTTGTCACTAACCTAATATTATTATAATGCCATTTTTTGCAAATTACCTCCGTTCTCAAAGACGTTATGTAAATTAAACACTATTTAAAAAAATGCAAATTAAAAATGACACGCTTTGGCATTGAAATAGAATAGAAATTACATATCTTCACGACACAATATAATGATATAATGACAGAAAACGTGAAAAACCCGAATACTGTAATGATCCGACCACATATACGATACATAAATATAAATCAGACTGGATTTATAAATAAATTCTGTATAAATGCTAATTTACTACTTGTTTCTTTGTTTTCGTTTTAATCAAAATGTCGGTAGGTCTATAATGACCGGCTACGTAAAATACGGAGCATACAGATACAAAACATACTATATTTTAGCTTCACTTTTTGTCTTTTTGTGTTTTAGCACAGTTTAGTCAAAGTTTGAAATCCACTTGCTTTTAAAATGTCATTCTTATTTATATTCTACTAATTTATATTGTTATGTTTAGTGTTGCTTAGTTCCTTGTTTAATGGGACTAGATATCGACCATTACAATACGGTATTTGTCAATTTTTTAAAAATAATTCTTTAATAACTAATATGCACATTATTTTAATATTTCCGGGATATCTATTGTATTATCAATATAAATCAAGTTTAAATTTCCACAACTGCGCCAAAAACGCTAATTTCTGTCATGGCGGCGGTTATTTGTCAGATGACGTCACACATAAGTGACACAGGTAATACGAGCATACAAAAAGCTCGTCAAAATACCACTTTTACTAATGTGTGAGTCATCGGAGAAGACGCCAGTCACATGGCGTTTTCGGCATAGATAAAAAAAAAGGAATTTTATTCGTATATTTTGCAAAAACCATGTATTATTTATACAATAATTAAGTGATATATATATATATATATATACTATACGCCCTTATCTGATAGATGACAACAAATTGAGGATTATTTCAAACACCCTATTGCTGTAGTTCCATAGTAAATGTCGGAACTAAATAAAACTTTGTACTAGTAACATTTTCACGACTCTAATAAATTGTATTGTATTGTACGTCCCTATATCAGATGCTTTGACGTTATCGTATTTTGTTTTATTTGAAACTATACCAGTATCCAGAGATATATCTATACTGTCATGATTTGTGTCGGTTACTATCGTTCGGTAAACATTCTAAGGTCATTTCGTTATGAGACTATTATCCTCCTTTGTATATTTAGTTTTATATGAATGAAGTTGGACTATACTTACAATACCCGGCACATAAGTTGACCCAAAAAGGCGGCTCTGCGCAGGTATAATTAGAGGGAAAAGTGTGCGCAGTGACCGCCATTTTGGGTCAACTTATGTGCCGGGTATTGTATGTATAAACATTTGTTTTTTCTTAATTAACTTTTAGGTAAATGTCTAGGTTTCAATCCATTCATTTATATCTACAGCAGTTTGAAAGTAATAAATCGATATTTTTTTCGATGTTCTATCTATAGTATAGTAATAAATACATATTTATTCTTTATAAGGTAGATCTATTCCATAATAATAACTCCAAATAAACGGAAGTACACAGCGTTTATTAAACCGTCTTCTTTATGCATAAACTGTGGGTTAATTATTAAGCAGCCAGTTTTTTTAGTAAAAACTTCTCATAAATAAAAAAATAAATTTAAAATTCGAATTTTAACTTCCTTTGTTTCCATTCACGTGCAAGAGTCACTAGCCGCCAATTTCACGCCAGTGTTACTTTTTAAACTTTGCCCGTGTCATGGCCGCGGCGATTTTAGATAGGTACGAGTGTGATCCCAGATCTGACCGATTGTGCAAAAAGTTTACATAACGCGCGTTAGCCTTTCCTTGATGGTAAAGCTGATAATGATGGTTTTGAAAACACTATAAGATAGTGTTATTTTATTTTAATTTAATGATTATTGTAATTTATTCTTGCAGCAATAAAAACCCACATAGTTCTGTAAAATATACTAAAAACTATGTTAAAACTAGAATTTTCTGTTGCCCACATATTTTTATTGGTCAATTTGAAGGGCGATGCAATTAAAGACCTATTATTATAAAAATGACTTAATTGTTCATGTGTGTCATTCCTTATTTTTAAATCGTTTGAGTCATATTAATGAGAAATTAATCTAAAACTAAAACGACGTCGATATCATAACAAAACGTTATTTGGAGGGCATAACAGCATTTACTTTTTATTGTATTTTAAACTAGAAGTGCGTCCTCTGTCCTCACTACACACGATGTGTTCCTGTGCATGTATAGTTTTGATTCGGATTTCAGAAAGAGTAAAACCAAAATCAAATACATTCATACATCACTAGAAAACAACAATTTACACAGTTTTATATAGGTACATATTGAATTACTGCGAAATTAATACCCTAATTTTAGGTGCCTGATTCGAGAATCGCGGAAGTTTTAGTAGCAAGAAAATATTCATTTTGCAAATATAGAAAATATGTTAAATAATTTAACACCACAAACACGGAAAAAACCAGACACAATAGTTAAACAATGGACGCAGAAACACAAAGATATGCACAACAAAAACACACTAAAATCTGAAAGGGAGAATGAAATCAATAAAGCGGCTGGAGGGTTTTGCGAAAAAAAGTTAAACAAGGAACTCTCCAACCTAGCGTGAAGAGTATAGGCCTAATCCTCTGGCTACTCTGGCTAAGTATGACTTTGGTAGTACAGAGAGGGTCGTGCTCCTGCAGTGGTGACTAAAAAAGACCTGATGATGATGATAAATTCTCTAAACAAAAGAATCCATTTACTTGTAACGGGAAGTGCAAAAATTGGATGTTTTCAGAAAACAGAACAGAATACCTACTATAAAGACAGATGGGGGAGGCCAAAGGGCAAGTTGAAAACAGGAAAGCAGAGGACTTCAGCAAGAGAGGCTGCAGTAAGTATATAAGTAATAGCCTATACAGACGAACCGCAAGTTGTCAACGGCAGGTCTGTAAACAAATACCTGTGAAAAATGAGTACAAGCATCTCACACTAGGCTTCGAACCCAGGACCTCCAACTGACGGACGAGCATGTTAACCAAATAACGGCACAGAGACTGCCAACATAGCACCAAGATAAAGCTTTAGCTAGCCAAATGCCTCAGTGCCAGCGGTTTCCTCACTGGGGAATGCTAGGACGCGTTTAGTATGCGATAGACAAACGATATTCCTACAATTTTCCTTATAAGGTGACCCTTGATCTACTATCGAAGGACAGTCGCGGAATTCAGGTTGACGACGTTTGGGTGAACTTGGGTTAGTGATAATTAATTAGTTTCTTTCCTGCTGGTCTAGGACAAAAGACAAAACATAGAATGTACCAGCTGCTTCTCTTCCCGCGCAGATCTTAAAAGCCGATTAAGGGAATGGGCGAGCATCTGAATCATATCATTAGGCCATCACTATTATGATTTCCCTTTTTACCATTATGCTCACCATCACGCTGAAAGTGGCCTGGGCCTTACCGCCCTCGACTCTGTTTGCCCCGTTAAGGATATAGACGTGATAGTGTATCTGTATTTGTGTAATTAGTTTTGAGGAGACTGTAAGGAAAAAGAAGAGCGGGACAAGGTCGACCTCGGCGAACTTTCTGCGATCATATTGCAGACGTTCTAAAAAAGGAGAGGTAAGAAGTACCCGTAACCGAAGGGCATATATGAAGAGGTTGATGAGTGTAGATGAAGCGAAATAAGTCGCGACAGTTCGCCGTGACACTCTAGTCGTGCAGTTGCGTCGCAAGAAGTTTCCTTTGAGAATATTGCTGTGTTTTTGCGATAATCGATTCATTAAAAATGCCGTCATGTGCCGTGAAGTGGTGTAAAAGCCATACAGACATGAAAACTAGTTATAAAAAAAAAGTAACACGTAAACAAGGTTATTTATTTTTAGCGTAGCGTACTGCATTAGGTACCTACCATCCACGCGTTGTTCCTCACCGCTCGTTGCGTTGACTGCCCCACCCGACCGGCGACGACGCGTGACCTTGTCGCAACCAACCGCACGCATCTTTGTCTAATCATGCGTTCGAGTGTTTCGTTGTTATTACTGTTCGTTTGTTTGCATAAATGGAATCAGAATCGAAGCGGTGAATGTAGGAGCATTAGATCTCTAGAGAATTATAACCTTGATGGCTTGTAATTAGTTTTTCTCACAAAAAACAATATTTTTTTTCATCGAGCTTTCATTGTGTGGCCTAAGTTCTTATTCAGACAAATGTAATAAGCCCAAACTCGATGGGATTGCGTCGTTTTATTACAATTGTCATCTAATTTACATTAGGATACCAAATTTCATCTCAATCGAAAACCAACTGGAAGTGGATCAAATTTCACTTGCAAGATTTGACCCAAACAAATAAATATACAACATACAGGAATTGACGCGAAACGTACCTTTTTAGGGTTCCGTACAAAAAATTTAAAAACAAAACCCTTATAGGATCACTCGTGCGTCTGTCTGTCCGTCCGTCTGTCACAGCCAATTTGCTCCGAATCTACTAGACCGAATCAGGTGACATTTAGTAGAATGTTGTAATCCTATGACCCAAACATATATGTGCAAAGTAAATAAATATTTTTTTAAAATAAGGGTCATTTTCGGGGGACAAATTAGAAAATTAAAAAAAATAATCGCAAAACATACTTTGTCATATATCAAATGAAAAGGCTTGTTATGAGGATCTCAAATATATTTTTGTTATTTTTGTAAAATGAATAGTTTTGATTTTATTCATGAAAGAAAACGAAAATTGACCATCCCTCCCCTGATCTCCGAAACTACTGAGCCTAAAATTTTGAAAAAAATACAAAATATAGTTCGTTGCTTGTAGATTACAGGAAAACCTGTAAGAATTCAATCAATTGTACGGAACCCTCTCCACGCGAGTTTAACTCGCACTTGGCCGGTTTATTTTTATTTGTTTTGCTGACGTGTCGTTCGGGTTTCACCGAACATGGTCCCAGCTGGGTCCCAGCTTGACTGAAGCAGCGATGACAGCAAAATAAATAAAAAACGGTACGCGTTAATTCCCGTATGCATTAATTTAATAATAATGCAACGCGATAGTTTAAAAGTAAATATACAACAATCAGGGTAAGCTAAATAAAAGATTGTAAAAAGTATTACTGTCGTAACCATATCTTACAACATATGTAATGTAGAGAAAAAAGAAAATTCTAAGAACACGGTTAAAAAACACCTAATTTTTAAAATAGATAATGTTTAAATCTAAAATTACTCGGCACATGACTCGGTCTTGTGACGTACAGTCATCAACAGCGTAACTACGCACTTTTATGCAGCGGTAATAGTGGCGAAATTGCAATAAACTGAGTTACTTGGTGTGACGTTGATTGTACTGTAACAATATTACAGCATTCGCTCAATGAATGTGACCTAAATTTATCAAAAGTGCTTATCTTCTGTTTGTCAAAATTTATGTCGACTTTTTGTCCGATTGCCAAGATGCAATCACAGTCAATTAAATTTGGCTCGACGCTTTTATGTGAAAATAATAAGAAGGAATTGCAAATATTCATTGTATTTTATTTTTACTTATACCCTAGTTTTTAAGATCAAATTGTTAGTAACCCTTTGTATGGATCTTGTCGTCCTAAATAAAATGATTAATATTGTCCTACTTACTATACTATTTGTAAAAAAAAACTAAGAGTGAACCAGCTGTTTCACTTCCTAGGCAGAGCGTAAAAACCGATAGAGGGAATGTGTAAAAATTAAAATAATGTTCGAGTATAAAGGCGATGCGGCTAGCAACCCATTACTATTTTGATTCCTTTTTCCCCCCTTTCGCGTAACAACACGCTAAAAGGGGTATTTAATTGAGTCTTGCGGCCCTGGTCTCTGTATGAGCCATAAGGGATGAAGACGAGATAGTGTATGTACACTGGTATTATTTACCTAGTCCTACTACATTATACTGAAAAAAAAACGGAGAAGTTATTGAAGAACATTTTTGAAGTGAAAACTTCTTTAGCGGCGTTGTGCACTTTTTTGTAATGGGTAAAAAATGTAAGGTAAATATTAAACTCGCGTTAGGATACGTTACGATCGAAAATTCATAGAAGATGAGGTATTTATACTATAATTTCGACAAAGCTTTCAGTCGGCTCGTTAGTCTAGGGGTATGATTTTCGCTTAGGGTGCGAGAGGTCTCGGGTTCAAATCCCGGACAAGCTCACACCTTTTTGAAGTGAGAACTTCTTTAGCGGCGTTGTGCACTTTTTCTGTAATGGGTAAAAAATGTTAAAATCGCGTCAGGACACTTTTTAATGTAATAAAAATTGTCATGTTTGTGTACGATAGCGCAATAAATAAATATTGTATTCTACCACATAAATTATAGTACTTTTATACTGATAATTAAAGCAATTCGTGTAAAATTAAGTCACTAAAAATAGCAATTGATATTCATTACGTGACATAAAGGTAAAGTTTTATCTACTTACTCGTAGCGTGTCTAGGCCGGATATAGCGATAAGCTAGAATTTTCAAGAACACGTTTTTTAATAGGTTGCATCTATTTCCAATAAACTCTTGAGTACTCTTTATTATACAGGCTGTTACAGAAAGGTAAAATAATTTCTTGAAGAGCTTCAGTCTTTTTACAAGCTTTTATTTCTTATATTCTATATATAATAAAATAATATAAAAAAAATATTATTATATATAGCTTTTATATCTTGCAAGTTAAATTTGAGGCACTTCCCGCAATATTATTGTGACAAGAAGCTGACCTGATGATGGAGCCTGAAGGTGGCTATAGGAACCCTGTAATAAAACAACGCAACTCCAACGATTTTGGGCTTATTAATTTGTCTTGATAAGTTCATACAAGGCCTGTCCGAAAAAATGATTTAAAAAAAAAACTTATTTTTTTCTTTCAGCTAATGATATTGAACAACTTAGACACTTAGACCAAGAAAAAAATCTTAGTATAAAAAAATGAATCCGCCACTAAGTTGCTGGTGTTTTATGACACCGCTGTCCATATAAATCGAAGCTAAAAACTTGATGCATTGATAATGTGTATTATGGCATCTTTCCGCGTACAAGCGAAAGCCTTAACCTTGGCCTTCGAAACCTGTTGCTCTGCACTGTATATTGGATTGATGCGGTTTCCTGCCGAAGAGATTTCATTTTTTTTGTTGACCGTGATCTTTGGGTTGCGATGAAGAAAATGTGGGCGATATATAATATTTATTTATGTTTTTAGGGACATGCTGTATTGTCATTTTGTCCTTTAGTGTCAGTTCACACTAAAAGGCGACGTGGCGCGCACTTTTGAAGAAATGTAAAACTAGTTTTCTCACAGTTTTTTACACAAAAAGGAACTAATTTCAGTTGCCGCTAAATACTCAGTAGGTCTTACTAATAATAAAAATAAAAATAATATTAACGTACAGAAGTCTCACTCAGCAAAGACATTCAAAAAAATATCTACTCAATGTGGCTAGCGATATGGTTTCATTTAGCTTACGTCAGAACTCAGCACCTTTTCGTATAGATGCCTCCATTGCAAACCAATTTCATTCTTATTACTCTGAACAAACGATTCGTATAACTGAATTTACCACCCGGAGGGGCCGCCTGCGCGCATAGTAATAATGTAGGTACATTTTCGTTTTATCTTTTTTTTTCATTTTTTAGTTTTATCTATGTTCGTTGAATAAACAACTTACATCCGTTATTGGTTATGCTATTACTATCACACATACTATCAATGTTCTAATAATGTAGGTAATTTTTTATGTATTTAATAACAATTATACGATAAATGAGTTACATAAACTATGTTTGGGTGTAGAGGTCATGGCATTAACGTTAAACATGACCATGGGCGTGATAGGAGATGTGGGACCATGATTACGGGTGTGTACAGTGGGCCACATAGAAAAGTATACTACCTTTCTACTTTTGGTACTACCACAGAATAAATAATACTAACGTACAGAAGTCTCACTCAGCAAAGAAATTCAAATAAATATCTACTCAATGTGCCTAGCGATATGGTTTAATTTAGCTCACGTCAGAACTCAGCACCTTTTCGTATAGATACCTAGACATCCATTGCAAGCCAATTTCATTCTTATTACTCTGGACAAACGAATTTGTATAACTGAATTTACCACCCGAAGGGCCACTTGCGCGCATACTAATAATGTAGGTACATTTTCGATACCTAAACGGGGAGTGACACAGGCCTAGTACTACTTATTATACTAGTGATTCTGTAAGAACAGTAGACCTCGCAAGATCTTATAACCGTGATATAACCGACACTTTCTACTTTACCCTGGCTTAGCAAAGCTATTTCAGTGAAATCCGTCTGTATATAACGGTACAGCAAACTCTTTCCTCCCACCATTCCCCCTTATTGGATATTTTTTGCAACATCTTGCCTATTACGCGCTTTTGTTTGCCAGTCTGCCGAGTAGGTATCCAGGTCGTCACGCCATCTGTGCCGTAATTTTCAAGGATGCCGATGTCCAAGACTGAATGGTTCCGGTTTTGGCCCATAGCACAGAAGACAGTAAGAGTATACAGAACGGAATCTCTTAAGGTCCCTTGCAATATGCGTCCCCGTTCCCCGCACCCGCAACTCTCCCCCGCACTCGCCTTGTCTCAGGGCGAGAGCGGGCGAACACACACTGCACGGCGCACGCGGCCGCTCTAGAACGGGGGAGAGGTGCGGGGACGTTACGTTACGTTAGGAGATTCCGTTCTGTATACTCTTACTGTCTTCTGTGCCCATAGTTGGGTCGGCATGCGGCTGAAATGTACCCGGCTCAGTCCAATTTTAATTTTTCTATTACCAGTCCCATTTTATCTTTAAGCTATTAGAGTCCAATAGTTGGGCAAAAGCCTCTCCTTTATGTTCCAATTACTTATCTATTCGGCTGTTTCCCTCCATTCTTTATCAAAAGCGGACAACTCGTCCCTCCATCTCATCCTAGGTTTTCTTCTGGACCTTATCTCATCTATCTATAATTAAGAAATACGTTCTTGTCGGTGGAGTAGTTTCCATGTCTCCCTCTCTTGAGCCATCCTTTTGACCTCCATATACGACCCGGCGTCAACTTTCTTCTTTACTTGATCTTTAAATGCTCTTCTTGGTATTCCCTTTCCTCTTTTTGCTTTCATTTTTCCTTCTACTATGTGGATCTGGACCTTATTATCAAGTGTTAATACTGAAGTCAGATTTTTAAACTGCCTTAAGGCATCTGACATATCTCAATGACTATAATCAAGTGACAAGTCATTATTATACAATAGTTAATGAGCTAGTGTGCAGGTTTCCTCACGACCCTTCACTGGAAGCACGTGGTGGTAGTTGAAAATGAC
The DNA here is from genome assembly GCA_963576875.1 of Acrobasis repandana. NCBI lineage: Eukaryota > Metazoa > Arthropoda > Insecta > Lepidoptera > Pyralidae > Acrobasis > Acrobasis repandana. Next base: position 2,787,937 of record OY756221.1, on the reverse strand, counting down.
CGTAAAATCCAGGTATCCTCTTACATACTTGTATATGTCTCCAAAATAACAATCAAAATTTAAATAAGATCATGAATCGAAGCAAAAGGAACGGCGAGGTTGCAGTCTGACATTGGACAATTACAAAATGCATCGTGCGTCCTACATACGAAGCATCCGCTATCTATACTGTGCACAGAAATGCTACACTTGTATACCAAGGATGCGAGCATCACGACCGCCGCACCCTTTTTTCTGGAGTTGGTTAAGAGATTGTCGAAAGATGCTTTAGTTTGTACACTGGAGCTATGAAAGATACATGGTATTATTAAAGATATGTGTGTGAAAGAATTAAATATTTATGAACAAGGAATTTGCTGGCACTGTTTTAAAGGCAGTAAATACATTTTTGGTGAAGGTATTTGTTCTTGATATTTTAAAGAAAAGTGCTACAAACTTCAAATGTATACAAAGTAATTATTGGATTTGTACATTAAGTTAGGAGGTACCTAACTTATGACTCTTATAAGAGTACAAAAGGAAAAGTAAAGGGTGTTTTTATAACTTTCAACCAAATTTTTGAAACAAGTTCAGTCCATGATAGAGAACTACATTGTATTAAAAAAATACTGAAATTCGATATAAAAAAGTCATTCCCCTAAAACAATTTGTGAGTGCTGATTTATAAATCATCCTGTAGGAGCACGAATATGATGTTTTGCTCATAATGAGTAATTTTCTTTCATGACTTCTGTGCCATCGATTCAATTTGCTATCTACATTTTTCCGCAACGAAGACCGGCTTCAATAGTTTTTGGTTCAATTACAAAGGGACCAAACTCGCCCATCGTGTTAGTTCAGTGACGTCACCTGTACCAACAATGGCGGCTCGAATGAAGGACCCTCAGGCCAAGTTCTCCGTTCAGAATAATGGAGCCTCTCAATAAAGGCTTCATTTATTTCTATTGTTGTTTCAAGGCATTTCTTTTCTTGTACAATTAATGTTGTATTTAAAAAAGACTTTTGGAAGTATGTAACCTAACCAAAAGTTAGCTTAGTTATGTATTTAAATTTCACTTCACATTTCACAAACAATCAGAAACCGGGAAATGGCTCAAATTTAACTTGCAAGATTTGACCCAAAAAAACAACAATCAAAACAACATACATATGCTTTTTATTAGGCTAAGAATGTATTTGAATTTTATTATTTTTTAATGTATTATGTGTGTGACAGCTGTATAAAATAAATGTTTTATTTATCTATATATGTATCAACAAATATACAGGGCCAGCTAAATAAACGCTTGTATATATTGAATAAAACTGTTAATACGTCTTTTAAAGTGATGAAATATGGCTACGAAAAGCTAGTAGTTTTTAAGTTTTTATTATAACCTAAATACGTATGTATAATCTTAATAAAATATGTAAAATGTCAACAACAACGAGCCTGCGACCTAGTTTTTGGCTGAGGTATTTTCTTTTTTTATGACGTACATACTTAGACTTAAAAAAAATCACCTTTCAAAAAATTCCAAAGAACACGCAACAGTCTATGCAAAATTTCAATACCTCTTTGTTCTTTAATTGAGTAATTATTTCGAGATAATTTTGCATGCATGTGTGCATAAGACATCCCTACATTATTTTTGTAGTTAACGCAACAATCGCGAAGAGATTGCACATTATGAACGTCAAAACGTAGATAAATCAAGGTTGCAAATAAATTCCTGTGGTTTAATCGGTTACAATTAAAACTAAACTCAAACACAGTGCAATAGTTATCAAATTTGTAGCCTCGTCCCAGGTATGACACTTCCTAAAGTCAGAGTAACATATACCTACTACTACTACGAAAGGAACATAGAATTGTATATATCAGTATTTCCGTAGGAAAAACAAAAAACCAACGGTCAGTGAACGTCAACCATCGATGATCAAAGGAAATCGTGTGGAATCCGCAATGTACGCGCATGCGCACGCGCACTGCGCGTGCTCGCACGAAACGAAACGTCGCGTGCGACGCTGCGCCTGCGCTGGCCCGCGTGGAATTCGGCTACCGTTGCTATGTGTACCTACCGTCAGCAAATTATTTAAAAGTAAAATATTTGGGTGGGTATTTACTTTTGTTAAGTAAGTCAATGTTATAAAGCATGTAAAGCATGCAAGTAAACAAAACAGAGAACACATGATCAATTCCATGCTTCTATGCTGGTCTGGAAGAAAAGAAAAAACTTAGAATGTACCAGCGGCGTCTCTTCTCGAGCAGATCGTAAAAGCCGATCGAGGGCATGGGCGTCCGAATCATATTAATAGGCGATACGGCTGGCAACCCATTACCATTTTGATTTATTTTCCACCTTCTCGCCCACCAAAGGCCACGTTAAAAGTGGCCTTTGGGTTTTGCGGCCCTGGGAGCGATCTGCTAGCCCCAAAATGCTCTGTTTGCCCCATTAGAGATTTATTTATTTATTTCCAATACAGCTCGTTTTTACAGGCTTTCCCTAATGCAACATAGCTATAGACCATATAACAAAGAAGGTATATGTTTATATGCCTCATTTGTGAATTTCCCCAGCGAACAGTCAAGCACGTCAATGTCAACACACTTCTGACCAAGAGAATTGAGCAAACTCAAGGCTCTGGGCACAGGAGCGAACTTATATAAATTCGTGCGAAACAGACAGTCGTGGTAGGAAGGAGAAAATGAGAAGAGAAAGGGATTAATATACTGGGTAAACAGCATGGGTATATTATTGGTTTGGTTAGTAAAAAATATGAAACGGTAAGTACCTCCTTAAACCAGTTTTTTTCTATTATTATAGAATCAAATATATGTACCTATTAATTTAAAAAAAGTTAAAGTAAAAAATAAATGGATAATTCCTATTTAATTGTGTACCAACTATATGTGTAAACAGTAGCAGGGACTGTACGTGTAAACATATTCCAAATTTACGGGAGTTTTTCCATTGTAAATTTACGGGAATATTTTCAATATTTCCGTAAATGTTCTCCTAAATTTCCGTTTTTAGGAATATTGACGGGAATGTTTAATTTTCAAAGTATCAAGGGACGGCACATCTCTAGTCAGGAAAACAAAGGACTGACGAAACTTATTTCCTTATTCATTAATTGACTTGGCAATATTGGATTCCTTTCTAAATATTCCCCTAATTTTAAATTTTTAGGAATAATGTCGGGTATGTTTACGGGAATATTCCTAAAGTTTCCAGGGACCGACATCACTATTCAAGAAAACAAAGGACTGACGAAAATTATTTCCTTATTCATTAATTGACTTGGCAATATTATTTTCTGTTCCAAATCTTACTTATCAACCGACAGTAAAATATTTATACCGTAATAGGCCTTTTATAGGCATTTAGTCATATTTAGTACACGTATCAGATTTTTTCTTAATATATCGGCGTGTACAAACTTAGCTGTCACACATTATGAAACGTGTCCGTTCGGAAAAGATTACATTATCGCTGAAATCTACGTCACTATCCCACGGGCCGAAAAAGAAAACAAAATGTAATAAATTGCGTCATACGTAGGTAGGTATACGAACAGACGCATACATTGTAATAGAGTTCATAGTGAATCATGCTATACTTGTAAAACAGCCGGGTCTAATTATGCAATGATGTCCAGGAAATTCCATTAAAATTTAGAAATGACTAAATTCCAAAATATTGTTTTATAATTTCATTTGAAATTTGAAACCAAAAAATTGATTTGTTGAGAATGCGTTCTATCAGACAGTCAATATATACAGGGTCTAACAAAATATATTTAACCTATTTTAAGGGTGAATTTAGTCCATTATAACGAACAACTTTCCCCAAGGAACATGTATCGAAATACGAAAAATATTTTTTTTGCTTTCCATACAAACTCGGATCAGCTGATCGGTCAATGTGTACGAGAAGCTAAAAAATATTTTCATATATATAGGTATTTCATATATATAGGTATTTCATATTTTGTTAGACATTATATAATCCTATTTACTTATTAATCACTTATTTTTCCTTTACGGCCTATACAGAAACTAAGGCCTTAACACCCAAAGGCCACGTTTTGCGAGACAGTAGGCGTGTAAATGGATTAATATTATTAAAAAAATAAATGGAATCTTTCTTGAATAATCCTAAAATCTTTAATAACATTGCATTAGAGGGTAGATTAATATAAAGATATCAAATAAAGTGATGGAGTTAAGAAAGTTTAGCTTCGAAAACAGTCGAGAAATTTCGGCAAAATTCTTCATAATCCCAAAATTGATTGATAAGATTACATTTTGAAGGGAGATTAACACTGTCAAGATATAAAGAAATGCATTAAAGTAAAAGAAACAGCTTCATCACTATCAAATTCCAAAAAAATCTCCATTTGCTTATTGCAAAATTGATAAGATTAAGCGATTACATGGTAGATTAATTTACCTATATTAGGATAAAATGAATTCTGTGAAAAAATCTGTGAAATACATAATTCCTGAAAATGGATATTTCTTTTTAAATATTCGATAAAATGTAACAAGAAGGTAGACTAAGAATTAAAGATCGGCATTAGAAGTCACGTCTTGAATACAATAACGTTGCAAGCGTGTCACAGAACTGATAAGGGCACTACTTCCGTTGCGAGTTTTCACCTACAAAAGAAACGTTAACGTGAAATACCAGCGCGTATCACGCGGACTCGTAGTAACGCGTATTTTTTGCACAGCTTTGGATACCAGCCATGTATAATTATCACATGATTTTCTCTTACCTTCATGTCGTCGAGCAAATCACAAGCCGATATGAGGGATGCCGTGTCCGGAGTCACTTTAATAACGCCCATGGTGGATATTTTATTATCACAGTAGATCAGACACGAGAACCGATAGGTGTTTAATGTGCCTGTGTATTTAGTCGAGTGACGCGTGATTCGGTGAGTTTATGGAGCACTGGCGCGAGTCGTGCTCACGCTATGACCGAGCCGCGCGGACTAAAGTTGCGGCCGCGATCACCCGCGGACAGTGAAAGGGTCTTGCTTGAGTCTTGACGTCATGCATACGATAACACGACTTGTTGCTACACCTGCCGTCCTTGTTGCGCGTTAGCTGTATTATATTTGCGTCCCTTTCTAATGATATAGTTGATTAAACGTGCGTTACATATGCTTTAGCATTTTTATTAAATACTGAATTTGCATAGTGTTTTATGCGATCGCTTTTATCTTTGAAAAACCGGTTGAAAGTATAAAAAAAAAATATTGCAGGAGCGTATCCTGTTTATTCCAGCCAGTTATAACGGGTGGCGCAAAAGTACTGGCACTAAAGAAAATACTTTAATTTTTTTTATATGACATTTTCTGTCATTCTGTTGTTGAAAATTGTGTAGTGAACAAATGTAAAATACACTGAAAATAAACATGGACCGTTTTACTCCCCAAGAACGTGGAATAATTGTGTCAATGTTCTTACGGAATAATTCATCAGTGATAAGAACACAACGTGAATTTCGTCGACGATTTCACCACCGTCCGGCACCGATTGGTCGCACAATTCGACGCTTTGCCACACGCCTTGAAGCAACTGGCTCAACATTGGATAGACCTAAGTCTGGGAGACCAAGAACAGGCCGTTCAGCTGAAAATATCGATGCTGTGCGCGAAGATGTGGAAGAGTGTCCAGAAACATCAACGAGGCGACGTGCCACGCAATTGGGCATTTCCAGACGGACCCTGCAGCGTATTTTGGTGAAAGACTTAAAGATGTTCCCGTATAAAACTCAAATGACTCATCAGCTGCTGCCTGCTGACCACCGAGCTCGTCTAGATTACTGCCAGCGCGTCATAAACCTCAACCTTGAAGAGGATGATTTTCCTTCAAAATTGGTTATGAGTGACGAAGCGCATTTCCATCTCTCAGGGCATGTCAATAAGCAGAATACTCGGTTCTGGGGCACTGATAATCCGCGCATTATTCAAGAAACACCTCTACACCCACTAAAAGTTACTGTATGGTGTGGCATCTGTGTTGACAGAGTGATCGGACCCTATTTTTTCGAAGACGCTGGAGGCAATGCGATAACTGTCACTGGAGAACGCTACAGAACCATGTTACGAGAGTTTTTGATACCCAGTTTGGACGAATTGGGGCTGGAGCACATCTGGTTTCAACAAGACGGCGCTACGGCACACACAGCGCGCGACACTATGGACTTAGTGAGGGACGCTTTTCCAGGCCGAGTTATCTCTCGTTTTGGCGATTTGCCTTGGCCTGCAAGATCACCCGATCTGACCAGTCCAGACTTCTTTCTTTGGGGTTTTTTGAAATCTCGGGTGTATGTGAACAAGCCACAGACTCTCGCAGCTCTAAAAGAAAACATTCGTCAAGAAATAACGAACATATCGCAGGAAGTGTTACGGCAAGTTATGCAAAATGTCATAAATAGGGCTCAAATGTGTATCAACTCTGGAGGTCACCATTTAAAAGACATCATCTTTAAATCCTAATGGTACGAAATTTAATGGCACAAATATACATTTAAAAAAACCTAAATCTAGTTTTCTAATTTAGAAAAAATGTTATAGCTGAACCAAATAGGGTCTTTACTTTTGCGCCACCCAGTAGATATAAGCCTGCGTAGGGGGTCGTAGACGCGCGTCGTAGCGCGTAGGCGTAAAGGCCCTACGTGCGTAGCTCGCCGTAGCCCTATCTACGTTGCTACGAGACGGGAATAATTGCCATAAGGCGGTGATCACACTGCACCGCGCACCGTCGCGGAGCGCGGTGCGGCAGATTTTAACATTGTTTGCAAGTATCTCAATTTGTATAGAAAACCCGCGTGGTCCAAACCACTGAAACCGCGCCGACGCGCGGGAGCGTCTATGAAGGTATAGGCAAATGGCCTTGAAGTGGCACCCTCATTTCAAATAAATTGTTAACTCGTAAATATGGAGATAATTTCCATATTGCTCTTCGTCATGCACTAGATAGCTCTTTAAATTATTTTATGAACCACCATTGAAAGTATTTACATTAGTTTGTTTTAAAGTGATATGAGTTTTAAAGCTAGACGGATCACCAATAATAGTTTCAACGGCAGTTCATAAAATATTTTTAAAGGGCTATCTAGTGCATGACGACGAACAATATGGAAATTATCACCATATTTACGAGTTAACAATTTATTTCACACTTCAAGGCCATTTGCCTATACCTTCACCTTAAGAAGGTCGATAAGTACATTAGTTCACTCTATCGTTCCGACAAAATTTTTATCGTTGGCGTAAAGCTTTACCCTACTTCATTTTATCATTCATATTCGGCTATGATATCTCTTATATGAAATAGTTTTTCACGCCTTAGTTCTCGACGCATGCGATATATGTTTCCATTATGTTCTTTATGTTATGGACTTGATTTTATTCAAATGGAGTTACGTCATTTATAAAAATTATATCAGTTTTAGTAAATACATTACGGAGTTATGCTTAAATACTAGTCTGCCTAGTTTGATAAATCTGGATGAGCTAAAGATCTAGTTTAGAATCAAGAGTCTAAATTTATTCAAAAGAAAATCAGAATTAAAATTTATAAGAGCAAGGTTACACGCTCAGTTTGGCATCATTCCAGTCCATCAGTCTGGTCAGAATGGTCCATCAGTCAGAGAATGATCGTGTAACCCGCGCAATGACAGACTGATGGTTTGGACTGATAAAAATTAAAATTGTTTTGAATGATGAAATACTGATGGGAGACTGATCGCGTAACCCGCTCGTATCATTCTCGCGTCAGTCACCGTACTTTACTACACACCGTACACTAAGATACATAAGGTTCATTATAGCTCCCTGCCGTACACGTACTTTTTATCAGTCTGCTGTCGTTTTGGATTTACCGTGTAACCGTGGAAATCATCCATCATTCTGGCGTCAGTCACGTCAATCCAGACTGATGGACTGGACTGATGCCAGAATGAGCGTGTAACCTACATCTAACAGTTTAAGTGACGAACTGCCAGGCATGCAAACATGAGAGGCCACTAAATGCTATATTACATATTAAATAACATAATTACAAAATTTTAATTACATAAAGTAAATTTTTTCAAAATATATTATAATAATAATAATATATAATAATATATTTATTTGCTGTAAAAGTGGTTACAATAGTTGTTAATTACAATTTTTAGATCACACTTCTAACCTGTCTAGACATGCAAATGTCAATTAAGTTATCATTAATTTAATTATTAGGATATATAAATAATAAATATAAAAATTAATCATTATTTATATATACATACAGCATAGACATAGTAGAGATACGAAAAAATGTATAGCCTATTTATTATGTTTTTCGTAAAAGAATTCTGTGTTGTATGATAGCATTTATTTACATTGTTTTGATTGAGCTTTTTTTTATATTTGATATTTATCTTGTATTTTAGGTTTTAGTTTAATTTATTTATATATATTATACAACATGTACGTATTCTTTTAATAAAACTAAAGACTTAAAATTCGGTATTTTTTTTTCAATTTGTTTTAAATGATTTGGAATATGATTAACTGGTTGTATATTTTTATTTCCATGTGGTAAACATTTTGCGTCAATAAGTATGTACATGTAAACTATCAAGTCTTTATTCTTAATGAGGCAGACAGAGTAAATAATAGTCGTCAAATAACACAACTGAATTTAAAAAAGAAATAAAATCCGACGATGATCGTAAATTTTGTTAGACAAATTGACATCATCTTCCAAATAAGCTATTTAACGACTAAATTCCTTACATGAAGACTATTATTTCTAAACATCAAATAAGACCTAATCTCCTTTTAGCCCGATCTCTAACTCAATGGCTGACCCACAAAATTGGCCAATTGAACTAAACATTTAATGCCGAGGTACCTATTAACAAATTGCTTCGATTCGGTTACATCGTGCGAGTTGATTGTGCGAGTTGATGGACCAACCATGCAATAAATGTAACGTATATCTATGTGTGGATAGAACGAATAAATATTTATTTTTATAATATAATGTAAATAGATACAGATGGGTGAAGTTTTTATGACAATACGTCATATACGTTGCATATTAGAATAAAATATTTTGCGAATACATTAAAAATCAATACCGATTTGTTATTAAAGAGCTCATATTAAATTAATGATAAGATTTTTTTGTATAACATATAATTTAAGTAAAACTTTATTGCACCAAAACACATATAAATAATATTAAAAATATTTACAGTATAGGTACACGATAGGCGGCCTTATCGCCAAGGCCATTTCTTACAGGCTACCTTTGGACTTTGGGTGACAGGAATTGTGCTAAAAATATAAGGTGATGCGATGAAGAGAGTAATGTGAAACAATAATTTAGTGATATTAAACAGTAAAATACATTCAGTTAGAAACTTTTGTTGAAAACATATAAGTATAGTTCAATGGAAACAGACAATTTTTCGAGTTAAAGTTTATTCTTAGTCATCCATAATGACTTATTTTACAAATTTTTGAATTGTTTGAAAACGTTTAAATTTTCTCAAAATATTGCATAACCCCAGATGTTTGATAGAAGTAGAAGCAAACTTTTAATAATTTTAATACATCAAATGTGAACCCTGAAATACCCTGACGAAATAAACGAAATAACGTTTAATAGTAATGTTCTATGACCGAGAGTAAGGTATAATTTAGTCGAAGAGCGAGAGGTCTCATCGCAGCCTTGAACTTATCAACGCGTCGATTTTTATTGCATAACTTTTAACAGGTGACATGATTGATTTATGACGCAAATGTATTGCTGGTTCTTTCAGAGGTAAAAGTAATAGCAACCAGAGAAATACTGTAGCCGTAATCCTACTTTGTAGAAGTTTTACGTTTTATGATTTATTTGTATCATAATTTCAAACAAAAAAAGGGACTAGTTTCTATAGGGTAACTCTAAAAGCGGCACGTGAGACTTCGTATCCGCGTTTCAGTGTCAACCAATATTGAGCGTTAATATATGATGATAAAGTCTTAAGTTTGACATAAAATAAGACGTTACTATCGGAAGACTATTGTAATATTTAATGTAATATTTAACCCCCCTGGTCTTCTTTATCAGTTCTACTTCACCAAAACACACTTTTAAATGCAAATGAATGATTTATTGACAAAAACACTGTATGTGTGCCTAGTTGTAGTATAGTGCCTATGAGGATTCTATTATTAGATCTCCACCTGGTCACAATAGGACCAACTTGCCTTACACACCCTTTCAAATAAAAAATGAATTTTCTAAATCGGTTAAAAAACGGAGAAATTAAAAAGGATGATACTTAAAAAAAAAGCGAATTGAGAAGGTTATGTAGCGGACCCCGGGCTATGAATCGTTATCGCCGAGGATATAACCGAAAATACGCTTGAATGATGATCTCAATTTAGCACATTCGCTCCCTGTATACCAAACACAAAAGAAAGAACATACGGCTACAGCTGTTAGTGTCCACAGTTTATTTGATGATTTCTAATACATACATACACTTCACAACTTTATCAGACAGAGCATTCTGGGTTTTGTGGATCTAGGCAGACAAAGTACAGGGCCGCAAGACTCAAAGACCACTTTTAGCGGGATGGTGGGCGATAAGGTAAAAAAACCGGCCACAGTAGTTACTTGCAACTATACGAGTTGCTATTTAAACGAGTTCCGAGTTGATGAGTTTAAATATAGACTGTTTGCATTAGCGACTTTCGATACTAAATCAATTAGTGATGGGCTTTTTTTTAATATACCAAATAATAGGGACTTTGTAATGATTGAATAAAATGTAATATACAGCATTCTGCATCAAATTATGCGTCAACAAATAACAAGTTGTCTAAACTCTTGTATCAAGTAGATAAGAGATAAGAAAGTCATCGAGATATTTCCTATGTAAATCATAAGGTTTGAAACCGCTACTTGTACTCTTACACAACCAAGCTGGTACATTGTACATTCACATATATATATATATATATATATATATATATGTGTGTATGTGTATACAAAGTGGAAGGGAAATACGGATATTTCTTATATATCTTATATATTTATTAATAAAACCACGGGCTAAACTAGACCACTATAGTATAATGAAATTAAAATAACAGTCAAAAAACCCAAAAAAAAACTAATTTCCCATAAATCGCCCGGGCGGCTGCACACTTTTGTATGGAAATGCTGAAATTTATTTTTGCTTCTTGGTTGTTATTTTAATTTTATTATTAGTATAATAAAATTATAGTTAATGATCTAGTATAGACCGTGGTCCAATTTATTACGGGTATGTCCCTTCCAAGTTGTATATATATATATATATATATATATATATATATATATATATATATATATATATATATATATATATATATATATATATATATATATATATATATATATATATATATATATATATATATATATATATATATCTTATATAATAAATATCTTCATTCTTACAGCCCATATCAGTCGAGATTGCGAGTTTTGTTTTTATTAATGTAAAAAGTTGATGGTTTTATACAAAGTGGAAGGGACATATCCGTAATAAATCAAACCACGGTCTATACTAGATCATTATAGTTTAATGAAATTAAAATAACAGTCAAAAATACAAATAAAAATTCGACATTCCCATACAAATCGCCCGCGCGGCTGCACACTTTTGTATGGAAATTCCGAAATTTATTTCTGTTTTTTTGCTGTTATTTTAATTTTATTATGCTATAATGATCTAGTATATACCGTGGTTCGATTTATTACGGGTATGTCCCTTCCACGTTGTATAAGTATATTTAAACAATACCCAAGATTTTTTTGGGAGGTAGAAGAAAGAACAATGTTTATTACCTTCCACTCCGAAGTAAGAAGTAATACAATGTAAGCAGGTACCTGAAATAAAAAAGAAATAAGATATTAGGTTTTACCATCTATATTATAGATAAATGGCAGACAGCGCGTCAAATCAAGTATCTGCTTAACTTGGAACGTCACACAAGGTCGCGAGAAACTTCAACCTTGCGGCAATAGTAAAAAAGTTTTATCTCCAAGTAGAAAATATTGGTCAATATTATTCTAAGGGCTATTGTAGGACTAAAGGAGAGTAATTTTGTAACGGGAATATTCTCAAAGTTTCCAGGGACGGCATCACGGCACATCACTTGGAATTAAAAGGTATAATGGCGGCCAGCGAGACAAAGAATCAGTATCAGAATCATTTATTCGCATAAAATATGGTAAGTACATAAATATATTCGACATAATACATATACTTAGTTCACATATTTTACCAAATATGGCATGCAAATATAAAATTAATAATGAACAAACAAATATTCTTCAATAATTAAGTTTGAATCATTTACATATTTATTATTAGTTCATACCTTATTTATATATTTATTTGTCAATATTATTTTTAGTTAAAAAGTCCTTCACAGAGTACATTTTTTTCTTTAAGCCGTTTCATGAGTCTACTTTTAAATAATTGGTTTGGCAAAGATTTTATGTCAATTGGTATAGCATTAAATATTTTAAAGCACATACTATTGCATTGTCGTAAATAAAAATCCAATCTAGGATTTGTGCTATACACAAGTCTGTATGGAACTCTCTGGTTTTTGGAGTTTCTTCAAACGACGAATCAAACAGGTTCTGTCCAACCCGGAACGTCACTCAAGGTCGAGAGATATTGCGATCTTGGGGCAAGAGTTTGTCGATTTGTCTCCGACAAGATAATGTTTCTTTGTCTAAGTATTATAGAGGTATAAACATTTTCAACCTGGTTTGGGACAGAGTAAAAAACTTACAATGTACCAACTGCTTCGTATTAGCAGGCCTGTGTCACTCTCCCCGTTTAGGTATCGAAAATGTACTCGTACCTACATTATTACAATGCGCGCAGGCGGCCCCTCCGGGTGGTAAATTCAGTTATACGAATCGTTTGTCCAGAGTAAAAAAAATAAAATTGGCTTGCAATGGATGTCTAGGTATCTATACGAAAAGGTGATGTGTTCTGACGTGAGCTAAATTAAACCATATCGCTAGCCACATTGAGTAGATATTTCTTTGAATTTCTTTGCTGAGTGAGACTTGCGTACGTTAGTATTATTTATTCATTGGCATTAGTATGCGTGTTGTAAACTAAAACCTAATACTATGAAATACTCTTACTGGCTTCTGTGTTAATACGAAAAAAGCTACTACTCTATGTATCTATAAATGTACGAGTTTTTGTAAATATGTCTATGTCTTTTTGGCTAAATAAAAGATTTATTATTATTATTATTAAGCGTACTATCTCGCTGAGTGTGGTTTTTAAGTAAGTATTATAGTGTTAAGGCTATGTGACTTCGCTGACTGATAAATTAGACGAAGATTTAGTCAGTAAAATCGATAAACTTTCACCAAATAACTCTGAAAAGTATATTATTGAAGTGTAGAACTAGAAAGAAATGACAAACTAATCCATTATTTGACTATCCAAACATTGTTTCGTTTAAACAAATACCTAATTTTTGAGTTCTGTGGCCTTTGTCGAGAAAATGGAAAACGAGAGACGTAATAGTTTATATATTACCCTATTTCAAGTATTGTATAACCTGTTATTTTTACTATTCGTTTTAGATTTAATTTATTGTATGTTTAATTTAGTTTTAATTATGAATCCCTATTTAAACCTTTTTTGTAACCATTATTTTATTAAAACTAACGTGAGGTAAATCCATAAGTGCCGTGCGGACAGCGACATCATCGGGTCGCCGCTGACACTCGCCCTGAAGATGATCGTATAAATCGATCGAAACCTGGTCGGCCTTTTCCGACTATATCACGTGAGTCAACCGGTTTAAATTAATCAACTTTTTGTAACCCTTACATTTTAGCCCAAACAACTTTTCATCCGATAAACTTAAAGGGGTCAGTACTCGTATGTGAGGGAGGTTCGCGAAGACTACAGCTCACAGAGCTACTAGTTTATGAATTCCTACAGCGCACAGAGCTACTAGTTTATGAATTCCTACAGCGCACAGAGCTACTAGTTTATGAATTCCTACAGCGCACAGAGCTACTAGTTTATGAATTCCTACAGCGCACAGAGCTACTAGTTTATGAATTCCTACAGCGCACAGATCTACTAGTTTATGAATTCCTACAGCGCACAGAGCTACTAGTTTATGAATTCCTACAGCGCACAGAGCTACTAGTTTATGAATTCCTACAGCGCACAGAGCTACTAGTTTATGAATTCCTACAGCGCACAGAGCTACTAGTTTATGAATTCCTACAGCGCACAGAGCTACTAGTTTATGAATTCCTACAGCGCACAGAGCTACTAGTTTATGAATTCCTACAGCGCACAGATCTACTAGTTTATGAATTCCTACAGCGCACAGAGCTACTAGTTTATGAATTCCTACAGCGCACAGAGCTACTAGTTTATGAATTCCTACAGCGCACAGAGCTACTAGTTTATGAATTCCTACAGCGCACAGAGCTACTAGTTTATGAATTCCTACAGCGCACAGAGCTACTAGTTTATGAATTCCTACAGCGCACAGAGCTACTAGTTTATGAATTCCTACAGCGCACAGAGCTACTAGTTTATGAATTCCTACAGCGCACAGAGCTACTAGTTTATGAATTCCTACAGCGCACAGATCTACTAGTTTATGAATTCCTACAGCGCACAGAGCTACTAGTTTATGAATTCCTACAGCGCACAGAGCTACTAGTTTATGAATTCCTACAGCGCACAGAGCTACTAGTTTATGAATTCCTACAGCGCACAGAGCTACTAGTTTATGAATTCCTACAGCGCACAGAGCTACTAGTTTATGAATTCCTACAGCGCACAGAGCTACTAGTTTATGAATTCCTACAGCGCACAGAGCTACTAGTTTATGAATTCCTACAGCGCACAGAGCTACTAGTTTATGAATTCCTACAGCGCACAGAGCTACTAGTTTATGAATTCCTACAGCGCACAGAGCTACTAGTTTATGAATTCCTATAGCACACAGAGCTACTAGTTTATGAATTCTTACAAAAAAAACATACGAAAAATATTTCACGAGCGACGTAATCGAAAGAAAAGAATGTAATACGAGCGGATTAAAAAGTGTGTCAGTGTCGAGTCAAGGCGAGATACGGATTTTTGATATTGACACGCACACGCTTGATTTTGGGGTTCCGCTACCAATTATTACTTACAGGCTTTTATGTAGATACGGAAAATATTTTTACTTTTTCATATAAAATCGATCAGTTTTGTATGGGAGATCAAAATTGTATTAAATATAAGATTTTATTTAGTTTCACCTGTCCCGTTGTCAGTGTGTCCGTAATCAAATCTTGCAAGCTAAATTAGACCCACTTCCCATAATTCGATTGAGTTGAAACTTATTGATGACAATGCAATATAATGGTATCAATGACTTTCTAAATGTAGGCGTAGTTTATGTATCTTAGCTAGTAAGTAGATTTTCTTTTCTCATTCCTGTTTTGTATACGCTTGCACCCCATTTATCGCCTTCTCTTATACGTCCCAAAGGTATTCTCTGGCAGACGGCGCTTAGCGTTTAGATTTATAGGTATAAATCTTAATGCTAATCAACTTACACTTTTTTTTTTCTTTTTAATTTATGGCTTGACGCTACTGCGTATTTAGCCAGGAACAAGTTAATAAAACGTGGGAAATTATTTTTTCCTAACAAGTTACAATCAAAGGTTGGTATAGGCCTTTGATTGCTTTAAAGGAGCTTTTGGCGACAAATCTATATGAGTCCACTGGTTTACATAGCCGATTGAGTGGCGGACGACGCCCGAAGACGCCCACACAGTCCGCGAAATAAATATCACTACAGCCGTACTCTATTTCACATATTGTTCATGAGCATTTATAACACCAAACAACACCTTCAAGGAAATAGGTATACTTACTTTTGCATCACAATTCATATTTGAAAATATAATGTATGTAAGGAAAAATATTTCCATGTTCAATAAAGTAAGTGATTTTACAGATAGAAATTTACGTAATAAGAATGACTTAGTTAGCCCGTATTACAGGCTGAATACAGTCAGTAAGTCTTTTATGGGGAAGTGTATACTTTTTTATAATAAATTGTCAGAATCGGTCCTTGATATGCCAGACAGAAAATTCAAAGCTTATGTAAAGAAAGTACTTTGTGAGAAGGCTTATTATAGGACCGATGACTATCTTAAAGACAAAAAGGTCTGGCTTGAGCTTGGTGCGGGTCCCTCTTAAAGGTTTGTATACTTAGACATGTCATAATTTAGGTACATTGGTACATACTAAATTTACAAATTGACATTATTTTAAATTTCGTAATTCTTATAATTCAATTTAATTATGACATAATAAACAATGTAATCTCTGTCCATCTATATAACTAATTTTAAGTTTTTAGTTTGTTAGTTGACGTCTTTGGAGAAAACGTGCAGTGCAGTTTGTTGCCGCTTCTTCTGCACTTGCGCCTAGGAAGCGGCGTAAACTTAGCTTTAAGTAACGATTTGACGTCAACATTTGTGCAAAACAAAACAAAGTGACTATTATTAAGAGATATTATAAATATCCTATGATAATAAAGATATTTTGAATTGAAAAAAAAAAAAAAAAACCAATTTCATATTATAAGGTCCACTAAAATCAATTTGCAAAATAATTTAAAGAAAACCCCAACCAAACACCTTGACTTCTCGCCAAAAACTCCAACTCACACTTGCCAATTTAGAAGGCGTTGACACGACATGACGCTCCAATATCGTAAACAACGTTACCTAACAAAGGCTTCAATTTAATTAACTTATGTTAAATAAGATATTATTACATTAATGGAGTTCGGTGGCCCGACGGGGAGTACGCAGTACTAGCGCTTTCGCAAGTTAAGCGACACCGGGCGTGGTCCGCACTTGGATGGGTGACCTGACAACTGGCATATTTTTTTTTAACTCCTCGTGCTTCGGAAGACACGTGAAGCTGTTGGTCCCGGCTGTCATCATTGCAGTCGTCAAGCTATGTCAGATGCCGAGGCAGCTTGAAAAATCTGACACCAGTGTTGGCCACTTATACACACGAAAAACAAAACAAAACAACGGCGCAGATGGAACACAGGGCCGTGAAACCCAAGGCCACTTTTAGCACAGAATAGGAATCTAGTACTCCGTACAGAAGTCTCACTCAGCAAAGAAATATCTACTCAATGTGGTTAGCGATATGGTTTAATTTAGTTCACGTCAGAACTCAGCACCTTTTCGTTTAGATACCTAGACATTGCAGGCCAATTTCATTCTTATTACTCTTGACAAATGGTTCGTATAACTCACAGGTATAACTGAATTTACCACTTGAAGGGGCCGCCGCGCTCTTAGTACTAATGTAGGTATATTTTTAGGATACCTAAACGGGGTGACACTAACTTTCTTTTAGCGCATTCAGGTGGGTGTGAAAATGGAAAAAGGGAATCAAAATAGTGATGGGTTGCTAGCCGCATCGCCTATTGACTTGTTTCAGATTCTTATTTAATAACAATCATCAAGCAATCAATACCACAGTCAATACTATGAAATAGTCTGATATTAAAAAAAAATAAACTTAGAACTCCACATTACCCTGACAATAAGCGCTTGATATCGTCATCATTTTGCTCAAACCAAATGAAAAACGAGTTTTATCTTCAAATATTAAACCATAAACAAGATTTTATTGTACCTGTATTCTCTTCCTGTGGATGTCGTAGAGGCGACTAAGGGACTAAGCACAAACGTCTCGTGCTACATTTGTATTCCCAAGGAGGGTTAACGTCGGGCGGCGGCCGGTTGTAAAACTTTTCGCACAAATACATTCCCAAAGAGGGTTGACGTCAGGCAGGCGGCCGGTCGTAAAACTATAGCCAAATAATTTTAACATTTCCGGCTATTTCTTCTCCACATCGCAAGGTCTTGGCATCCATGGGTGACCATTGATATGCATGTTATATTTGGAGAAGAAAAAGCGGGAAAGCGCACCCCGGGCTCCAAAGCAGCACAACTAAAGAGCAACCGGGAACGCGCTTAGATGAGGAAGAAACAAGATTTTATACTACTTACACTTATTAAGGCAAATGCAATAAGCCCAAACTCAATGGGGTTGCGTCACTTTATTACAGGGTTCCTATAGCCACTCTTCGGCTCTATCATCAGATCAGCTTCTTGTTACAATAATACTGCATTGTTATCTGATATACATTAGCATACAAAACCTCATCTTAATCGGAAACCGGGAAGTGGCTCAAATTTAACTCGCAAGATTTGACCCAAAATACAAATAAGGGCAAGATAAATAAAAGCTTAAAATACAATTTTGATATCCCATACAAAGCTGATCGATTTTCTATGAAAATGTTAAAATATTTTCCGCTTTTAGTATTTATTTTTGTTATTTACAAGAACTTTAGGTAGGTTCTAAATTACATGTTTACAAAATATTTCTCTAACTAAATCTAAACTAAAATTTTAATCTTTTTATTTATTTTCGTATTTAGATAGATATTTTTTACTGGACAAGACATTTTATCATATTTCGACTTAGTTTATTTGGGATAGTACCTAATCAATATCATAAACTAAATTAATAATATTTGCGCACATAAAAGTACCCCGAATAATAACGAGTCAAACAAGAGGAAAACTGAATATTTATCTTATCGATAAATATGACTAACACAGCAATAAAAAAGTGATATGAAAATAGGTCATTTTTATACATATATATTATATTTTCCTCTCTTGTTAATTTGGGTCACAGTTCAATCAGTTCAAAGAGATGCATGTGGAAGATAAACGATATGTCAATATCATTCATGGTATGGAAGGGAGGCGTAATGTATATTATAATATAAACCATATATAGATAAATCGTTCATTTGTGGTAGATATTAATGCAATGGGGCTTTACTACGTGAATGCTGATATTGATGAAGTGTTTACAGAGGATGTATTAACAATTTATCATTTACGTAAGCCCATAACACTATTAAAGAAAATATTATTATCGCAATAGAAGTCTAAAATAATCCACGTAATTCCCAATGTTTTTGGAATTGAATGAGTTTTATTTGTATTAAGCAGCGATGATTTGATTATATATAAATAAAAATAAAGTAAAATAATTTATTTCGGACAACTAAGATCCATATTGTGAAAAAAACTTAAAACATGTCATTACTGATTAGAAAACAATAAATTGAATTAGATTAGACACACAAATATTAAATAGTTTAAATAATAATAACACAATGTGTTGCGCCCTGGCCGCATCTTCGTGGCTAGTTAGGGTGCCCACAGGCAGGGTAGCCAACGAGCAGCAAGTCACCATCTACCAGGCTTAAATTGTTGTGAGAGATTTTTAGGTAGATGTCCGTATCTCACTCCATAACCCAGTTATCCGGTCCACTAACATCCCATCCACATAACCCAAACCAAGTTAATCCTTCCCTGGCAATAGTTCGGCAGCTATGGAGGACTGTCTGTTAGTGCATCTCAATGGTATATTAAGGGATAGACCTCCATAGATGCAGCCATCTCACTTTTTAGATAAAAAGGTACTAAAAGGCCTCTTCATGTTGGCTTTGGCCCCATGAACGCCTTAAAGGGTCCCCATGGACCCGAGGCTGAAAAGCGTACCGACATATAAATAATAATAATTTAATAATGTATATATAATTATTCATTTCAAATAAAAGAAAAACTGAATTAAAAATCTAAATGGTGTCCATATGGCATGGTACCAAGAACATCATGTACTAATTTCTATATTATATTCCATTGCCGTATTTTCTGAAAAAGAAAGACTGGGAAAGAAACTTTTTAAGTTCGTCCTGGATTTTTAACGAGAATTCCGATCGAATTTTCATGTGGTTTATTAGCCTCATGAAATTTAATTGAGACACTTTATGGGTATAATACCCTATTGTCAATTTTTTTTTTAATTTACTGAAACTACTGTGAGACGCTCTGTTTAGTTCAGACACAACCAGTCTCTCACAATCGTAGTTTAATGTATGGCATCTATTATCATCATAGTTTTTATTGTGTATAAGATTGTGGACAAGAAATTAAGAAATTTTGTATTTGTATGTGTACTACCGCAGAATAAATAATTCTAACGTACAGAAGTCTCACTCAGCAAAGAAATTCAAAGAAATATCTACTCAATGTGGCTAGCGATATGGTTTAATTTAGCTTACGTCAGAACTCAGCACCTTTTCGTATAAATACCTAGACATCCATAGCAAGCCCATTTCATTCTTATTACTCTGGACAAACGATTCGTATAACTGAATTTACCGCCGCCTGCGCGCATAGTAATAATGTAGGTACATTTTCGATACTTAAACGGGGAGTGACACAGGCCTGGTACTTTACTACGAACGTGAAACTGTATACACGGCAATATCATGCCTGCGGTGGCAACGCCAAAAAGGTTGTTGTCATTGGTAAAGTTATTCATATCATAAAAAAAAATCTCAAAATGCTCATAAAAACTGTGTAAGTTATCGTATAAGTTCCTTGTGACTGAATAGCAACTTTTTGTACAACGTCATTAAAGGTCATCCTGGCATTTCGAGTACTCGCTTGTGACAGTTTTTATTGTATTTTAATGAACAGTGTTTGTTATTATGTTAATAAGTGCATTTATGTCATCAACGATAATACAGTAGGTTTTGTAGATTAGTTGAGTTTAGTTTATATCATATATTGTTGCATTATTCGAACTTGGTGGACATTTTTGTTACAAGCTTTTAAATCAATAATTTAGTCATGTTGCTTTTCAGTAAGCAAAGTCAATTCCTTTTTATAGACATACTAGCAGTCCACCCCGGCTTCGCCCGTGGTACACACATAGCCTATGTTACTCGGGAATAGTGTAGCTTTCCAACGGTGAAAGAATTTTTTAAATCGGCCCAGTACTTTTTGAGCCTATTCATTACAAACATACAAACATACAAAAATAGGTACAAATCTTTCCTCTTTATAATATTAGTATAAGTATAGATACTATAGATTATAAAACCTAAGAGCCCTTACACACGACTTTTTTTTACGCGCGTTTGTATCGCGTTTTTATAGTGCGCGCTATATCGATCGGCACCATCTACTTATACATATAGCTTTTATACAAGTGACGAATTACCTTTGAATTACCTTATGAATCCAGGAACCTGTTTTCAAAATCGTAAAAGGAATGCGCTGTAAGCGCGCGTTTGTATCGATACAAACGCGCGCTTACAGCGCATTTCATTTGCGACAAAAAACGTGTAACATCTGCCAAAACGCAAAGAACAAGAAAACGCGCAGAGGACGCGTATCAAAAACGCGCGTCGTACGAGCGTAAAAAATACGTTGCGTGGAAGAGCCCTAACATAAGAATTAAAATAAGTAAAGATAATTATAATAATATTAAAAAAAGAAATATACTTAGCTGACATTCGCGTCAGACATTACAACACGTGTAATTGCTCAACGGTTGCAGAAGATAGGGCATTATTCGTGCACCTATTAGTTTCGACAGAGGCGATACCACACTTTGTACAAAAGCGTTTAATAGCCTGTATGTTAGGTAATTCTTAACTAATACTCACATAGTGGCTAAGAAGGCGTATTATACTACCGATTATTACCTCTAAGACAAAAAAAGTCTGGCTTGGGAATGGCGCGAGTCCCTCTTAAAAATTCGTTATAATTCGTCAACACAAATGTCATAATACCACAGAATAAATACCAGTAGTACAGAAGTCTCACTCCGCAAACGTTTTCAAAGAAATATCTACTCACAGTGGTTAGCAATATGGTGTAATTTAGCTCGCGTCAAAACGCAGCACCTTTTAGTTTAGACACCTACAGAAATCCATTGCAAGCCAATTTTATCCTTATGGCTCTGGACATACGATTCATAATACACACAAAACCGACTAAAATAGACTCAGTGAGCGACGCGCTAGGGTTGACTACTACAAGAAGCTACTATCGCCATTTAGCGCACCGTATTATCGGTCTTCCATGCTGGTCTAGGAGACAAAAATAAAACTTAAATATAAATAAGTAAGGACAAATCACACCGATTGAGCTGGTCCCAAAATAAGTTTAAACTTGTGTTATGAGATACTAACTCAACGATACTATATTTTATAATAAATACATATATAGATAAACATCCCAGACCCAGGACAATATATAAAAGGCCATTTTCGAACTTGCCCTGGCTGGGGATCGAACTCAGAACCTCCAGATTGGCGGACTAGCGTGTTGACTATTACACCACGGAGGTCATAGCTGCTTCTCTCCCCGCGCAAATCGTAGAAGCCGATCGAAGGAATGGACGAAAATGCAAATCATGTTAATAGGCGATGCGGCTAGCAACCCATCACTATTTTGATTCCTTTTTCCACCTTCTCGCCCACCATCACGCTAAAAGTTGCCTTTGGGTATTGCGGCCCTCGGCTTTGATTGCTTAGAGCCGCAACACTTAAAATGCTCTGTCTGCCTTATTAGGGATAAAGACGTGATAGTATGTATGTATCATCGTTTGGTAGTAAACTATAATGAATGAAATATAATATAACATGTGCGAAATATCTAACCAGCTAAAACAAAGTCTTTAAAGTAGATACCGAATTCTATAGGATGTACTTATTTATTTATTTTTATTTATTTAATTTATTGAACTATAAAATTAATGTACAATAGGTATAATCTTAACGCTAAGCGCTGTCTACCAGAAAATACCTTTGAGACGTATAAGAGAAGGCGATAAATGGGGTGCAAGCGTATACAAAACAGGAATTAGTACATACCATTTCTGTAACTTTCATAATTATTTTGCTAGCGAACAGAAAAGTTCCAAGTTCCAGTAAGTTAAGTAGGTGGGTTAGGTACCTACTTATAACGAAACAGATCGTCAATCTTAAACCAAACATCAGAAATTCGAAAGAATAATATACTTTTACCTACGTTCCTACTTATTTTCGTAACCTAAGTAGATACCTAGGTCCTAGGTATCAAACCTACTTAGTGTACCTACCTACCTATCATGAATGAAAATCATAATAATAATAACCACATTAAAGTAGATCTTACTTCAGCGTCCATAGGAAGTCTAAAAAAAGTTAAATTTGGATCGCAATCCTTGTTTAAACAGTTAAAATCTGCGCAGTATTGTTTAGTCTTCTTTTATGTTTTTTTAAAACGGCCGAATCGGTGAAGTACCTAGGCGACGAACAAAGCTCGCGCGTGCGTCACTGCTCGCACGTGAGCCCCGACTGAATTAGCCACCCGCGGAGGCCACCGCGCGTAGGTATATTTTTGATACCTACACGGGGAGTGACACAGGCCTGATAATACCTAAATTATGATATTTGTGTTGACTAATTATCACTTTGGTTACATATTAAATTTAAAATTTGACATTATTTTCAATATCAGTAATGACATAATTTTTAATTTATAGTTATGATATGATAATTTATTCTCACTTCATACATTCTCACATCAAATTTTAATATCAGTTTAACTGTAAGTTGACGTATTTGGGAAAATGCTGCAGTGTAGTTTGTTGCCGATTCTTCTGCACTAAACTTGGCTGTAAGTAAATGATCTGTCGTCAACAACTTATATGAAACCAAAAGAAAAATTGACAATTATTTAGTGACATTCAAAGATAAATTTATAATTTTGTCTTTGACTATGACTGGGTTTGAATAAACGATTGACAAAATACTCGTAGTTGATGTGAATAGTCCGTTAATATGAACACATTTTCGTATTTTACCAATGTAAGAGCGGTTTCGCACTACGTCCGTTCCGGATCCGACATAGTGCGAAACCGCTCTTAGGAATAAGAGCCATCGTCTTTTTCATACAGCGGACGTGACCCGCCTTATGCCATTTCAGTTTATCTGATTTCTTGTCTGCATCCGTAACTTTTGTGATAGAGCGCAGCGTAGTGTTCCTAACGCTATCACCAGGCCTATGTCACTCCCCGTTTAGGTATCGAAAATGTACCTACATTATTACTATGTGCGCAGGCGGCGGAATCGTTTGTCCAGAGTAATAAGAATGAAATTGGCTTGCAATGGATGTCTAGGTATCTATGCCAAAAGGTGCTGAGTTCTGACTTGAGCTAAATTAAACCATATCGCTAGCCACATTGAGTAGATATTTCTTTGAATTTCTTTGCTAAGTGAGACTTATGTACGTTAGTATTATTTATTCTGTGCTATCACTTAGATTATCGACTAAAATGCTACGCTCCATCTCTCTTTGGCAAGCCTTCAATTTAGACCTTTACTTATTTGTGAGTGACCAAGTTTGTACACCGTAGTATACAGAGTTAGTCACTAATAATAAAACAGCAACGGTTTAAAGGTTAGGACGAAAGTTAGAACGGGCATGACGTCGACGAGTTTTTTTATGAGACTGCCCTCAAATAGCTCTTTTATCGACCAGAAACTTTTCCATACACTCTAGATCCTGCGATCGACTTCTTTTACCTGCCGATCGATGAATTAAATAAAAAAAATGCATGAATTTACTAAGGTTTATTTATTTGGCTAGATTCGTATTGCGTCTTTGTAGCAGTGCCCACTGATGCCGCTCACGGATACGCGCCGTCCTTGTAGGGCCCACTGGCATTTGGTAAATAGCACGCGGATGTAGATCGGCCCTTAAGACGCACGTACACGTGTTCTATTACATTTTTTTGTCTACAACCGGTGTTATAGTAATTAGAGTCAGCAGTAATACGCTATTTTGCAACAAATCAAATCAGATACTTTTTTGTTAACGTCAAAAACAAACATTTTGTATGGGATTTGTATGAAATATCGATTTATGACGTCATAGTTCCTTGGAGTCAAATAGCGCTCTTAATATCCGTTTTTCTGCATTAATAAATCTAAAATCACGTTCAATGTGGATGTGATCGATGACAAGTGGCATAATTTTGTAACGTTTTATTCTATTAACAGTACCAAATAATTTATTTTTGACCCACCAAAATACCCAATTAAAGTAATCGACGGACCCAATTTTTTAAGGTCTCTAAAGGAAATAAAAGTTCTAATATAAATTCAGCATTAACATGTTTAAAGCCGATTCAGTTTTTTAAGAAAATTACTTTTATTATCGCTACAAGATAATTACCATTATGGTAAACACATTAATCTTTGTTAAGGGCACTATTTATTTTTGTCGTTTGTTTTTTATTAAAAAAATAATAGTTTGCTCCTTGATCAGAATATAAGGATGTTAATTTTTTATTAAAAAAAACAGTTTGCTACCTGATCAGAATATGAGAATGTTAATTATCAAATAAGGATATAATTAAGACATAAATTTCATAAATCATTCAACAACCAAGTACTATTTTTTGTTAAAAAAATAACAGTTTGCCACCTGATAAGAATGTTTATTATCAAATAAACAACTTATTAAGATAGAAATTTCGTAAATCATTTTATTCTAAATTAAAATAAATTCCAACAAGATTGTGTGAAAGGACCTTTGGTTTATTGTCATTAAATAAACGAGGGCACTGCTCAGTGACCAACATAACATAAATATAACTTGTGTCAGAATGAACACCCAAAACATGTTGACTACAATACAATAATATTATTGTTATTGCTGAGATAACTAAACATATTCTGTTTATTTTAGTTAACTTAAAAAGAAATACAGTTGTTGTTTACGTGTGTGTAAGTGACCAACACTGGTCAATTAAACAGGTATTTTAAGCTGCCTAAGTATTATATAATTATTGTATTTTAGAGGTAAAGATAACAAGCGAAAACGATATACAAAGTGGAAGGGACATACCCGTAATAAATCGAACCACGGGCTATACTAGTTCACTAAAGTATAATGAAGTTAAAATAACAGTTAAAAAACAAAAAAAAATCGACCTCGCCCGGGCGGCCACACACCTTTGTATGGAAATGCCGAAATTTTTTTTTGGCTGTTATGATAGATAGATAGATAAAAGATTTATTATTTTTTTGTCTGAAACACATATTATACGATTGAAAAATTATTTTTCATTAAATATCTTAATATTACCTTAATCTAACATGCATCATGTGTGCCACAGAAGCACAAAAGGGCTACAGCTCAGCGAAATGTTGCTCGTGTTGAACAACCGCTGATTTTCAGCTGTCACCCTGAGAGAGTTGACGCAGCCTCTTACATAGTGTTTTAAGGTGAAGGTATAGGCAAATGGCCTTAAAGTGGCGCCCTCATTTGAAATAAATTGTTAACTCGTAAATATGGAGATAATTTCCATACTGCTCTTCGTCATGCACTAGATAGCCCTTTAAATTATTTTATGAACCACCGTTGAAAGTATTTACATTAGTCCGTCTAGCTTTAAAACTTGCCTCCGCCAAAAGTGGCCACGGCAAGTTTTAAAGCTAGACGGATCACCAATAATAGTTTCAACGGCAGTTCATAAAATAATTTAAAAGGATATCTAGTGCATGACGAAGAGCAATATGGAAATGATCACCATATTTACGAGTTAACAATTTATTTTACACTTCAAGGCCATTTGCCTATATCTTCACCTTAACATCTTCTACTGCGTGCACATCATACTCATAATATTGTCTCTAGTTAATTAATTGAAATTATAACTCTAATTTAAGATTATTACAATATTTTAAGACATATTACAATACCTAATAAAAAAAAAGCTGCCAAGTGCGAGTCGGACTCGCCTATGAAGGGTTCCGTAGTAGCAAGTAACATAATATTAAAGTTCTAAAGGTAAATTGGGGTTCACGATTTATGACGTATTAAAAAAAAACTACTTACTAGATCTCGTTCAAACCAATTTTCGGTGGATTTTTGCATGGTAATGTATATCATATTTTTTTTTAGTTTTATCATTTTTTTTATTTTAGAAGTTAAAGGAAGGGGATACACATTTTATCACTTTGGAAGTGTCTCTCGAGCAACCTATTCAGTTCAGAAAAATAATGATTTTAAAAACTTTAATATCATTTTTGAAGACCTATCTATAGACCATAGATCTTAATGCGGTTCACAGAATACATCTACTTACCAAGTTTCAACAGTATAGTTCTTATAGTTTCGGAAAAAAGTGGCTGTGACATACGGACGGACAGACAGACAGACATGATGAATCCATAAGGGTTCCGTTTTTTTCCATTTGGCTACGGAACCCTAAAAAAAATAATATAAATTGATGCGTTATAAATGAAATATTATTTTAATTTCCTTATACTATTATAGTGATCTAGTTTAGTCCGTGGTTCGATTTATTACGGGTATGTCCCTTCCACGTTATATACACAGGTTGAGTTTGCACCCCCCTGGCTATACAGGGTCTAACCAAAAATGACATAATATTTTATAATATTATATATATATATATTAGGAAACGCCATTTTGACTTTCATCATGTTATGACATAAATTTATGTCCTAACATTATGTCGTCGACATATTTTGGTTAAACATTGATAAAAATTGGCTATCAGTTTACTGTGGGACCTGTGGTTACTGATAATAATATTTATAATGAGACCAAACCAATGCATGTGTGATAACATTTTATTTACTTGACTTTTAATTTGTAAATATATAAATAAATAAATGGCTATGTAGGGACATATCACACTGATTAAGCTAGCCCCAAAGTAAGTTTTAAACTTGTGTTATGGGATACTAACTCAACGATACTTTATTTTATGATAAATACATATATAGATAAACACCCAAGACCCAGGACAATTTGAAAAAGGCCATTTTCCAACTTGCCCTGGCTGGGGATCGAACACAGAACCTTCGGATTAGCGGTAAATACGAGTACCACTCGTGTTTAGATGTACTTATAATTTAAGATGTAATATTTTAAATACTAGTAGTTCGCCGCAAAATTATATAGACATCGCGATTTTTTATTAATATTTTAAAACTACTGAATCGATTTTGATGCTCAACGAACTTAAAAATTCTATTGATATTTCTTACATGCCTATCAAATCTCATCAAAATCGGACCATCGGTTCGGCAGTTATCGCGGAACAAACATACATACATACAAACAATGTGTTTTCGCCCCAACTTGAATTATAGCTATCTTTGTTCTATCACTGTGTACCCTTTTTGTGTGTAAAATGTAATACGGATGTGAATTATCTCCTTTGGATTCACGAGTTCATCTATATTAAATTAATATAAATGGATTTCTAGATATCTAAACGAAAAGGTGCTGAGTTCTGACGTGAGCTAAATTAAACCATATCACTAGTAGTTCGCCGCGAACTTAGACCTCGCGATTTTTATTAATATTTCAAAAAGTACTGAACCTATTTTGATGCCCAACGAACTTGAAAATTCTATTGATATTGCCTACATGCCTACCAAATTTCATCAAAATCGGACCATCGGTTCGGCAGTTATCGCGGAACAAACATACATACATACACACAAACATACAAACAATATGTTTTCGCCACAACTTGAATTATAGACCTTGCTCGCTTTGCTCGCTCAATCAACTAGCCACATTGAGTAGATATTTCTTTGAATTTCTTTGCTGAGTGAGACTTACTCGTATGTACGTGATTAATAGTACTTATTCTGTGGTTATACTAAATGTCAAGAAATATTTTTATTTCATGAGGCATCCTCACTACTTGGGTAAATAAATATACACCATCACGTCTCTAGCTCATACTAAGTAGACCGAGCCTAGTGCCGCAAGATCCAAATGCCACTCTTTGCATGATGGTGGGAAAAGTCAAACAAAATAGTGATGGGTAACTAACCGCTCGCTTATTGATATGATTCAGATTCCTGCTCATTGTCTCGATTGGCTATTACGATCTGCGCTGAAAGAGAAGCACCTGGTACATTCTACGTTTTTTATCTTTTTCCTAGACCAGCATAGAAGATGGAAGATTGGGTAAATATAATAAAGAACCAAAACTTAGTTCAAGCCTATTTTGTTTTTTGTACAAAATAAGTAAGGGCTCCGAAGCAGCACAGTTAAGGATGTAACCGGAAACGTGGTAAGATGAAGAGACTCTTTAAAAAAAATTATTACCT
The DNA here is from genome assembly GCA_963576875.1 of Acrobasis repandana. Classification (NCBI taxonomy): domain Eukaryota; kingdom Metazoa; phylum Arthropoda; class Insecta; order Lepidoptera; family Pyralidae; genus Acrobasis; species Acrobasis repandana. The sequence continues at coordinate 2,758,777 of OY756221.1, read as the reverse complement.
TTCCACTTTTGCGTTGGAAAACAACAGAGGGATCGATGGCCACATACTGGTCAAATATGATTTGAAATTGAAGCTGCAGTGAAACCATTTCGACTCGACAAGAAGAAGAAGTTGGAAAACTGTCATGCGGACCATTTCTTCTTCTTCTTCTCGAGTCGAAAGGCTATTTATTAATAAACTCTTTATATCAAACTTGGCTAGTATATGGCCACAGTGATTCCCCGGTCGTAGACCGGTCATGGACCACTTGATAGTAAGTTCTTATTGATTTACCGAAAACAATAAATTATTTTTCCCCGACTTGAAATCTTTTACGTAGTACGTACTTTTTGTAGAACATTTTGCATAGGGAACATAGGGAGAGGTAAGAAGTACACGTAACCAAAGGGCATGTATGAAGAGGTTGATAAGTGTAGATGAAGCGAAAGAGGTCTGTCAAGATCGTAGCAAGTGAAGGTCCATAGTCTCTGCCTACCCCTGTGAGAAGCAGGCGTGATAGTATTTATGTATGTAGAACATTTTGCTATACTTGTCACTCGAGTTTATACATTTTTATTTCAACTTACGATTAATGTAATAAATGAGATAGCAAAAAACATGAGTATCATTATCAAATTATAAATACTATATATGGATACGTACCTAATGTTTGGTTATAATGGTTAAATTCAGGTTCATTATACTTTATCACTCTTAGTTATCATGTTTACATAGCAACATAGTATTTAATTGTGTATAACATAAAGGTTAATTGCAATTTGGTAAAGTTGTTAAAGGTAATAATAGGTAATTCATAAAGCGTATTTTTTTCTTTTGAATTGTTACTGTAGTGGGGCGGGAAATCGCATATTTTCGTTAAAATTGTGCGTATTGTGATGAATGCCTGATTCTTTTACCATTCGTAGGTTATACTACAGTGATCATTTTAAGATGTGGAGGCAAGCTGGATTTGACCCCTAACGCATTATAGAGGTCAAATGACCTATCATTTGGTTTTAATAATAAAATTATTTGAAAGCTAATAGAAGAAGAGGTGAAAGCTCTATAAATATAAAAATGCATGAAATCCTCTTTCTAATGATGTTTTGAAACGTAACAGCGATTTTTTTAAACGCGATTTTTTTTAACTTGTATATCGTCTTCCTTTTAGCCATAAAGAACGCCAGGTCGTGTACGAATACTAAAAAGAAAATTCACCTAAACAGAAGTCAATGTTATTGGAGAAAAATGTGTAACCTGTTTTGAAACGTAGTGACGCCAGGAAGATGGCGCTATTATAAAAGTCACCTAAACAGATGTCAATTTCTTTAGACTAGTAGTTCGCCGCGAACTTAGACCTCGCGATTTTTTATTAATATTTCAAAAACTATTGAACCGATTTTGATGCCCAACGAAGTTGAAAATTCTATTGATATTTCCTACTTGCCTATTAAATTTCATCAAAATCGGACCATCGGTTCGGCAGTTATCGCGGAACAAATATAAATACATACATACACACAAACATACAAACAATGTGTTTTCGCTCCTACTTAAATTATAGACCTTGCTCGCTACGCTCGCTCGGTCAGTTAAGGCCCCTTCAGTTCAGAGCCAAAAAAACTGTGAGTGTTTTTGAAAAATCAATGTAAATAAACTACTACAGTTTATTCCTCAAAAAAATTACATAGGCATATTAAGGCTTTTCTACAGACATCCACAATATCCAAAACACGATTATGCATTTTTGGCTCGTAGAAAAAATTCGGAAACGTAACTCAAAATTTGCCAAAATTTACCTTTAAAAAAGATATTACTACTTCATACAATCACTTTTTTATGAAAATTATACCAAAAAGTGTATAATCTAAATTACTAGTTAACTTCGCTACACAATTATTTAAAAATACCTATTATACAAATAAAAAGTACAGCGAAATATCGTCGAGATCGGGACCGGGCCTTTGTGAATATTTCACTGTGTTTTATTTATTTTATGTTTGTGATATTGTGGATGTCTGTAGAAAAGCCTTAATATTCCTATGTTTTTTTTTGACAAATAAAATGTAGTAGTTTATTTACAGTGATTTTTCAAAAACACTCACAGTTTTGCGGGCTACGAACCCATCTCGCCTTAAGTAGAAAACAGGTTACATTTTTACTTTTGACGTTTAGCGAAGTCTCATTCTAGCAACAGTAAATGCCGATAAGAGTAAAAGGGACAAAATAAGTGTTTTAACCCGATTATATCTTGAAGAAGGTGTCTTTTTGCTCTTTGGGTGTCAGATTATTCATGCAATCTAAGTAAGACTGTTATCTAGCGATAACGTCACTTAGGTAAAATTACCTTTCAAAGTTTACAGATACAAAACCAGTATATGTTTTTACAATTATAATCATAATAATCACTATGCTAGTACAGACTTGAACTGGTTGCTGTCTCACCAAGTGTCATTGATAACGGACACTTGTGTCGAAATATCTATAAACGTGACACTGACTGTGAAGCTACCACACTGTTAGCAATTTTATAGCGCTACCACAGGCATGGCACTTCATACAAACGGATTAAAATGTCTATACTACTGATACTACTACAAACGAAACTTTACATCTGTGCAACGTCGTGCATAGTACATAAATAAATAAATATAAATATATAGAGACAAATCACACTGATTAAGCTAGCCAAAGTAAGTTTTTTAAATCTGTGTTATGGGATACTAACTTAACGATACTATATTTTATGATAAATACATGTATAGATAAACATCCAAGACCCAGGGCAATTTGAAAAAGGCCATTTTCCAACTTGCCCTGGCTGGGGATCGAACCCAGAACCTCCGGATTAGCGGTCTAGCGTGTTAACCAATACGCCACGGAGGTCGTCGCAAGTTGCAGGAAACTACTGAAGCAGGACGCTCCCTGTCTATCATTTTAGAAATCCTTAGGGGTGGCCCTGTGTCTATGTGTGCATGATGATGGAAAAATGCATATGAGATGCGTTTTGATACACATCATAGATCATCATCATCACTATATTTAAGAACTATGTTCTTGTCGGTGGAGTATTTTCCATGTCTCCCGATCCGAAGCCAAATGCTTAACTTCCCTATACGACACGACTTCTGCCTTTTCTCTTACTTCATCCATGAACGCCCTTCTTGGCCTTCCTCTTCTTGCCTCGATCTTTCCTTCCATGATATTTTTGATGAATTTTATCGTGTCGTATAAGGTGTCCAAATGTAGTACCCATCTCAATAAAAAGAAAGTCGACCATCCAGTGTATACTCGGGCTATGGCAACTCAATGTCAACAACCCAAACGAGTAACATGTACGGTGAGCGAACATCTGCCTATCTGATGCCTCGATTAATTAATGAATTACCTCCCGAATTACGGGACCAAATTCAACCTAAAAATATTAAAGTAAAATTAAAGAAATACTTCTTGGAGAACATCTGATGTTTATATCTGGTTACTAAGTAGGTATCTATTAAAGGGTTATTAAGTACCGATGTAAATAAATAATAACATAAGGACAAACCTGCGTGGTTTATGTATGTTATTTATGTAAAAAAAATGTCATTCTTTATATGGCTAATAAAAAAAAATAAAAAAAAAATCCCCTCCTTACATCTATTGTCTTAATTAACGTTCTTATTATATCATAGATACTTAAACAATTTTCAAGATTTTGAATTTGGTCTCAAAAATCATGCACAGTCGGCCATGACTTTCAATCGTGGACGAGATAAGCGTAACGATTTGATAACCACTGATAACAGTGATAACGGACCAGTTGGGCGCGATACCGTGTATTTGGTAAACAAAATTTCTATGTGCCAACCAAGGCCGTTGGAATTTTTTTGTCTGTTGGCGGATTGTTTGCCTCAAATATGCCACAAACCACGGACAATAATGAATCGATTCTCATTTGTTAAAATTAGATAAGCGGTTCGGATGCTCCAGTGGAACTGACATACATACATAAATACACTGCTAAAATTCCCTTCTGTTTGGCCTTGCCATAGTCGGTAAAAATAGAAGCAAGTGGGATGAGGCCTTGTTGATGAGGTTGGGTTTTCCCAACAATGTAAAGTTGTTGCTGATATAACGACTCAAAGCAGACGAGTATTGTATAGGTCTATAGAGGCATTCGATCTCCTGACATATAGTCGTCATATAAGTGAACTTTAGAAAGAAAGGCGTTCAAGGTCAGAATACTTTGGTACCTACATGAAATATCACGCATTGAGATGTGGACGAAATTACGATACTCCTGCTAATGGTGTGCCGCGCCGTTCCCGGGAACGTTCCCAAATTCCCGTGAATTTGGGAACATTCCCGTATTTCTATGGAATGTTACGAAATATTGGATATATTTATTTGTATTATGACCATATTAGTAAAATATATTTACAGTGATTAAAACTATGTCTGGTAAATAAAATTACAACTTTCCCTGACATTTCCATTTTTAGGGAACATTCCCGGGAATGTTCCCGGAAATCTGGGGAACGGGAACGGCACATCAATACTCCTGACATAAGTTGTATGTGAGTTTTTGGCAGGAAGTCAAGGGGTTCGGTTGGGGTTTGCTTTAAATTATTTTACAAATTGATTATAGTGGACTTTATAATATGAAATTGGTGCTGTTTGGTGTTATAAATGCTCATAACATGAACAATGTGTGAAATAGTTAAAGTGGACAGTCATAGTACGGCTGTAGTGATATTTATTTTGCGGACTGTGTGGGCGTCTTCGGGCGTCGTCCGCCACTCAATCGTCTATGTAAACCTGTGGACTCGTATAGATTTGTCGCCAGAAGCTCCCTTGCAGCAGTCAAAGGCCTACATCACCCTTTGATTGTCTAGTAAGGATTAGGAATAAAGAACAAAATTAAAGATAGGCTCTAAAGGACTTGTATCCAGAGCCGTAAAATTATTTAATAAAAAAAAAATAAGTTGTATGTTTTAAACATGTAAGTGGACGAAACGACCTTTATAAAAATAGGAATTTTAGTTTAGGAATTATTTACTTTTTAAATTATAACGGGTAGACGGCAATAAGATCAAAATTCCATGTTCTATGTAATTGTGTACTTCTAGGTTTTAAAGGAACTCAATAAAACAACAAACAACCAAATTAATTTTCGTTGAGGAGCTAAAGATATGACGAAGAACTTGGGAAATATGGAAATATTTCCCACGTTCTTCGTCATACCTTTAGCAATTTAATATGGCTCAAACTAAATAGTAAAGGCTTTCAAACAAAAAATAATCATCAAAATCGGTTCACAATTTGCGAAGACATCGCGTAACATACATAGAAAAAACCCCATACAATCGAATTAATAACCTCCTCTAATGGCGGCCACGTACTGGCAAGCGCAGCGTAGGGCACCCACCTGCTAGGTAGTCGGACAACCTGGCAAGGTGCAGGAAAATGCGGGATGCACGCCGCTTCCGATCGTTCTTTTGGAAATCCTTTGGGGGGGCCTATGTCCAGCTGTGGACTATTTGTGGCTGATATGATGATGATGACTAACCCGCCTGCCTAGCATGGTACATGTACAAGGACAAATGACACTGATTGTTCTAGCCCCAAAGTAAGTTTTTTTTAAACTAGTATTCTTCTTTAACTTAAGAGCTTACTCTTGTCGGTGGAGTTAAGTGGAGATGCCTCCAGTCTCTCTGCCACCTTTTTAATGTCTTGGTAGGACCTTACTCTAGTATTATGGAATACTAACTCAACGATACACCATTTCAAAATAAATACATAAATAGATAAACACCCAAGTCCCAGGACACTTTAAAAAAGACCATTCCCCATGTTGCCCTGGCTGGGGATTGCACCAAGAACCTTCGGAGTGGCAGACTAGCGTCACAGAAGACAGTACGGAATCTCCAAAGGTACGCGCAATATGCGTCCCCGTTACCTGTCCCCGCACCTCTCCCCCTTTCTTGTGCGGCCGCGTGCGCCGTGAAGTGTGTGTTCGCCTGCTCTCGCCCCTCGACAAGGCGAGAAGGGGGAGAGGTGTGGGGACGGGGAACGGGGACGCATATTGCGAGGGACCTTAGGAGATTCTGTTCTTTATACTCTTACTGCTCTTACTGTTTAATCTAAGCTTACTGTCTTCTGTGCTAGAATGTTAACCATTACGCCACGAAGGTCGTTAAATAATAAAAGGCAAATCTCCGTTTTTATTTGAGAGATGCCTGTAGTCCAACAGCTGACTGACATAGGCTGGTAAACAGTATTATGTGTATGTCAAATACAATAAAGATAAATTCATCATAAGTAAGGGCTAAGGTACCGATTTTTATCAAATATAGTTAATAACTACCGCTAGGGAACTTGCTTTCACGTTAAAACAACGCATCGAAATTGGTCCATCCGTTCAAGCACTACGATACCACAGACAGACAGACAGACATTAGCGTCAAACTTTGAACACCCCTTTTTTATCGGGGTTAAAAATCTATCGCTAGCGGCGCCGCAGCGGCGGAAACCGCTGCCGCGGCAGCGGAATGTGTGAACGCTCTTCAAATCAAACACAATTTGAGTTCGGAGTCCGTACACCGTACGCGTGTTCGGTATTATTATTTCATTACTATCTAGGGGTCATATTTACGCTCCACTTGAGGACAAATTGAGTGACACCTTGACATCGCGGCCATCGCTAAAGTAAATATGTATATACATACTTGCACTTGTTTTGATTCAGTTTAATTGCATCTCGTCATCTCAGTAGATAACGTACTCGTAGGCTCGCGGTACATTGAATTAACAGCGACGCGACGAGCAGTTTAATAAACAAGACATTATAAACTTTATGTAGAGACGCCATGAATATAGGTCACGAGAGGGTCAGAAAAGTATTATTATAATTAGTCCGTCTTGTGGATTATCCAAAATTAATGGACCCATATTTTTCAGTTTATCAAAAAAGTGAAAATTCACAAAGATACAGAGCATCTACGTTCCAGAGAGGGGGCTTATGATGTCACCGCTATGTAAATACTTAGCCGTGACGTCATGCGAAATTTAAATACGCTGTATCATCGTCAATTTTTGTTTATCAGAGAAAATAAAAAATACGTGTACAATATTTTTTAATAATCTCACCGATGGGCCAAAAATATTCTTCCAGACGTCATGATGCCTATTTGAAGTAGCCATAATGACTGATATCAGATTTTTCTAGATGTTTAAAGGCATCTGGTATAGCTTCACGACTGTTATTTGTTTTCGTGTATGTAAGTACACTGGTGTCAGATGACATCTAGTGAACAAGTGAAGTAGCAACTTCTTGAGAATATGTTTCTTACCTTTATTTATAATATCGGCAGTATAAGTAGATACTTATGTAATAACATATTAGGGACATAAATGCAAATATTCCTTTCAAAGGATCGGCGAGCCTTCGTGGCTGGTTTTGACGGCTTAATCTCGATTAATGGAGCAAGCGATTCGATATATTAATCGGATGAAATCGATGATTTATTTGAGACTCGAATGGAACATCGCTAAGCTGGGAAAATTTATAAATAGTTTTAGTATAAAGTGCCGGTTCTGAGAACAGACTTATTAGACAAACTTCTTGGAAATTAATGCATAGGTACAGGAATTAACGTGAAAAATAACTTTAGGTATTTATTTATTTTTGTTGACGTTCCATCCGTTAGTTCCTGTATGCATTAATTTAGTAATGATCCAACGCGATAGTCCAAAAAAAGTTAAACTTTTTGGAAGTATTCATATTCATTTATTTCATGTATTCATATACGTAGTTGTGGTAGAGCCACGCTACCGGCAAAACTCAGTTTTGCTAGTAGCATGAATGGGCTGGCTCGTCCGGGGAAGTACCACACTCTCACAGAAAATCGACGTCTGAGTAGTAGCTTCACCACTTCTATGCTTCGTTCGGTGAGTGAGAGAGCCGGAGCCCCCCTTCAACCCCCCTCCCGAAAGGCCGGTAACGCTCTTGTTACACCCTGGTGTTGCAGTTGTCCATGGACAGCGGTGATCACTTACCATCAACAGGTGACCCGCTTGTTCGTTTGCCGTCCTATGACATAAAAAAAGTGTTACAAAATGCACATAATCGCGGGTCTACTGGAAGAAATTTCTTTAGAAATAAGTAGCACCTAAGTACTATGTTTTCCTTATTTTTTTTAAGTGTATGTTTGTAAATTTCCAAGTGTACTTGAATAAATAAAATAAAACAAATAAATAAATAATACCCTGGTAGTGGCTCCTTTTACCTAGTATTTTCAAAAATTGGATTCACTATTCCGTCTGCTACAGATAAGTAGGTTTATTATGAGTACATTGGTACATATTTCTGCGTGCGAGCGCAAGTGTCAGCCTATAAATATAAACATGGATAAATTGTCACTTGTAACCTGATAGTATTGATCTATAGATCACGATCGATTGCATGGCATTCGCTACACGTGTTGCGTTCAACGAACTCTTACGCAATATTGAAATGCATTAATTGCCATTAACTGCATAGAAAGTCGTATCGGAAAATAATTATCGCATAAGTAGAAATACTGACACGAAGATCTTATACATATCTGAGGCTATTCTCGGTTTTCGGTGATTCGGAAAAATTAAAAGGGTCTTTCGACAAATCCGACTCGTCCAAAATACCATAATGCCTCAAGACTGAAAAAAGTGCTTAATCAATTTGTGTTGCCAGTGATGATTAGCTCATTGAAGTGGCAGTGGGCGAGTCCACTGCCCCTTCTTGATGAATGGCGCATAGCGCGAAGAATCGATGGCCGATGGAGCAGAAAGGTTCTCGAATGGCGGCCACGTAACGGGAAGCGCAGCGCGGGACACCCACCTGCTAGGTGGTCGGCTGACCTGAGCAAGGTTGCAGGAAAACGTTGGACGCAGGCCGCTTCCGATCGGTCGTTTTGGAAATCCCTGGAGGCCTATGTCCAGCTGTGGATTACCGGTGTGTGATATGATGATGATGGAAACTTAATGTATGAACTATCCTTTCTGTCGCTCAGAACAGTTATCTCTCGCTCTAGCAAATGACGCTTCTAAGCGACAGAAAAGGAAACAGCATAGGAAAGTGATGTTTGTTTGTTTTTCGTGTATGTAAGTGGCCAACACTGGTGTCAGATTTTTAAGCTGCCTCTAAAGCATCTGACGTAGCTTGACGACTGCCATACAATGACATCCGGGACCAACGGCTTTTACGTGCCTTCCGAAGCACGGAGGAGCTCGAGATATTTTTGTACCACTTGTGGTCACCCACCCAAGTACGGACCACGCCCGGGGTTGCTTAACTTGTGAAAACGCTAGCAATGCGTACTCCCACCGGGCCACCGAGCTCCTCTGAGGAAAGTGATGTTCCGTGCTGACAGGTGTGTTCCAACCCTAAACTTAATTCCTGGACTTTTTATGTTTTATAGTCGCATGCAGCGTCTGAGGGTCAGTGGCAATGCGTGCTAAGTTACAAGTATATGTTATTGCATGTTTACAGCATAATAATTCTTTTAAGCACGTCTCCGATATATTGGTACAGAGTTCTGTGTCGACGACCTCTGTCTGGCCTAGTGGTCACAATGCCTGTTACACCGGAGGTCCCGGGTTCGATCCCCGGTCAGGTCAAGATGGAAAATGAACCTTTCCAGATTGACCTGGGTCTTGGATGTTCGTAAAAATATAGTATCGTTGAGTTAGTATCCCATAACACAAGTCTCAAACTTACTTTGGGGCTAGCTCAATCTGTGTGATTTGTCCCTATACAGGGTGACTTTTGAACCAGCCAAATTTGTGGAGTAAGTTCAGTCCATGATACTGAAGTAATTTCCATATATACAATTAACGAAAAACTAAAATAAAAATTCGTCTTATACAAATCAGCGGATTTTGTAGGGAGGACGAAAAATTTGTATCAACTTTTAATCACTTTTTTATAGAAAGTAGTTCAGTATCATGGACTGAACTTGCTCCAAAAATTTTACTGGTGTTTAAAAAGTACCTGTATATTTATTTATTTATTATTAGAATTTAACAAAAAGGAAATATATTCCTTACGGTAAATATAGAAGCAAATGGCCTTGAAGTGGCGCCCTCATTTGAAATAAATTGTTAACTCGTAAATATGGAGATAATTTCCATATTGCTAATCGTCAGGCACTAGATAGCCCTTTAAATATATTTTTGAACCACCGTTGAAAGTAGTTACATTAGTCTGTCTAGCTTTCAAACTTGCCTCAGCCAAAAGTGGCCACGGCAAGTTTTAAAGCTATACGAATCACCAATAATAGTTTCAACGGCAGTTCATAAAATAATTTAAAGGGCTATCTAGTGCATGACGATTAGCAATAAGGAAATGATCACCATATTTACGAGTTAACAATTTATTTCACACTTCAAGGCCATTTGCTTCTTTATTCACCTTAAGGGCCACTCTTCTTCTCGGCACTCGAAGGCTTCGCAGCATTACAGTTGAGGATGCAACTGGGACTACAATACGCTGAGATGAGAGAGAGACATACGAGTTCAAAATTTTAACAAGAGAAGATAGATAAAATAAATAAATAAGGACAAAACACACTGATTAAGCTAGCCCCAAAGTAAGTTTAAAACTTGTATTATGGGATACTAAAGAACTATATTTTATAATAATATATACATAGGTAATAAAGAAAAACAAAAACTGTGTACTCGTACTATGAAAACATAATGCGCTCAAGTACTTTTAAAATATAACCTATTTTTTATTTTATTTGCTACGGCCTTTAACATTATCTTGCAAAATCCAAGCAGCATTAAATTGTTTAAAAACACATTTGTACAAGCCACAATTACCATTCTAACAGTTAATTTTGCACATAATAACAGCGATTTGAGGCCAATTTCAGACAAATCACAGACTAATTATAATCACTGATAAGATAAAATATTTAAACTGTCGCAAAACGCCTGAGGTATTGTAAATTGTAATTAGGGTTGTCAGATGTACATATATTCTTACTATGTCCATCCAAAATATGTTGGCATAGGTACATTATAGCTCTTTGGTTAGCATCTACAAATATGTCACTTCCAGATTCGTCGTCTTCCATGTCAAATAAGATGTTTTCTTAAAAAAAGAATAGTAGGTACAGTAACTTATAATAGATGGCGCAGCAATCACTTTAATCGATCTGTCAATGTCAAATTTTGGTCATATTTATTTAAAATTTTCAGTGTGCGTGTTAGTTTTTGAAATATTTTTTATATTTAGTTTAAAATATACTATTGTGTACATATTTATATATTTAATTAAGTAATAGCAAAATTTAACAGAACTTGTTCTTACGAGTTCTTTAGCTCTAGTTTAAATAAAAATGCGGGCCTGCGCCGTTGTGACGTGCAAAAACAAAGGAGGAATACTATTTATACTGATTCAACATAAAACTGATGTGACGAACACGATCGTTTCACACTTTTTTTTTCATGGCACGACAGAAAAGCACAAGGATTGAAACGAAACTTTATGGTTATTGTTCTTTGAACCAAACGGCCTAGTGCTAGTAGGTATTTGTTGTGACAGAACGATTTCAAACTATTAAACGCCATCTATTGAGAATGTGTTTAACCTCGTTTTTTTCACTGGAGCCTCATTGATTGAGAGTACATAGTAAGAAGTTCAATTAAGGTTTTATTTCCATACCGCAAGTGATAAAAAAAATATAACAATGAATTGCCCCGTCATAAATAAACTTTATATTATAACGTTTATAATGCCGTGTGGTGCCCGGCAGAGTAGAATAGGACCACTCCAAGTCTTCCCATGGATGTCGTAGAGGGCGACTTAGGAAACACAAGCTAAACAAAGCTTATAAACATCAATGAGACCTCTCCGACCCGTCTGGCCAGCGTGGAGGGTGTAGGTCAAATCCTCTGACTGCTCTGGCTAATATATTTATTTATTTATGTATATAATTACTTACACTATCTTAACAGGTTTCCCCAAGACAATAGCAAAGTCACATGCATTTTATATATTATTACTTACATAACACTAATAAAATAAAACTGCCTTTGTGAATTCCGTCAATGAACAGCTGAACAGGTCAATGTCCTCTGCTACCTTGTTTAACGTGTGCAGGGTTTGGGTGAGCGGCGCGATAAGAAGAAGAAGTACAGAAAGGGTCGTGCTCCTGCAGTGGAGACTAAAAAAGACCTGATGATGATGATGATGAAATAAAGTTTGATAATAACATGCCTGCAAATAACCTATTCTGCAGATGTTAGCTGCTAGCGTAGGTTAACTGTTTTGTTAAATGTAACACTTGACTATCCAGCTGAACAACATTCAGCTGTTTAACAAAACCGTGCTGTAATGCCAAACAGCTAGAGATTTTGTCAGTTACCGGATTATACCGACTGGAACACATACATAATAATTTAAAGCAAATACTTTAGTCTGCGAATTGTAATAAAACAGAGTTCTGGCCAAGCAATCGTATGTCTGGACTGGCCTTTTACTCCATAAAATTTTCCGACAGCCGTCGCATATATATTATATGTATCTTTTTTACTTGAAAGCCGTTTCTACTACAAAAAAATAAATAAATAATGTGTTGAATAAAATAAAAAAATTATCCCATTCTAATTTGGTGAAGAACTTTGGAGATATAGAAGAGACTCCTCAAATAAAATTAAGTCAGTTTCTTTTTGTTAAATAAAAATATTATTATTTCACAGCTTGACAACCCTAACTGCAATTTTCATTAAATCGCGACCTTTGCTATATGATCAGTTCCATATTCTACAAATTAATAAATTGGACCTTAATGAGAAGGAAATAGATAACATTTTCGGTTCGCGGAATGCAACCTTGGGCCGGGAGCACAATTACGGCATGAAAGTTGATCTAAGGCAGCTTTCGACCAACAAAGGCACAAAAGTAAACCGACACTAGTCTTTTTGTAGTGGTTACAATGTGGAAATCGTAATTTGATTAACCAGCCTTTTTATGTTTTACACGGACTATAAATTAAACTTGTTTTGTATGCAAGACATGGTTACAATGTTAACTAGTGAAAAGTTTTATAATATTATTTAAAATAAATAAATGTTTCAAAGGTGTAATGTTTTAAATACTAAGTACTGTCACTGTGTACCTTATTGTGTGTAAAATGTAATATGGATGTAAATCTAAAAAATAAATGATTACATTATTATTTGTATCTCCTTTGGACCCACGGGTCTTTTCACCCCGGTCCTTTGGGATGCTTGCGTGGGGATACAGATCTAACACGTAGAGGTCGCTTGTCGATGACGCTTCCGCCAAATCCATATTATCATTTAAAATTTCGTATAATTAAACCCTAGATAACCCTTAAAACTATTTTAAGAACTAAAAAAAACTACTGTTTACAGTTTAAGGCCGTACCTGAATTTTCCGGGGTCCAGTGCTGCCCCGATTTAAAATAAATCATTTCAAAGAAAAAGGCTACTGTACTACCAAGTCCTAGATAACCCTTCAAAGTATTTTATGAACTACTGTTTACAGTTTATAATGAGAACGTTAAGCTTTGCTACGCACATTTGCCAAAAGTGGCCGTTTTTCGCAAATGTGCGTGGTAAAGCTTAACGTTTTCACTTTAAACTGTAAACAGTAGTTCATAATATAGTTTGAAGGGTTATCTAGGGTTTACTAATACGAAATTGTAAATGATATCTCCGTTTCCTTTCAAATATTTTTTTCAAATGGGGGCAGCACTGGACCTCATGTATCACCTAAGTGAAATATGTTTCTATACGCTCTTATCTGATAGAATGACTACAAATTACGGTTTATTTTAAATGTTATCCAACAGTATCCTATTCTCTTAACTCTATATTTCACTCAGATTAATTACCGTCATAACATTACAACTTTATATCCACATGATACAAAACAAACACACATACTACTCAAAGTAGATAGCTATTACACGTAGATTACCTTATGTCCATTACCCGACTTGTTATGAACAATCATAACATCATCTTTCAAAATACTCAATGTACGTAAAAACAGATACCTACTGGAGTAAGCCATTTATTTGTAAGTAAAAAAAGCGTCGTAGTAGTTAGTCGTGTGCAGAACTAGTTATTAAAGAAACAGGATGCCAATCAGTGCAGTCATTTAAATTCACGTGACCTTTCAAAATAGCATTCACACGTTTTTCCAATTTTTCCCGAATACTTCAAACAACTTCGAAACATATTTCTGAATAAATAGAGACTTCAATTACGTAAACATATAAATAGAGTTCGGTTGTTCTAGATTCTGTGGTAGGTTTGGATGATAGCCAAAGACATATCGAGATTCGATGTTTTTTAGTTTGTGTACAGGTAAGTCGTAAATACTTCGTACAAATGTAATAATAGACACCTGTGCCCGAGTACAATACCCAGCACATACGAGTACACTACACTACCTACACTCTCAAATAAATAGAAGAAAAATGTGGCCTATTCTACGAACAATAATTCTCTAGAATCGTAACTAATCCCGAAAAATCATTCCAAGCGATATGTACCGCGGCGGGCGGGGCTTATAATATGAACAGCGCGGCACAACAGTTCGCCGTGACACTCGAGTCGTGCGGTGCGTCGCAACAAGTTTCTTTTGAGAATATTGCTGTGTTTTTGCGATAATCGATTCATTAAAAATGCCGTCATGTGCCGTAAAGTGGTGTAGAAGCCATACAGACATGAAAATTAGTTACTCAAAAAAAAAGTTACACGTAAAAGGTTATTTATTTTAGCGTAGCGTACTGCATAATAGGTACCATCCGCGCGTTGTATTGTACCTCACTGCTCGTTGCGTTGACTGCCCCACCCGACCGTGTTGTTGCGTGTTGTCGCGACCAGTCGCATGCATTTTTGTCTATGTGTGCGTTCGAGTGTTTTGTTGTAATTACTGTTCGTTTGTTTGCGTAAATGGAATCAGAATCGAAGCGGTGAATGTAGAAGCGTTAGATTTCAAGAGAATTATATTTCGATGGGCCTACTTCAGTAATTTACGTATATACAATAACCGGCACATAAGTTAAACCAAAATGGCGGTCACTGCGCACACCTGTTCCTCTAATTATACACGCAGAGCAGCCATTTTGGTTCAACTTATGTGCCCGGTATTGTACGTATCTTACTGAAGTAGGTAGGACACATTTTTCATCTATTGATTTGAGAGTGTAAGCGAAATCTTCTGGCTGCTCTGGCTAAGTATGGCTCTGGTAGTACAGAGAGGGTCTTGCTCCAGCAGTGGAGATATAAAAAAACCTGATGATGCGTAATAATGTCATTTTGTAAATTTCGTACCTATGTACCAATGTACCTAAATTATGACATTTCTAGTAAACAAACCTTGGGGTCCGTCTTAAAGGTTTGAAGATTAATATATAGTATAATATTTGTCGGTACGCTACAGCCACGGGTCCATGGGGACCCGGTCCTTTGAGGCGTTCATGGGGCCAAAGCCAACTGCTCTTGCGACTCCCCTTTGGCCCCTGACTTTTTAAGGTGTTTGGCATCCTTGCGGGACCATTGACATGCATAATATATTTGGAGAAGAAAAGCGGGAAAGCGCACCCCGGGCTCGGAAGCAGCACAGCTGAGGATGCAACCGGGAACGCGCTTAGACGCAGAGTTAAGAGGTAAAATACCTTTTAATTAATTTTATACTCGTAAAATTTTGTTTCTTTTACTACTTATACTAAACTTCTACCTTAGTAGGTATATGTATGCAATGCATTGATAAATTTTTAACTCACTTATATACCTAATAGGTTACACACAAACACCGATATAATATCACTGGATTGGTCGTTACTATGTCATATATGTTGATGATAATTTACTTATTTACCTATTATTAACTCATTAACACTTCATGGGTTTAACGTGTTTATCATAAGCGATAACAATTAAATACACTTTTTATTCATCTCAATTACAGTTGATTTAAACAAGACATTAAATCATCGTATGGCTTATCAGCAACGAGCTGAGAACGTATTTAGAATTTGAAATAAAATAACAAATAAGTTGTCAGTTGTTTAACCAGTGTGTCCTGCCCACTTTGCCGTACGGTGCTGAGACATGGACGCTCACGAAGGAGGCTGTGCACAAACTGAAAGTCGCACAGAGAGCCATGAAGCGTGCTATGCTCGGCTTCAGGTTGCAGGATCGCGTTCCTAACACCGTAATCCGACAAAGTACTAAAGTACGAGGCGTTGGTATAACGGTCATGAACTTAAAGTGAAACTGGGCAGGGCGACGGAGTGATGGCAGGTAAAGCAAAGCTCTGACTGAATGGTGGCCCAGAACGGGTGAGAGAAGCGTCGGGCGTCCGCCTATGGTCGCACCTGGATGAGAGCAGCACAGGACCGAAATGGGTGGCGTCGACGAAGAGAGGCCTTTGCTCAGCAGTGGACGGAAGAAGGGCTGGGATGTGATGATGATGAACAAATAAGTTGACTTACTTACGAGCTTCCTATACATGGCGATTTTGCACGACCTAGCTTTTAAATCGTGTAATCAGAATCATTAATAAATAAATATATAAGGACAAATCACACTGATTAAGCTAGCCCCAAAGTAAGTTTTTATTAAACTTGTGTTAGGAATACTAACTCAACGATACTATATTTATATAAATAAAACACAAACCGTAGAAAAAAGGCCTATTAAACCACAAAATCTCTCACATTTCAAAAAAATAGCCCACCTAGCGGGTGGTGACATTCAAATGGGAGATTTTTGGTACCTATGCATTTGTCAGCTGATACTTTTGGTTTTTATTATGAAACGACAGAATATTATATATTTTATTTCGCTTAAAGAGTACTTTCCTTGAAGATGGCTATGGTAGAGGTTCAAAAACAGAAATAATGTATAATACATATATACTTTTAATATATAATTTAAATATAATTATTTTATTATTAATTTCCAAGTGTGCGTTAAACTCGCATGGAGAGGGTTCCGTACAATTGATTGAATTATTATAGGTTTTCGTGTAATCTACAAACAATGAACTATAATTTATATTTTTTTCAAAATTTTAGGCTCAGTAGTTTCGGTACAGATCAATAAAATCAAAACTATTTATTTTAGAATTATAACAAAAATATATTTGAGATCCTCATAACGAGCCCTTTCATTTGATAATGACACAGTAAGGTTTGCAAAACTTTTTTTTTAATTTCCTAATTTGTCCCCCAAAAATGACCCTTATTTAAAAAAAAATATTTATTTACTTTGCACATGTGTGTTTGGGTCATAGGATTACACCATCCTACCAAATTTCACCTGATTCGGTTCAGTAGATTCGGAGCAATTGGCTGTGACAGACGGACGGACAGACAGACGCACGAGTGATCCTATAAGGGTTCCGTTTTTTCATTTTTTGTACGGAACCCTAAAAAGAATGTATAATAACAGTAATAATCGTAACAGTCTTTTTCACTAAAGTATATATAGTACCAACCCCGGAATCTCCGAATTATTAGACAAAAAATCTGACATGGGTTAAATACCGTGCGTATAATACGCACGGTATTTAACCCATGTCAGATTTTTTGCACATATTATATATATATTATAATACATATTATAAAGGTATATATATGTGGGCTAGCAACATTGTAAGAGAGAGAGATAGGTTATATGCAAGGTGATGTATGAAAGAAAAGGAAATACATTGTTAAAAGAATGAGAGAGTCAAATAGGATTATTGTACAGGTGTGAAAGAGAGGGATAAGAGGAAGGGATAAGAAAAGAAGATGGCGATTAGGACGATTTTGTAAAGACGTGTGTGGTAAGAATTTAAATAAAGACGAAGAAGTTTAAGGAAGAAATTGCTTTAATTCACCACCCCGCCCCACATTTTGGTGTCAGAAGTGGGATGTTGATAAAAAGAAGACGAAGACGAAGACGTGAAGACGTAAAGTGTGTAAGACGAGATACCAAGCACGTGGCGTGGTGTACGAAGCTTGAAATTCTACTTTTAAAGCGAAATGGCGAAGGAGGATGGTGCGAGTGCTTCTCGCAATGACGACATCATGGCACGGCAGATGCTGATGTTCGCAGAAGATGCGATACCGAAGTTCAGCGGGCAGGATAAAGGTTACCCAGCTACCAGGTGGACACAGGACATGGACGACAATGCGGAGATATTCGAATGGACGCCTCTTCAGCGCCTGGTTATAGCGAGGCGATCGCTTACGGGTACGGCGGCCCTGTGGCTCCGCAGCGAGCGCCCATTCAAATCATGGACGGATTTAAAAACAGCGGTCTTAAGAGAATTCCCTGATACTCTGGATCAAAAAGCCATACACGAAATGATGGGGTCTAGGAAGAAAAAAACCAATGAAACTTATATGGATTACATGCTCGTAATGAAAGAATTGGGCAAGAGAGGTAAAATGGCCGATTACATTGCTATAAAATACATAGTAGATGGTATTCCGGATAATGAAATGAATAAAATGTGCTTATACGGCGTGACTACATACTCCGACCTGAAAGAAAAGCTTAAAATCTACGAGACGGTGAAGTCTAAAATGAAATCTGGTCATGTTCATGCTCAACCTACTAAAGAAATACGTTGCTACAGCTGTGGAGAGAAAAACCATCGTTCATCTGACTGTCCGCGTAAAAAAGATGGTTTGAAGTGCTTTAAGTGCAACAGTTTTGGTCACATCGCATCAATTTGTGACAAGGCTCAAAAGGAAACGCATAGCGGCGCGGGCGGCAGCCATTATCAACGAAGGTACGACGGCGGCACCGATAGGGAGCGCTTCGGTCGCGATCGACAAGCCGAAGGTTACCGAGAACATCCGAACAGCGACGAAAGACGGAGGTACTACCAACGTTCCGGCGGCGAAAGAAACGAAAAGCGCGCGATGTTCGGAGCGGAGTGCGCCAACGAGGTTGGCTGCGCTGCGAGCGGAACAAACATGGCGGTCGGGATAGACAGTGACATTGACAGCCGGTGTCAACTTAATGTAAACAAACAATGTAGTGAAGGATTTTCAACGAAACCTATTGTCGGGATTTTGCTGGTAAATAAAGTGAACATCAATGCGTTAGTAGACACGGGCAGCGACGTAAATTTAATGGAACAATGCGTATACGACGAAATAAAGTGGTGCATAAAGTGTGACAGCGAGGACTTTTCGCTAACAGGACTTGGACTTTTCAAAGTAAAATCGCTTGGTAAATGTATGGTGTCCCTTACGGTAGACGATAAGGTAGCAGATGTTCTTTTCCATGTGATTCCTAATGGAAACATGCCTTACCGTGTAATTTTAGGCCAAGAGTTTTTGACAAAGTACACTGTGGTTTTCAATGGTGATTCCATTCATTTCTTAAATAAAGGAGAAAATTGGATCAGGAAACTGGATGTAGGGGCAAATTGTGATTTTGTTGTAGGTAATACATGCAGTTTGCAGGTTCAAGAAGAAGTGGTACGGTGCATTGAATCGTACCAACCGACCAAGAAGAAGGAAGCTCCATTGGAATTGAAAATTGTACTCAAGGACGATATACCGGTGAGACATCGACCTCGAAGATTGTCGCTGAAGGAACAAGAGATTGTGGAAATGCAGATAGCAGAGTGGCTGGAAGACGGCATCATTAAGGTGAGTTATTCAGAATATGCGAGTCCCTTAGTGTTGGTTAGGAAAAAAGACGGGACAACTAGAGTATGTGTGGACTACCGAGACATTAATAAAAAGATGGTCAAGGACGAATATCCCTTACCTATAATTGAAGATTTAATTGATAGGTTAAGAGATGCCAAATTTTTCAGTGTTTTAGATTTAAAAAATGGTTTTTTCCACTTGAAAGTAAGTTCAGAGTCAATCAAATATACATCTTTTGTGGTTTACAACGGACAATATGAATTCATGAAAGCTCCGTTTGGATTATCGATATGCCCTAAATATTTCACTAGATTTATCACTATTATCTTTAGAGAGCTGACGATGCAGGGTTATATGTCAATATTCATCGACGATCTGATTGTCTATGCAGAAGATGAATTCCAGGCTCTGGAAAGATTAAAGAATGTGCTTAAAGTTGCTTCTGATTATGGTTTACAGATCAATTGGAAAAAAGCTAACCTAATTTGTCGTAGAGTGGAATATCTTGGACACTTGGTCGAGGATGGTAAAGTACGACCATCACCAGATAAGACTGATGCAGTTATGAGATTCCCGGAGCCAAGAACATTTAAGCAAGTACATAGTTTTGTAGGTTTGACATCATACTTTAGGAAGTACATACCCAACTATGCTGTTATAGCAAAACCCTTGACAGACCTTCTGAAAAAAGAAGCCACATTCATATTTGAAGATGCTCAAAGAAAAGCCTTCAATGAGTTGAAACAGAGACTGGTAAGTAGTCCAGTATTGTCTTTATTTAACCCGAGATTTGCTACAGAGCTTCACACAGATGCCTCAAGCATAGCATATGCTGCAATTCTCATGCAACGCAATGCAAATGGTGAGTTACACCCAGTCTATTATATGAGCCGGAGAACTACAGACGCAGAGAGTAAATACAGTAGCTACGAGTTGGAAGCTTTAGCAATAATAACTGGTGTAAAGAAATTTCATCATTATTTATTTGGAATTAGATTTAAAATAATAACTGATTGTCAAGCATTTAGAATGACTTTGATGAAGAGAGATTTAGCACCCCGAGTTGCAAGATGGGTACTGTTACTAGAGCAATATGACTATGAGATTGAACACCGACCAGGAAGTCAGATGCAGCACACCGATGCTCTCAGCAGAAACCCATATACAGCAGTAACGGTAAGCCTACACGATGAGATCAGGCGAGGGCAAGACCTCGACGAGGGGCTCATGGCTATAAAAAACATATTACAGGAAAAACCTTATTCAGACTACATATTGGAGAACGGACTGTTATACAAGGGAATGGAGAAACAGCTGGTAATACCTAGAGGTATGGAACTCGAGGTTATCAAAAGAATTCATGATCGAGGACATTTTTCCAAGAGAAAAATGATGGAGTTGATTGGTAAGGACTATTACATTAAAAATTTAAATAAGAAGATAGAGGACTTTTTGGTGACATGTATACCATGTTTATTAGCTACGAGAAAAGAAGGACGACAGGAAGGATTCCTAAATTCTATAGATAAGTACGATATACCACTGCATACATTGCACTGTGATCACATCGGACCGTTAACACAAACCAAAAAACAGTACAATTTTATTTTAACTGTGGTTGATGGATTTTCAGTTTGTTTGGATTTTTCCTACTAAAGGCACGACGACGACAGAGACCTTGAATAAGCTGCGGATTCACCAACAGACTTTTGGTAATCCAAACCGCATAATCACAGACAAAGGAACTGCATTCACTAGCAACGACTTCAAGGAATACTGTGAGACTGAAAATATACAGCATGTGACTATAACAACAGGGATACCTCGAAGTAACGGCCAAGTCGAACGGATTCATCGAGTGATTATATCAATTTTAACCAAGCTTTGCATTTCAGATCAGACTCAGTGGTATAGACATGTAAGCCGTTTACAACGTGCTTTAAATAGCACCTTCCAGAGAAGTATTAAGATGACGCCTTTTGAATTGTTGATGGGAGCAAAAATGAGGACCAGTGATGACCTAGAAATTTACCAAATGCTGGAAGAAGAAAAGATAGAAGAGCATATGCAGCAGCGTGAGGAATTAAGACAAATTGCCAAAGAACAAATAGGAAAAATTCAAGAAGAAAATTCAAAAAATTATAATATGAAGAGAAAAGAAGCAATTAAGTATAAAGAAGGTGACCGAGTGGCAATTAAACGCACCCAATTTGGCCCATGCCTGAAGTTAAAGGAGAAATTTCTGGGACCATATTTGGTAACCAAATGTAAAAGAAACGATCGCTATGAGGTCTCCAAAATGGATGCATCTAGGGAAGGCCCAATCAAGACTTCTACGTCAGCGGACTTTATGAAGCCCTGGCCTGAGTTTGATGCCAGTTTGGAGTAGTAGCAAAATCATGATTAAGTATGGTACGTTTTTATTTTTTCCCTATTTGGTTTTGTTTCTTGAAAGGAAATAATCCATTGATGACCACAGATGTAGATTGTAAATGTTACTACAGATACCTAGACTTATATTTATTGGTTTATATTTTAAGATGTACTCTTTATAATTAAGTAACATAAGGCCACCTTTTCCCGTTGCTTTTGTTTTATGCTGTTTGTTAAATAACAAATAGGCTTTTAGGTTTTTCTATATTTCTCATTAAACCTATTTCATATATGGATTGAATGTTTTATGTTGTAGTCGAGAAAAAAAAAACTGGTTTTATAAATTAAGTTTTATTTTCAATGTTTTTATATAAATTTCTAGATAAACTGATGTTTAACTTATCAACAGCAATACTGTATTTATTACTGTAAGTTTGTTACTAATAGTATTACTGTGTTTTAGTAAGTAAGTAAATCAGATGTTTTGTTAACTTTAGGAGTGTGGCTGAGGACATCCACATGCAGGACGGCCGAATGTGGGCTAGCAACATTGTAAGAGAGAGATAGGTTATATGCAAGGTGATGTATGAAAGAAAAGGAAATACATTGTTAAAAGAATGAGAGAGTCAAATAGGATTATTGTACAGGTGTGAAAGAGAGGGATAAGAGGAAGGGATAAGAAAAGAAGATGGCGATTAGGACGATTTTGTAAAGACGTGTGTGGTAAGAATTTAAATAAAGACGAAGAAGTTTAAGGAAGAAATTGCTTTAATTCACCACCCCGCCCCACATATATATATATATGTACATACGAGTATATATTTGTCCGACCTCCCACTTACAGGTAATATATTATTATATGTCAAGATAGCACGTTGCTATGTGCACCGACGGGCTTGCCGCTCTAAAATAAACACGGCTATAAATTCTCCTACTATCTGTACGCTACGTTATGGCGATTAAAAAATAACTAAGTAGGGTTGACTGTTACCATATTGTGACGATATGAGTTACATGTTGTTGGTTGTTTGTAATTTCTTTATTGCACATATTATATAATTAACAGACTTATATAGATATTGTAAAAAGGCGGGCTATCCCAGGAAAGGATATCTTCCCATCTGGAAGGAGGAGTACCTAAGCAGAAGAGGGTGGAGTGTACAACAACAAATAGAAGACTGAAAATCAAATCTACATACTACAAAAGTACATATATGTATGTTGTTTTTATAGTTGGTGCAAAAAGAAAGTTTTATTTTTTTTCTTATCTTATACCCCTTTCCATGAACGACATAAGGGCGTGTCCACGAAAAACCTCATATTTTGGCAACTACTTCATTGATTTGGTTCATGTTCGAACTGAAACTCTGTATATGACTCCTCTACTGACACTCAAGGAAATGGAAGCGATTGGTTGAGACAAGAGCCTAGCTTTTCTATTAATTGAATAAATCTATGACCTACCAAATTTATTAAATCTCTCGAATATACAAAAGCCAAAGTAAACTCTGAGAACTTCTCTCTGTTCACTTTCTCTCATCTAAGCGTATTCCCAAATGCATCCACAGCTGTAATGCTTTCAAACCTGGGGTCCGCTTTCCAGCTATTTTGCACGGTCTTGAGCATCCTTGGTAGTATGACCATGGGCACGCATGTCATCTTTGACGACGTCAAGCCAGCATTTCTTGGGTTGTCCGTCCACGAGTGCCGGAGCCTGGCAGAGGCGACTTCTCTTGTTCGATTAATATAAAATGGCTACCCTAACACAAGCTTCTTTACTATTTAATTTTTTTTTTCAACAAACTTTCACTGCTTCAAAACACTATTAAATACATTCTTTCTGAGTATTTTTTTTTTAAATAACGCAAAATATTCAGGCATTAATTTTTTTTTTTTATGTCGTAGGACGGCAAACGAACAAGCGGGTCACCTGATGGTAAGTGATCACCGCTGCCCATGGACTACTGCAACACCAGGGGTGTAACAAAAGCGTTACCGTCCTTTCAAGGCCCTCCCCAGAGGGGGGAGGGGGGGAAGGGGCTCCGGCTCTCTCACTAACCGAACGAAGCATAGAAGCGAGTGTGGTACTTCCCCGGACGAGCCGGCCCATTCATGCTACTAGCAAAACTAAGTTCTGCCCGTAGCGTGGCTCTACCACAACTAAAAACTTTTACTGACGAATATTTCTTTACAAAAATAATGATCCAAAATTTTACGAGAACGTAGCCTTTGAAAATTACCTTACCTTTTCAAATTATGATCAAAATAAATATTTTCAAATGCCATTAAGAAATTACTGGAGGAACGTTAATTAAAATTAGGTAATTTAATTTTAATATAGCGAAGGCATGATTGGTAGCAATTTTATCTAATTTGGCGCGTCGGCCGGTCCTCGTTACGGGAATCGAATTTGCGATCAGCAGCTTACCTGCAACAAAACACAAAGAATGTTAGATTCAAGATTCTATCACTATTTACATTTTTTACAAGCTTACGAGTATATTATTTAGTTTCACCTGTCCCTTTGTCTGTGTGTCTGTAATCAAATCTTGCAAGCTAAATGAGACTCACTTTCCATTATTTGATTGAGTTGAAACTTCACATCCTTATGTAAGTTAGGGGACAAAGAAATATTATGGTACCAATAACGGATATCGTACCAATCTCATAATGAAGTCGGAAGGTGGCCACAGTATCTCTGTGATAAACAACATAACCCCACTGAGTTTGGGCTCAATTATTTCGTCTTGAGAAGGACTCTAAACTTTTTAGTTCATTGTTTTAGTTAAGGCCGTACCTAAATTTTCCGGGGTCCAGTGCTGCCCCCATTTTAAATAAATCATTTCAAAGAAAACGGAGACATCATTTAAAATTTTGCAACTACCAAGTCCTAGATAACCCTTCAAAGTATTTTATGAACTAGTGTTTACAGTTTAAAGTGAGAACGTTAAGCTTTACCACGCACATTTGCGAAAAACGGCCACTTTTAGCAAATGTGCGTAGTAAAGCTTGACGTTCTAATTATAAACTGTAAACAGTAGTTCATAAAATACTTTGAAGGGTTATCTAGGACTTGGTAGTTGCAAAATTTTAAATGATGTCTCCGTTTTCTTTGAAATGATTTATTTAAAATGGGGGCAGCACTGGACCCCGGAAAATTTAGGTACGGCCTTAAAAGCTTGTTCTTAAAAACATTTTTTAAATAATGACTTGTTCCTTACGTTTCGTGTTCTCCTAATGATTCTGATCCAAGTACCTTGGTTGTCTGAAAGGGATTGCAGTTGCGATAAGGATCATCTGCCTACATTATGCATTTATATGACTAAAATTTTATCAAGATAATAATTTGATATCTAAAAATATTTTAGAAAAATGTACTACATTACAAAATAGATTTGATTCATTAACACCAATTGTCGTCAATTTTATCCGACTAAACCTTTTGACATCTGTTTTATGTTTTTATTGTTCTGTGTTGTGGTGTAATAAATATTTTAACTAACTGATCACAATTTTTTTAAATATAGCTGGGAATGCTAAATCCATCACAGTATTTGAAAGTTATTCATCTCCTGTCGTGCGTGAGTCCAAAAATCACCGGCAATATCCCTGGCCCATATTAATTAAGTTCACCCAAATTGCCGCTGGTGAAATTAAACCACCGGTCTAGGTTAAATCTTGTTTAATTTGCATTATTAAATTCTATGAGGGGGAAGATAATTCGGCTGAGGCGTTATTGAATTAAGCTGGATTATTTCCGCCTTATAAACATATGGTTTTGATGTGGCCAGGAAAGAAATCTACATTATTCAGGATATTTTTTCGTTTATAACAATTTTTTTAGTTTATAACATACTATCGGATTTAAATGTACACATTTGGAGTGATTTGTTTTAGTCAGTCAATCTGAATTAATATTCAAATCTTCTTAAGGTGATACACGGAGTCCAGTGCTGCCAGCGCCACAGATCAACCACAGATCTGTATACTACTAGATAAAGAAAGTCCTTCAAATTGTATGAAAACCTGGCGTGCCAATTTTCAATTCAATATTTAATAAGAAATTCACTTACTTTATAAAGTAGAAGGAAGCTTTTTTATTACTTCCTCCAACGTTTTTCGATGAGTCTCTACAGCTCAAAACGGCAGATTTAGGTATTTTACAGTAGAGAGCTCAATGTCCGATCTAATGAATTGACATACACGGAGACACGGACTAAAAGTGACGATCCTAAATGAAGTCAATTTGGCGTCAGATCGACACGCAAATTCATACAGAGGCTGTGTCTATCTTGATCCATGGCACAGAATACAGTAAGGGTAAGCAGAACGGAATCTCCTAAGGGACGCGCAATATGCGTCCCCGTTCCCCGCACCGGCACCTCTCCCCCGGTTCTTGACGGCCAACGTGAGTCATCGAGGCGAAAACGGGGGAGAGGTGCGGGGACGGGGAACGGGGACGCATGTTGCGCGTATCTTAGGAGATTCCGGCCTGTGTCTATGGTCTGTGACCTAAATCGCTTGCCCTCTCTTATATATATATTTTTTTCTTCTCCTTCAATAATAGAAATAAACGGGCAAGTGCGAGTTGGACTCGTACATGAAGGGTTCCGTACCACCGTACAATGTTTTAAAACGCTGAAGAAACACGTTTCTTGTATGACGAACTCCTTTAATTTTTTTTATTTTTTTATTTTTAGTATTTGTTGTTATTGTGGTCATAGTAATAAATAATTGGTGAAAATTTCAAGTATCTATTCGTAGTTAATGCCATTATGAAGATCAAGTTAAAAACGCTGAAAAAAACACGTTTCTTGTATGACGACACCCTTTAATTTTTGACTATTTTTTATTTTTAGTATTTGTTGTTATATCCGCCACAGTAATACATAATCGGTGAAAATGTCAAGTGTCTAGCTATTACGGTTCAAGAGATAGAGCCCTGTGACTGCCGGACAGACAGACAGACAGACAAACAGACGGACAGACAACGGAGTCTCAGTAATAGGGTCCCGTTTGTACCCTTTGGGTACGGAACCCTGAAAACATATTTAAGCGTTAAGATTAGTATTTGAGAATGGGTGTTAAGTGAAAATATTTATATTACCTAAATAGGTACTAGTTTATCAGCTCGTTGTATTGTCTTAATTCTCCAGCTTTGTCGCGCCTCGAAAGTCAAGTGCTTGGCATTCGTCAGCGACTTAATGAAGTCAGAATAAATTGCTCTCTAATTACTGGACGCGATAGCGCGAGCCGTGTTTTATTTTCAGCAGAGTGAGGTTTTTAGTTTCCCCATGAGATTACACCATCTCATCATGAGTAAGGTTTGGACAGCATAACAAAAAATACCTGATAGATTCAATGTATAAAATACGTCATCATGTTTTTTAGATACCTAAGCACCTGCGGCAGGACATTTAAAAAATAATTAGGTTACCATACAACTCAGGGTCAGTTCACAACGAGACGCGACGCGACGCGACGTAGCGCGCACTTTGGAAGAAATATAGAACTTGTTTACTAGGCAAAAAGACTCTAATTAGCCTAAAAAGCCCGCTTTGCGGCGCTTGGAGGCGAGTCCTGTGTTTTTGTCTGTATAGCTTTTACACCACTTCACGGCACAAGACGGCATTTTTAATGAATCGATTATCGCAAACACACAGCAATATTCGAGTTATTCGAGTTGCTCGAGTGTCACGGCGAACTGTCGCGCCACGCTGTTCATATTTTAAGCCCCGCCCGCCGCGGTACCTACATATCGCGTGGAATGATTTTTCGGGATTAGTTACGATTCTAGAGAATTTATTGTTCGTAGGTTCTATATGTCTTTCACGTGCGCGCTACGTCGCGTCGCGTCGCGTCTCGGTGTGAACTGACCCTAAGTAGACAACCTAACTTTTTAATTGGCTTAAAAAAATAAGGCTATTAAGTCGACCCGTCTTTTTTTTTGTATGTATTATTTTTGTTGTCAGATTTGTCAAGCTGCCCAAAGGCATCTGACATAGCTTGACGACTGCCGTACAATGACAGCTGGGACCAACCGCTTACAGCCTTCCGAAGTATGGAAGAGCTTGAAATAATGTTTGTGTCGCTTGTGGTCACCATCCAATTGGCGATCATGCCTGGGATTACTTAACTTGCGAAAGCGCTAATAATGCATACTCCCACTGAGCCATTGAACTCCTCAGTGGAGGAGTAAACTTAGTAAATGCATTCCGTGTTTGAAGCAGCACACATAACCTTTGCAACTGGGAGCGATGAAAAAGATACGTCACAGACAAACCTATTCCAAGTACCAGACTAAAACCTAGCATTTTTAATCAACGATTTTTTTTTCAGGAATCTGCCATTATGTAGTTCATTGCCAGACAGAAAATTCAAAGCATATATAAAGAAAGTTTTTTGTGAGGAGGCTTATTATAGGACCGATGACTATTTTAAAGACAAAAAAGTCTGGCTTGAGCTCGGCGCGGGTCCATCTTAAAGGTTTGTATACTTAGACATGTCGTAATTTAGGTAGGTACATTGGTACATACTACATTTACAAATTGACATTATTTTAAATTTCGTAATTCTTATAGTTTAATTTCAATTATGACATAAAAAACAATGTATTCTCAGTCCATTATTTTAAGTTTTAAGTTTGTTAGTTGACGTCTTTGGAGAAAACGTGCAGTGCAGTTTGTTGCCGCTTCTTCTGCACTTGCACCTAGGAAGCGGCATAAACTTAGCTGTAAGTAACGATTTGACGTCAACATTTGTGCAAAACAGAAGAAATTGACTATTATTAAGAGATATTAGAAATATATAGGATAATAAAGATATTTTGATTTGATTGCTTTTAGTTGCAAGACTCCGGACTGGCGTTGGGAGATGTCAAGAAATACGGGTGGTAAATGGCGTTTCTACGAAAACGACAAATTACAATGCGGTGCTGTCCAGTTAATGTCCTGTCTAAAATCCCCTACACACTGCACCACAGTGCAAGACCTCAATGAGGCAATTGATCGAGTGGTCGTCGTAGCCGAAGTTTGGTCACGTTTATTATAAACATATAGCCAAATAGTACCCGTAACCGAAGGATATGTATGAAGAGGTTGATGAGTGTAGATGAAACGAAAGAGGTCTGTCAGAATCGTAGCAAGTGGAGGTCTCTCTGCCTACCCCTGTAGGAAACAGGCGTGATAGAACGTATGTATGTATGCATATAGCCAATTTGACTCGAAAGAAGTTACCTATGTGGATTTGTTATCTGTAAATAAAGTTTGAGACGAAAAATAAAGATATTTTTTATTATTATTCAAACATCAGTTACCGTTTGCAACTACATAAGAATCTTGACATCTACATGTGTTCTTATTTGTCGCACACAACCACACTCTTCAGCACGTGTATATCAGCAGATAACATCGCAATCTGCTTCACTCAATTATCTTGTTTACACTGAAAATTACGTTTACACACCGTGACGTCATCCATTTTCTGCACTCAAAAACAAACCTTATTGTTAAAATATAGAGTTTATTTTCAGATGAATTTAAATACCAATAGAAACGACGCAGTCGTAGGGTGTCTCTCGGCTTCTCCCTCCTTGTACTATGACGATTTCATTATGATTTTACATCGTTTTTGCGTCGCATTCTATTTTTAGTTTCAAATTTGGTTGCGGTCGTAGGCTTGGTCGTAGTAAAGCGTGGTAGGGGGACTGAACTCTGGTATTTGGGTATCTGTGGGCGTCTGGCTGCATATGTCACAAGGTCAAGGTCGGAATGAAGGTCACTGCAATTGCGCAATACGCTTCCGCTGCAGCGTAGTATTGATTTTGGTTACTATCTGTCATTCAACTTTCACTATTTAATAGTGATGTTATCATTTGATAGTCGATATGTTTTTAGATACCTATTTAAGATTAGAATAAGTTTATAAATAATAGCACGTTTTTCACGTCATTAAAAATATGTTATTTTTTATTTATCGCTAAAATCTTATTGAATATAAGTAATTATTAACAAAAATGTGATGTCGTTTGTACAATTCAGGCAAAGGTACTCTGAAACTATACCCAGATTGGGTTAAACTTTTTCTTACGCGTTTTCTAATGCAGCTGGGCTGAACGCAGATGAGACACCACTTAAGTGTGACAAGGCTTGTACGTCACACAATACTCGTAATACACTAGCTGACACGTTTTTATAGTAATCGGTCCTTTTTAAGATGATTACACAAAATGGCGACATCCATGGACGATTGACATCAACCACTTACCAACACAAAGCATTCTTGCATCTTTCTTCTTCTTCTTCTTAGTCGTACACTCTTGACAGAGTGGTCGTGATTATGGAATCGGTTGTTCGTCCATGGCCGCTGCTTTTGCTATTTTTCTCCACGTAACTCTGTCTGCGGCTTTCTTGGAGCATTCAGTTGCTGGGCACTGTGTTACAGCTTTGACGAGATCTAACCACCTCATTGGAGACCGACCACGTGAACGCTTGCCTTCAATTCGATCCTGAATCACCAAACGTTCCATTGAGTTTTCTTTGCGGGTGACATGGCCGAAGAATTTAAGGATTCGTAACTGCACAATCGATATTTCTTCTTGATTTTTAGGGTTCCGTACCCAAAGGGTGCAAACGGGACCCTATTACTGAGACTCCGCTGTCTGTCCGTCTGTCCGTCTGTCTGTCTGTCTGTCTGTCCGTCTGTCACAGGGCTCTATCTCTTGAACCGTAATAGCTAGAACTGTGGCCGCTATAACAACAAATACTAAAAATAAAAAAGTAAAAAATTAAAGCGGGTCGTCATACAAGAAACGTGCTTTTTTCAGCGTTTTTAACTAGATCTTTATAATGGAATGGACCTAGACATTTGAAATTTTCACCGATTATGTATTACTATGACCACTATAACAACAAATACTAAAAATAAGATAAAGTTAAAAATTAAAGGGGGTCGTCATACAAGAAACGTGTTTCTTCAGCGCTTTAAAACATTACACGGTGGTACGGAACCCTTCATGTACGAGTCCGACTCGCATTTGCCCGTTTATTCTTTCTTATGAGCTTCATTTTTTTTTTTTCATTCTCACATCTTCATATTATTATGTCTTCATTATACAACGTGGAAGGGGCATACCCGTAATAAATTGAACCACGGTATATATTAGATCATTATAGGATAATAAGATTAAAATAACAGCCACAAACCAAAAATAAATTTCGGCATTTCCATACAAAAGTGTGCAGCCACCCGGGAGATTTGTATCTGTTATTGAAATTTCATTATACTTTAGTGATCTAGCATAGCCCGTGGTTCGATTTATTACGGGTATGTCCCTTCCACGTTGTATTTTGTTACATTAATAATAAAGTATCCTAACTCCAGGCTTCATTCTACGTTTCGCTACACATCTGCCCACAAATTCCAAAATTCGTGGCGTACATGAACATAATGCGCGTCACGCGGCCATGGCAGGCATGCGCTGACTGGCAGGGTCGCCATTAGAGCAGCCGATACTTTTGTGACTATTGACCACAATGTTATCGGCTCCTGTTATGCTATTAGTCCTCTAAGGTTTATACTCATGTACGGTCATTTTTAACTTCATGACGAAAGCTTGGCTCTGTAATGTAGACAGACAGACTATTATGGCTCCTCCACACGTTGGGCCATCATTGCGTCAATTCACTTTCCATTGCTGTTTAATTAACAAAAGCTTTTGAGAGTTTTCTATCCAGCGCAGCAATGGACAAAAAATCCGTGCATTGTTGGCCTATTATGTAAAGGAGCTAAGTCTCATATACATACTATTTAATATCTGTAACTGTCTGTGTAATGCAAGTATATTTGATAGTTTTATTATACATGCTGCAACAACTTTCAAGGAAAACCATCCCTCTGTGCAACCTTGCTCTAGTACAACGCTTAAAAATTACCCTTCAAAGGTTAATCTGTAAGTCAATTAAAGGGCTAACGATGGTAATCCTCATACCGAAGGTCTAACGAGCGCACCTGTCCTGGAATCTGCATAATATGGACGTTTCGAGGAATGTCACCTTTTTAAAATATTTTTTGTTATATACAACGTGTATTTGACATATGCGTAATAAATTAAACCACGAGCTATATACTAAATCACTATTGTATAATGATACTAGCTTTTGCCCGCGGCTTCGCCCGCGTAGATTCGGGGTATGAAAAATAGATGTTGGCCGATTCTCAGACCTACTCAATATGCTCACAAAATTTCATGAGAACCGGTCAAGCCGTTTCGGAGGAGTACGGGAACGAACATTGTGACACGAGAATTTTATATATAACACAAACTGTGCCCGCGACTTCGTTCGCGTGGTTGTCAGAACGTAATGTTATATAGCCTAAAGCCTTCCTCTATAAATGGACTACCCAACAAAAAAAGAATTTTTCAAATCGGACCATTAGTTACTGAGATTAGCGCGTTTAAACAAACAAACAAACAAACAAACAAACTCTTCCGCTTTATAATATTAGTATAGATTAAAATAACATTTAAAGAAAACAAAATGAAATTTCGACATTCCTATATAAATTGCCGGGGCAGCTGCATAGGTACTTTTGTATGGAAGTGCCGAAATTTATATTTATAAAAATATATACAATAATTAATAGAACAGTAATAAAGTTCATGCGTGAACTTTATTACGCAGAAATTGGGGCAACCCAAGCTTAGATGGTTAGATGGTGTTCAGTGTTCAGCCAGGCGTGATAGTATGTATGTATGTATGTATGGTGTTCAGCAATACTTGAAGAGTATCAACATCAGAATCTCCAGCTTATTTATTTTGAATTTCTGCTTAAAATTGTTTCAGTATATATTGTAAGAAGTTATATAAGTTTTAACACGCGGAAAATTATTTGAAATTTGTAATGAACCTGAGAAAATACTCATAAAGAAAATTATGTTACATTACCAAACCTAATAGTCCAACTAAGTAACATTTAGTCTAGCAAGCTGTTTATTCGCCGAGGAATCATAATCCAACAAAGGAATCGGTCATTTTTCCGGGAAATGTTAAAGGTTAAATGGATACAATAGGCGATTGAGGTTGCTATTGCTACTGATACGCTATATATAAGTATATGAAGGTATTATTACTGAGAGGTGGAATAATATTTCAAGGGCCTTAATATCGGCAGGCTTAATAAAGGCAGTCTAGTCGGTAAGGCAGATTAACAATTTTTTTTAATATATGGATATATATCAATTTTGAAGAAGAATCACAATTAGTATTGGTATCCCAGAAATGTAAACACTGTGTAGAACATCTGGTAGCTAAGTAGGTGGACGGCGGAATGGCGCAATTAGCTCAACAGTGTGTTTTTGACTGACAAAAATAAAATAAAATCGGAAGACCTTTTACTGATGAAATGGGCTAGTCTACACGTGATGTCCACGTGATTAAGATATATAAATGTGTATAATATGGTAATCCAAGGCTTTGGACATTTACTAAATGCGGCGTGAAGGCCATCACGCATGTTTTTTTTCGTCCATTTATAAAATACAGTGGCAATTAAGTCTCTCTAAACGTAGACTTTATTTCTTCTGGCCACAGATAATGCCAGAAGCACAGATATATATCTCTGCTTCTGGCACAGATGTATATCTCTGCTTCTGGCATTATGCTCAATTTGTCCCGTATAAATGTCATTTTGTAAGAATCAAATAATCAAATATTTATTCAGAAACTGCAACTGGGCAGGCACTTTTTATTATACTTAGAAAGATAAACTCATAATACATAATAAATAAGCATGATAACATATACGTCCACAATCACGCTAAGCGTAGCATTTGGGTAAATGCGGCCCTAGGCTCTGTTTGGGATAGAGACGTGATAGTGTATTGTCTTATAAATTGAAAATACAATATAAAAACACATTATTTACATTTTCTTTTAGTAACAAAACTTTTCAAATACGACCTAAGCCGTTTTTATTAAACTAAGCAATAAACATGTCAAATGGTCCATAATTTTGTGAAAAAATCATGAACAATTATTACTTATTATAATAGTCTACTATTTATTTACATAAGGTGTATATCACCCCTGAGTTCTAAGGTGAGAATTAATTAATTAATGAAGTAATTTTCAAAATGCTACCATTTTGAAAATCTCACCTTAGAACTCAGGGGTGTAATAATACCTATTTGATTTTTTTCATTATAAATTACGTTCCCTATTCTTCAGTAAGAAATAAATACTTTTAGAGCCTATTGTTCTCACTATTGAGTGAAGACTTCAAAAACCTTAAACGTTATTTTCATTAAAATGTTTGTAAAAAACGAAACTATACCTAATACCTAGGTGCCTAAATGCACTAACTCAATAATACTCTTTATGTTTTATCAAATCTACCGAAGAACATCAGCTATCTCACGACCGATCTTGTTCCGGAATCAATCTGGTGAACAAAACCGCTCAGCGCTTACCGGCCTGAACGATATTTATCAATTTTCCCAACGAACCGTGGCACATCCCTATCTTGTGAATGGGGAAAGCGTGGGCGTTCAATGAACGCGTAGGCGGGAAGAGCGAAATGCAAATATACATAGTTTATACGTGTGAAAGAGAGAGCTAGTCCCCACAGGGTGGTACGCCTACGTTTTCACTCAATGAAGGGTGAATGAGTGACGCAGTAGGTTTTCCTGCGGCTATGCGATAGTAGGTTGTATAATCGCTTTTGCTTCTTGAATGTTATGGTAATTATATTATAATTATCATCTATTTTTATTCATGATATACAAAGATATTTTTATTATAAGACCGT
This sequence comes from Acrobasis repandana, assembly GCA_963576875.1. Lineage (NCBI taxonomy): Eukaryota > Metazoa > Arthropoda > Insecta > Lepidoptera > Pyralidae > Acrobasis > Acrobasis repandana. The sequence goes on along the minus strand of OY756221.1, from coordinate 2,723,951 downwards.
GAATCTTTTTTTATTGATGATACAATATATAATAGGTGTAAATAACATACGATATCAAACCCGTAGTTACCAATGTCATCAAACGCAAGACAATGAATGATACCTAGTGCTGAGTGGTATAGTTTCTTAAAAAATCTCAAAACCTCTGATACTTAGTACTTATATTACCATTTCGAAAATTCTCATAACCAAATTGCATCTTTTGTATTTCTTAATAATTTCATAAGTCCACTGCTGGACATAGGCCTCTCCCAACGATTTTTAAAATGACCGATCTAGAGCGGCCTGAATCCGCAGCGTTTTTCAGCGACCTTGGTCAGGTCGTCTGACTACCTTGTAGGTGGATGTCCTACGCTTTGCTTGCCAGTGGGTGGTTTCTATTCAAGAACCTTTTTGCCCCATCGCATCGGCCTTCTGTTCGTCGCGCTATGTGTCCCAGTGTTCAATAATTTCATCATCATCATTTCAGCCGCATAACGTCCACTGCTGGACATAGGCTCAGTATACATAGGCCTCTCGCAGGGATTTCCAAAATGACCGATCTAGAGCAGCCTGCATCTAGCGCTTTCCAGCGACCTTAGTCAGGTCGTCTGACCACTTTGTGGGTGTCCAACGCTTCGCTTGCCAGTACGTGGTCGCCATACAAGAACCTTTCTACCCCATCGGCCATCGGTTCGTTGCGCTATGTGTCCACTGCCACTTTAACAAGCTAATCCGCTTGTTATCGTTCAATAATTTACTTAGTCCATGCTTAGTCCCTTTCAATCTGGTTTTCGCCCCGGTCACAGTACTACTTTTAGCTTAGCCCTTCTCAATGTCACCAAGGACATACGTCTTAGCATAGAAAATCAATTGATCACCATCGGTTCTAGACAGACGGACCGCATTTGGACTGCACACCGGCTGGAAAATTGCAGTTGAGATGTAGTTTGACTGCACTGCACGCCGGCAAGCGGCGCAGATTGCATGCCCGGTTTACTTCCCGGCTTTTAATTCTGAAAAAATTATAATGACTCTTGACTAACTTGCTGTACTGCTTAGGAGCCCGGGTTCGCTTCCGTTTAGTCAAGCGAAAGCAAATCCGGGCACCAAAGCAGCACAGCTAAGCATGCAACGGATGATGCACTTAAATCAAAAGAATGTCTTTGCCTGCATCTGCTAATACTTACTCATTCGTAACTTTTTAATGCAAATAAGAAGTTTTTACTCCTTATTTGCATTAAAAAGTTCCCAAAAATATTATTTCGTAGAAAATACTTTCTTTTTTTATAAAAGACTAAACTACACTCAGCATCCCTAAATTCAAGTAATCTTCTCCACAGACCTAAGTTAACCAACCGTAGTAACTTGATCCTTTAAACCAAAAGAGAACTTATTACTCGAGTTTTGGGATTCAATTATTTTGGCGCGAAGATTTTGTAGAAATTTCACGACACATCGTCCATTGCAACCAGTGGTGTACCTCGACGCCTTACCAATGATTTTTCATACGAAATGTATGAAAACGGAGGGGTGCAAAACAGATGGAAGCGATGCGCCATACGGCGCGCCACGCCCGCGCCTTTTCTATCTAGCCCACGCCTAGGAAGTCTATAAAGCTGAGAGGGAGGGAGTGGCTGTGACGTCATGACGCACCCTCTGACGTCATCTAAACATCTAAATGGATACCTCAGTGGTGTAATAGTCAACACGCTAGTCCGCCAGTCTGGAGGTTCTGGGTTCGATCCCCAGCCAGGGCAAGTTGGAAAATGGCCTTTTTCAAAATGTCCTGGGTGTCGGGTGTTTATCTATTTATTATAAATTATAGTATCGCTGATTTAGTATTCCATAACACAAGTTTAAAACTTACTTTGGGGCTAGCTCAATCGGTGTGATTTGTCCTTATATATTTATTTATTGAAATTATCAATGTAGGAGTGAGTATAGATAGTATTCATGGGTACAGGTCAGATAATATAATTTTGCCTAATATGAATCACAATAAAAGCTTGTATTTATTAATGATGTAAGAACAGTACATTATCACTTCTTTACCCCTAACGAGGTAGACAGATCCTACGGCCGTAAGGCCCAAAGGCTCCTTTTAGCATAATTATGGAAAAATCTTAATAGTAGTGGCGCAACGCCTATTAACTAAAACAGTATTTGGATCTTCGCCCATTCCTTTGATCGGCTATATTTTTTTTTTGTTTTAGACGAGTATAGTTACCATAAAATACAATACATTACAATAAAATACCTTTTATTGCACAAAAAAAAATATAGGACATAACTAGGAAATACGCGAAAGGCCTTATCGCTAACTATTTCTTTCAGGCAACCTCGCTCAAATAAAAAAAGTGATAGGGAATTATATATATTATATTTTACTCGTACTTGGGTTTGGCTGGCTAGCGTGTGGGTGCGTCGGATTGTAAATGGTAGTGAGTTCCATAAACGTTCTGCTCGAACAGAGAAAGAAGAATAATTTAAGAAAATTAAAGAAAAATCTTTCGATCTAAAGTTTATTTATTTATTTAACTTTATTACAAAAGTAATAGGTGGACTAAAAGCCATAGGCTGTATCTACCAGTCAACCCAATGGTGATGCCGAGAAAAAGAAAATTTTAGAAGGAGGTGCAAGAGTTCACGCCTGAATCCCTTCAAATGTTGAATATATTGTACATTATCGTATTCCCTGAACGGTTCTCAAATGAACGGGTAATTGAACGAACGAATTGAACGCTATCGATCAGTCTCATGTGTTGCTCTGATTGAGGCCATTTCTACAACTTGATATAACTGAAAAACATTTCTGTTTTTAAACCGACTTCAAAAAAGGAGGAGGTTATCAATTCGTCGAATCTTTTATGTATGTTCCCCGATTACTCGAGGACGCCTGGACCGATATAGAAAATTCTTTTTTTTGTTTGAAAGGGTATACTTTAGGTGGTCCCATAGAAATTTTATCAAAATAAGTTGTGTGGTTTGTTTTTTAAACGAAAATAACAAGAAAAAATATGTTGTCAAGTATACAATTGTATAAATATTTAGCTTTTCTAGTATTCAAGTCGGTTTTTTGTTTTAAAAAAATATCAATAATTATTATAACGTCTACTGGAGCTCCTCACCTCAGTCATCAGAATAATGACTGTAAATCATCGCGGAATGATAGACAAAAAAATATTTTTGAACAAGCAGCAACAGGCATGTATCGTTATACATACTTTTACACCTAAAATGTAAGTATAACTCATTTTGTTTAACTATAGAAGAAAAGAGATAATATATAATTTTCAGCAGTCATGCACTCGTTGAAAATGATTTTTATGACATTAAATTTCACTGCATAAAGTTCTTTTTACAAGCTTTTATTTAAGTGTTTTCACCTACGTTTTCACCTGTTTCGTTGGCTGTGTGTCCGTAATAAAATCTTGCAAGCTAAATTAGACCCATTTCTCATTATTAGATCTGATTGGAACTACATATACTTATGTAAGTTAGGTACAATGCAATATTTTGGTACCCATGACCTAATTTCATGATGAAGCTGGAAAGTGGCCACTGACCTTGGCATCTCTGTGACAGAACAACACAACCCCACCGAGTTTGGGCACAGAATATACTTATGCTCCGTACAAAAGTCTCACTCAGCAAAGAAATTCAAAGAAATATCTACTCAATGTTGTTAGTGATACGGTTTAATTTAGCTCACGTCAGAACTCAGCACCTTTTCGTATAGATACCTAGACATCCATTGCAAGCCAATTTCATTCTTATGACTCTGGACAAACGATTCGTATAACTGAATTTACCACCCGGAGGGGCCGCCTGCGCGCATAGTAATAATGTAGGTACATTTTCGATACCTAAACGGGGGGTGACACAGGCCTGGTTAGGGCTCAACTAATTCGACTTGAGGAGGGAGCACTTTTAACTTTTTAGTTAATTGTTTTAGTTAAAAGCTTGTTACAAAATATTTTTTGTACAATAAATCTTACTCAATAAAATTACTACAAACATGTAAATGAAATTAAATTTTAAAACCTAATAAAAATGAAAGTATCTAACCATTTCTATGTTTCTAAACTTATTAGCCACTATTTATCTATTCATACACTAATTCAATAGTTCGTTAGACGGCCAATAATAAGATATTATAAATGTAATCATACAAAAAGTTTGGAAAATCCAAAAGTGCACGCCTCATAGCGGTCACTCAATTTTCACAAAAAAAAAAATAGAACTTGAATATTGCATATTTATCGGTGTATTATGAACAAAATAAAAAATTTACTTTTAAATCTTCGCGCCATTGCCCACACAGAAAAGAAAGGTACTGCGCATGTATTGTCAACGAACCTTATTTACATAGATTTAGATATACCAACGATAGGTGGATTTCAGTTTATTGCTAATTATAATTAAACTACTTTTAATTAGACCGTGATTTTCGAAAGGACTTAGTTTTAGATAATACTTAAGCGTATGAAAAAAAGAAGGGTTCGATTTGTTAAGTTTTTCGGGCGTTATCGTGACCACGCCAGTTTCCATACATACAGGCACACGGACGTCCACGAAATAATTTTCTTAAACACTTGTTTTATTATTTTAAAGAACAAAATGTCCTTTAAAAATAACATGACTGTTGAAACTAGTGTTTTTTCTTGACATTTGTGTGTAAATATTATTCTACAAGTACGATAAGAAATAAATACCGACATTTGTAGTTCGAAAAATCACTTGATTTTTGTAAGGCGAGAGTAGAGCACTACCTTTTTCAAGTTTCAAGTATCTAATTAATCCATTATAAAGAACTAGTAAAAAACGCAGCCAAAACACGTTTTTTGTATGACGACCCCCTTTAATTTTTAACTTTTTTTTATTTTTAGTAAGTATTTGTTGTTATAGCGGCCGCAGTAATACATTATCCGTGAAAATTTCAAGTGTCTAGCTATTACGATTTAAGAGATAGATCCCTGTGACAGACGGACAGACAGACAGCGGAATCTCAGTAATAGGGCCCCGTTTGCACCTTTAGGGTACGGAACCCTAAAAATAGAATTACGCTTCAGAGTATGAAGGTTTTTTGTAACTCTTGTATTTTTAAAGTAAGGTTCTAGCAGTTACCTAGGTAACAGTGAACGAAAATGGCTCAAGAAGAAAAAATATTAAAGGTGAAATAAATTCATGAGTTATTCTTCTGTAACGCCTTGGTTTGTGATATAATCAGTCGTAATCGACATAGTGATGAGCTGGCGGCCATAACACGATATAATTATAAGATATATGACGTGTCACTGCATTCATAGATTTATATCTATGAATACCTCGACTTGTCATCATAGTCTTGCGCTCTTTCTTGTATAGATCTAGGTAATGGGTTTATTATTACATAAATTAGTATGCAAAAATAATTTTGTTTACAGAGGCCTATTGTAATATACATTGCATTGCACATCCATATATTTATTTTATTTATTTAACTTTATTACAAAAATTGAAAACGGCGGACTTAAAGCCTTAAAGGCTTTCTCTACCAGTTAACCAGGTGGTGCAGAGACAAGTGAGGCCAAAGTAGGAGCAAAATTAACATTTTAATAATTACTTACTAAGTAATTAATATTTGAACTTTAAACTTACATTATTGCATGGCTATGAATAATTACATAAACTACGAAATATAATACTTAAATATAGTATATTGATATATATTAAATAAAGTATGTTTATATATATATTATAAATGCGAAAGTTTGTTATATGGATGTCTGGAGTAGTACAAAATAATACAAATCTTTGTAAAAATCTACTCAAAAAAGCCGAATATTTACAAGTGAATTCCTCACATAGGAATTCCTTTGGGAGCGATTCATTAAAAAAATCACCTAATGAAATGTCAAAGCTAACCGCAACTGATACAATTTCGATAAATCGCTAAGCATTTCATCGATAAATTTAACCGCCCGCCCACACAGCCCTAGCGTCGGTGGTGTGGGGTTCTATTTCGGGCTCTCCTTGAATGACCCTCGATTCAGCTGCGCCATTCATACTCGTATGCCGCGCCATCAAGCGACAAGGCCTTAAACGGTACCTGTAGTTAGCCAAAGAAAGTAATTACCAAGTTAACATCTTAAATTTAATGCAACAAAACGTAAATTAACTATATTATGCCCTTATTGGAACGCCAAATGCTACTGGAGTAATAAACAGGTATTAAGACCTTAACCTTATTGTAACAAAATACGATTGGAACGATTGTTAGTGGAAGAGTTAAGTGGAAGACTGTAATTAATTTTAGAGTTATTGTCTCATCCTATATATACTTACTTAAATAAATGTGAATTCTTCAGTCTAAAAGTCAAAAATTAAATAATATCTAAAAATATTTCTTGGAGAAAGTGGTTCAGTATCATGGACTGAGTATATTTTGTTAGGCCTATATACTTATTTAAATAATAAAATTACTTAAATCTATTTATAAAAATAAAATCTTACGATAGTACGATTTTTTTTATGATAATTAAGTACCCTATTTTTAGGGTTCCGTACCAGAAGAGTGTAAACGGGACCCTATTACTGAGACTCCGCTGTCTGTCCGTCTGTCCGTCTGTCACAGGGCTCTATCTCTTGAACCGTAATAGCGAGACACCTGAAATTTTCACCGATTATGTATTACTATGACCACTATAACAACACATACTAATAGTGAGATAAAGTTACTAATTATTAAAGGGGGTCGTCATACAAGAAATGTGTTTCTTCAGCGTTTTAAAACATAGTACGTGGTACGGAACCCTTCATGTACGAGTCCGACTCGCACTTGCCCGTTTATTTATTTTTTACCAACGCGATAATTTTTCCAGTAAGTCCCAGACTAAAATTTAAGTAACTACTTACCTATATTTACGTGGCTTCCTTGTTCCTTTTTCTTCAAATTTTTGTTTTTCGAAATCATTCTTCTTCTTCGTCTAAGCGCATTCCCGGTTGCATCCTCAGCTGTGCTGCTTCGGAGCCCAGGGTGCGCTTTTCCACTTTTTCTCCAAATATAATAAATATGCATGTCAATAGTCACCCAAAGATGCCAAAAAAGACCTTGTAAAATGGAGAAGAAATAGCCGGAACACTTTCAATGATTTGGCTATAGTTTTACAACCGGCCACCTGCCTGACGTCAACCCTCTTTGAGAAGGTATTTGTGCGAAAAGTTTTACAACCGGCCGCCGCCCGACGTTAACCCTACTTGGGAATGCAATTGTAGCACGAGATGATTGTGCTTAGTCCTTTAGTCGCCTCTTACGACATCTACAGGAAGAGATGGAGTGGTCCTATTCTAACCCGGAACCACACGGGATTTTCGAAATCATTGAATAACATCAAATTCTTATGTACTAATACTTGAAAAAGTATACTTTTAAATAATAGAAACGTGACATTCCACTCTTGGCCTTCCACTTAATGCTCTAAATTACATTTCAACTTTTCAAGTCATTACGAAATTCTTAGCCGGTGCCTGAACGCCTACGCGCTCCGAGAATAGACCCCCATCCCACCGCCTACGTCACTACAAGCTACGACGCAGAGATACGCCCCCTGGGGACCCTGGGATGCATGTAAAAGAGTTGAAGATGTAATATATATGAGGATGTATGGATATTTTGTATTGGTTTCATTTGAACATTGCTACGGGGTTTGAAAGAGTTTTTATTTGTAGCTTCTTTAAGGCACGTCCCTATTTGATTGCTGATAGTGCTGATACTAAGTTGACTGGAAGAGATGCTATTATGGGATAAGACCGCCATTGTACATATTATTTGGTCTGTAATGGCTTATACAGGGTGACTTTTTAAACACCAGCCAAAATATTGGAGCAAGTTCAGTCCATGATACTAAACTAGAATAAAATAGAATATTTTATTTGCACTTGAAAAGGGTACGATATACATACAAGGTCTTAAATCATAAAGTAACACCTAATCAGCCATTACCAATAGCATGCAAATCTAAAAGTTTATAAATTACCTACAAACTATGTCACAAATAAATTTAGGAATGAATAATGTCAATAATATTAAATATAAGCAATTTGTATTAATGATTATTTCTTGAAATTGAGAAACTCTTTCACTGTGTAGAAGCCTTGCTCACTAAGCCAATTAAATAGTTTGGTTTTAAAAGAATTAAATGTCGCAGTTTTGATGGAGTCTGGTATCTTATTGTAAATTAACATACACATATAACATACACCTATACTACTTTCTATAAAAAATGTTATTAAAAATCTATAATTTTTTTTTCTCCTCCCATACAAAATCCGTTTGGCTGAGAATTGATTTTGATGGGAAAACTAATTTTTATTTTAGTTTTTCGGTAATTGTTTTGACGGAAGTAGTTCAGTATCATGGACTTAACTTCTCTATCACAAAATAAAGTTATTGATCGTATCAATTTTGAACGTGATTTTTGATTTAATAATACAGAAAAACTGATGTTAAGGCCATACATATTTCTGTGGAACAGTGATGCCCCCATTTGAAATAAATTATTGGAAAGGAAACGGAGATACCATTAAAAATTTTGTCTTTGTGAAGCCCTAGATAACCCTTTAAACAATTTTATGAACTACTGTTTACAGTTTAAAGCGAGAAAGCCAAAAGTGGCCATTTTCTGCAAAAAAATAACTGAACCCCGGAAAATTCATGTATGGTCTTAAGGCCGTACCTGAATTTTCCGGGGTCCAGTGCTGCCCCCATTTAAAATGCTTGGCAAATGTGCCTAGTAAAGCTTAACGTTCTCATTATAAACTGTAAACAGTAATTCATAAAATACTTTGAAGGGTTATGGCTTTGTAGTAGCAAAATTTTAAATGATGTCTACATTTTCTCTTGTCTTTGTCTCCTTAAGAGAGCTATTTGACTGCAAGAAACTATGACGTCACAACTCACAACGTAGTATTTCATACAAAGCCCATGGAAAATGTTTGTTTTGACGTTCAGAGAAAAGTGATCATTCATCATCATCAACAACCCAATATCTGTCATGTGCAGATCGTACAATGATGTTAATCTTGATGGTTTTAATATCTTTGGACTAAGTTACGGACAATTCCGCAACTTTTTTCATAAATTATGCCCATAGGATTGTTTTAAATGCCATGTTTTGCGTGATATTTGTATATTATATATTAACTGTAATTATTATAATAATTTGTATATTATATATTAACTGTAACCCTATTATTATAATATTTTGTTAAATTAAGAACTTAGGAATTTGAGTTCTTCTGTTTCATTGTTAATCAGACTCACATTAGTAGATCATGCTGTGTACACAAAGTTTTGGACTATTTTACTAGATAGAAATAAATAGATGTACCTATCTATTAGATAATGTTAGTTGTAATGCAACTTTGTAAAATGTCTGTTTTGTGTGCCTAATTAAGTAAAATCTTTACTAATATTATAAAGCGGAAGAGTTTGTTTGTTTGTTTGTTTAAACGCGCTAATCTCAGGAACTAATGGTCCGATTTAAAAAATTCTTCTTTTGTTGGGTAGTCCGTTTATAGAGGAAGGCTTTAGGCTATATAACATTACGTTCCGACAACCACGCGAACGAAGTCGCGGGCACAGCTTGTAAATAAATAAATCATTTCAGCCGCATAGTGTCTAGTGCTGGACATAGGCCTCTCCCAAGGTTTTCCAAAAAGACTGATCTAGAGCGCCCTGCATCCAGCGCTTTCCAGCGACCCTGGTCAGGTCGTCTGACCACCTTGTGGGTGGGTTTAGAAAAAAGTATCTGGTTTGAATTATTGGAAACTAGCGAATTGTGGAAGGAGGGAAGGTAAATTAGCTTAGTATCCCAGCAGTGGGACACACAAAGCTGATTAAAAAAAACACCTTTTACCTTTTTTCTTATTTATCACCGGTCTTCAACCAACAGAGAAGGGTATTTTATTTACCTAACTCGCTTTGAAATTATGAATTTTGTCCAAACATATTTTGTGTTTTCATTTCGTTTGATAGAACGTGGGCTCGTATAAAAATATTCTAATATTATATTTATAGAAAGAAAAAACAGAATATCCAGTTAGTAACCTTTTAAAATGATAGTTCCTTGCTCGTTAAAACTTTATTTTGGGAGAAAAGAAAAAACTTAAAATTTACCACCTGCTTTTTTATTCGCGCAGATCGGATCGGTAGAAGCAGATCGATGTAAAAATGTAAAAATAATAATAACATGTAGAGATTAGTGTAACTAAATACTTACACTGCTTAATTATGTAGCAACACATGCCACAAAACCCTTTCTTATTTATAGCTCGCGAGATTCCTACAACTTATTAATTATTCTCTTAATTAAAACTCTTCATTACAGTAATTAAGACGTATAGCGTAACTTTAGGATTGTGACGTCATTATGGAACTTACAAAAGAGTTTGAGTGACAACGAACAATGAAACCGGTAACATCTTCGCTGGAATGTGTAGATTTTTTACTTTTTCCGAGTTATCAAGAGACACGGACTACTTACTCGTAGATAGATTGATAAAAAAAAATAAGGACAACCAAGTACAATTATTGTAACATGAATTTACAAAATTATGTACCGAAGAGAAAAACACGTAGACACGAGAGACACGTATCCAAAACGCCCTAAGATGTTCCGCAGCACTCCATAAAATATTAGTGTCCTTTGGTTGACTGGGAGAAAATGCTCTTAGCATTAAGTCCGCCATTTGTTAAATATTTTTACTTTGGACAATAAAGTTAGTTAAATAAATAAATACATAGAGAGACCAAAATACGAATTTATAAAACGGTAATAAGGCCAATTCTTATGTATGGATGCGAATCTTGGACGCTTAGTCGCGGAAAGGGTTATTTTTAGAAAAATCTTGGGACCAACCAAACGGGAATACGGTCCCTGGATTGTCAGGATAAATAAGGAGGTAGAAGACCTAGGGTTGGATCTCATCTATCTCATATATTTGTACTTTTCTTGCCTGTTTGAGGGGATATTTATTGGGGACGTTCTCACGTCTTTTATAGTACTCTGGCAAATTTACAAACTTCCAGGATATAGATGCAGGGTAGAGTAAGGATTTTTAAGCGTTAACAATGAGGTTTACAGGTATCTAAGTTATCTATGTTTACCAATATTGCAATAAGTCTTTTTTGTGCAGTAAAGGCTGCGGAGGCGTCAACGCTATTTCCCCACAGAATTATAATGTATATATCAGTATTTTAGGTGTAAAACTGACTGATAAGGTTAGAAACACCACACTTCGCGCTATCACAAAAGTCACGGATGTTGGTAAGAAAACAGCACAACTTAAGTGGGATTGGGCGGGTCACGTTGGTTGCATCCGGAAAGATGGGCTCACTTAAGGACGAACTGGGTTCCATCAGATGGCTACAGGAAAGGCGGAAGACCGAAGACGAGATGGGCTGATGATGGACGATTGATGAACTGCAATTGTTTGAGAAGGATTGGATGGAAAGGACCAAGGAGAGAGAATACTGGAAGGAAAGATGGGAGGTCTTTGCCCAGCAGTGGGACATGCTTGGCTAAATAAAAAAATAAAAAACCTAAAATAAAGACAACCATTTCTTGTTCAAACATCAACTCAATTAAACTAATAACGGCAATTCCACCCCGAAATTCCCAAAGTTCCCTTTAGTCCTGAAGAATTGAAAATTATTTAGGCAGAAAGGTTGTAAATGTCACGGGCAAAACTGTAACGGATCAAACTTAAATCGTTTAATTAACTTGTTGGAAGTTTAGGAAAAGGAGTCAGAGTCTCTGGGGATGTATAGAGAGAGTAGGTTATAGAACTGTCACCTGTATCCTCATTTTATCGTATTCTTCTTCTTATTCCTCGCCTTATCCCGCTCTATTACATGCTGGCTAATCCCGATCCCACATGGGTTTACTGCTTGATTTCGAAAGCCATGAGCCCGATTACTAATTCTCCGAAGTCATTAGGTCGAGCGTCCGATTTGCCAATATTCCATATCATCATCAATCATCATCCGAGGGTATTCCCGGTTGCATCCTCAACGGTTTTGTTTCAGACCCAGGGTCGGAGAGTGACACAGGCCTGGTCATAGAAAGAAGGAACACAAGGACAAGGACTTAGGAAACACAAGCTAAACAAAGATTATAAAATAAACATCAGTGAGACCTCTCTAACCCGTCTGGCCAGCGTGACTCTAAATCCTCTGGCTACTCTGGCTAAGTATGGTAGTACAGAGTGGGGCGTGCTCCTGCAGTGGAGACTAAAAAAACGTGATAATGATGATTCCTATTTATATTCTACTTTACCTTTTCCTTGGCCTTCCTCTCTTCTTGTGTCTAGTAATCTTCAGAAAGTACTCTCTTAGTTACACGGCTCTCCTTCCTTCTCATCACATGTCCATACCATCGCCGTTTATTGCCAACTTTTCTGTTATCATGGTCACTTTTGTACTTCCTAGTCCCCCAAGACTACTAGAGTTGTAAGTTCTCTAGTATTGGATATACAGACGGTTGGTTAATCAGATACCTGTGCCACCGCGCGCGTCGCGCACTACGTGAGGTGGCACAGCTATCTTATATTTCCTCTGTACTAGTATGTTCATCCTTACCCTGTATACAGTTAGATAAGTGTGACGGTAAAAAATGTAGACACACGAAGATACGGGTTATTCTTTTATCAAGCTCTCTATTTTGAGTTTTATTTCCCAAGGGATCCCACCAACCGTACATAGTTGAAAAGTCGACTCGCTAAATCGGTTTGAATTTAAAATGGTATTTTCGTCGTTTCTATTCGGGTGACAGACCTGTAATAAATAGCGTGGATCTTATTTTTCTATAAAAGCCTATTTCGTGGCCTAGCGGTACTTGTTCTTGAGCTTCTTGAGCTTCTACACGTGAAGCTGTTAGCCCCTTTTGTCATCGCTGACCAAAGTTGATAAGCTATATTAGATCTGGGCATTTACTCAGAAAGCACGACATGCGTACGTACCTACGTGTCCAAGTTACAGTGCCATGCAATACTGAGCGCTACTAATGATGATATAAATCTAGTTTTACATTGACATAGAATGGCACTATCGGACATGCTGTCGTGTCATAAAATAAGGTGGACAGGACACGCTCAGAGAGAAATTCTTCTTCATCCGATGCAACCGGGAACGCACTATGCGTTCCCGGTTGCATCCTCAGCTGTGCTGCTTCCGAGCCCGAGGTGGGTATTCCCGCCTTTTCTTCTTCAAAAATTATGCGTGTCATTGGGTCACCCAAGGATGTCAAAGACTTTCTAAAGTGGTGAAGAAATAGCCAAAATAGTTTAAATGATTTGGCTATAGTTTTACGACTGGCCGCTTTTTACTTCAATATTCTTTGGGTATGCATTTGTGCGAAAAGTACCGGCCGGCCCTCGACGTTAACCCTCCTTGGGAATGCAGAAGTAGCGCGAGATGTTTGTGCTTATTCCCTGCGACTCACCTTATACCATATCCACAGGAAGAAATGGAGTAGTTCTATTCTAGGCCGAAAGCCACACGCTCAGAGGAAAATGTCCAAAAAAAATGGATTCAAACAAATCTCGGCCAGCGACGCAAATATGATTCACCGGTAGAAATCTGTTGACAAATAAAATTTCTCGGCAAATTTAGTTTAAGGAAAACCCGGGTAAAAGGTTTTGTGTGTGACAATCTTTCATTCTTATCAGAGGATCTGTTCCTGGCAAATATTATGTTTCATTATTTTTATTTGAATCACGTCTGAAACACGATTACTTTATTACTGTTAATTTATTTCCCTGTTTGGACTTTTTTTTATTAAACTTAAACTTAAAAGTCAACGAAATTAGAAGACATATTAGTAGTGTGAAAACTGAAGAAATTTAGAGTCTCCTTAACCTAGACAAAATCCGAGCGTCAACTCTCTCAAAATTAAAGGGCTAGGCTGAGGTCGATGTTATTGTAAGAAAAGATTCACAAACAAATTGACGATTTCTGCAGAGTTAATGGAGTGGTTGGCCCATTTCACACTTGAATAAGTAAGTTTCACCATGACATTTTCCTTCACCATAAGTCCTTGAACAATGATTTGACTACGATTTTATCTTTATCGAGATTTTTGGTCTTTCAGTTTTGCAGCGGTCTTAGGCTGTAGTATCTTCTTTATTTGTGGTCTTAAATTTACTAAGATATATTATTACTGTTGAAAGTGTAACAACTCAAGTTATGATTAAAATGTGTACGACTTCAATTTACTAAGATATATCATTATTGTTGAAAGTGTAAAAACTCAAGGTGTGATTAAAATGTATACGACTTTAATTTACTAAGATATAATAACGTTACTGTTGAAAGTGTAACAACTCAAGTTATGATAAAAATGTGTACGACTTAAATTTACTAAGATATAATAACGTTACTGTTGAAAGTGTAACAACTCAAGGTATGATAAAAATGTGTACGACTTAAATTTACTAAGATATAATAACGTTACTGTTGAAAGTGTAACAACTCAAGGTATAATTAAAATGTGTACGACTTAAATTTACTAAGATATAATAACGTTACTGTTGATAGTGTAACAGCTCAAGGTATGATTAAAATGTGTACGACTTAAATTTACTAAGATATAATAACGTTACTGTTAAAAGTTTAACAACTCAAAGTGTGATTAAAATGTGTACGATTGACCATAAAAAATATTATACGACTGTTTGCACTTGATTAAAATCCAAGCAAAAAGAGTCCAGTTGTCGGTGTTTAGTTTCCGAAATATATATAATTTTGTAAAGTTGAATGAAAAAATTCAATTTCACGATTTTAATTATTAATTATTAAAAATAAATGTATGCTTTTAATGACTTTATATGACGTTTCAAGTAGTTTTAAATTAATTTAAATTTCATACAATTTTAGACTTTGCAAATGCTTTTATCGAATCATACTTTTTCAGAGCTTCAATTATAAAAAAAAAACAGATTTTGTATACTTTTTTAATCCTTATTATCAATTGACTATAAATTCTAGATACCAACTGAATTTAGTCTTAATACCACACTGCTGGATCTTTTTTGCTTGGACGCCCACATATATTCCTAACTCACGCGTAGTTCGTAATCTCATTACTAATAAACCGTGCAGAAAGGGGAAATGGTGAGACATAAAGTGGAACTCGGTAAGATGGGCACTTGGCCCAATAAAAAAGAACTGGGTAAGTGTGAGTCGAACTTAGCCAAGTGGTTTTGTACAATAAGTCAAACTAGCTAGGTTTAGCACGGCCGCATATTATAAACTAGCTGTGCCCGCGACTTCGTTCGCGTGGTTGTCGGAACGTAATGTTATATAGCCTAAAGCCTTCCTCTATAAATGGACTACCCAACAAAAAAAGAATTTTTCAAATCGGACCATTAGTTCCTGAGATTAGCGCGTTTAAACAAACAAACAAACACTTCCGCTTTATAATATTAGTATAGATAATATAAATATATAAATATTATAAATAAAACTAGTTGGTGCCTACTTCATCATCATCATCATCCGAGCGTATTCCCGGTTGCATCCTTAGCGGTAACGTTTCAGAGCCCTGGGTCCGCTATTTAACCTAGGTGATTTGACGAGGTTACTAGTTTTTACACAGAGCGACTACCGTCTGACCTCCGCAACCCAAAGTGTAGACCAGAACCAATCCTAGGATAGATTACAAACGCTAGATGGCGTTCGGGATCCACAACTTTGCGTGCCTTCCGAAGCACGGAAACATCTTTCTTTTCGGATAATCAGGTGATTCAAGCCTGCAATATCCTAAGCAGTCTGGAAATAACTTTTCACAAAATATGCTTTCCAGTGGGATTTGACCCCCTCCAGACACAACACAACTGGTGCCTACGACTTCGTCCGCGTTAAATAAACAGATTGCGAACATTGTATGAGAAATTGAAAAAAAAAATACAACTTCATGTGTAATTTACAGTCCAAATTGTTAATTTTAATGCGGCACATAAATTACTTTACCGTGTGGTTCCCGGCAGCTGAACAAATAGATCGAGAGCTGGCACGAATTTTTGGGTAGGTATTTGAGGCAAGTTGAAAACTTGTCACATACCTCTCCTATTATACCCCAACACGGAACTGCAGACCTGGCTGGTGAGTGGCGGGGCTAAACCATTTTGATTTATTTAGATTGACCTGGCAGGTAGAAAGTCCCATCAAAATGACCTGTCTTTTAGAGAATCTTATTTTTGGTTATAAGTAATACCCTTTTAAAATTTCAAGTTGCCTCAAATACCTTTTTTATATTTTTTTGAAAAATACTTTTGCACGGCCCCGACTAAATCGTCTGGCTTATTGATTTTTTTATTCTTAAAACATTAAACTACAACATATAAAAATGCATATTGCCTCAAATACTTTTATGAAAAAAAAAATATTGGTTGCTTTAGCCCCGCTACTCACCAGCCAGATCTGCAGTTCCGTGTTGGGGTATAATAGGAGAGTTATGCGACAAGTTTTCAACTTGCCTCAAATACCTACCCAAAAATTCGTGCCAGCTCTCGGACCAAAAGCTTATAAACATCAGTGAGACCTCTTCAACCCGTCTGGCCAGCGTGGAGAGTGTAGGCCAAATCCTCTAACTGCTCTGGCTAACATATGGCTCTGACAGTACCTACAGAGAGGGTCGTGCTCCTGCAGTGGAGCCTGAAAAAGGCCTGATTATGACGATGACATAAATTACTCGTATGTTAAAACTTTATACACGACCAGTTTTATTTGTGATGGGTATAGATTACAGCATTACTTACCCGCGAGCAGGCCACGCGTATTATTTTAATAAGATATTTTATGTCAGAATATGTTTGATAAAAAGAATCTCGTGGTCTAGAATAAAACTGTCCGGCCTTCCGGTGGGCGTCAGTAATATTCTGTCAGAAAAAATATTATAATATGCAACGGGCCTTATTTGAAAGAAAAGGAACTGAGTCACTTGTGTTTAAATGTGGATAAAATTAATATCTTTAGAAACTGTGTTATTGTAGGGATTGCTACGTACTTAAAAGAGATAAAATATGAAATTTGATCGTATTGACTGGGATCACCGACCGGGCGACCCTAGATGACATAGTGAGGTTGATGGGAAAGTAGTGGATGAGACTGGCACAGGACCGTGGAAAATGGCGAGAAAAAGGCAGGCCTATGCCCGATAGAGGGCTGATGTGGACTGACACAAGAAAGAAGAAGAAAAACATAATTTGATGACCAATAAGTATCCTAGTTTGTAGCGGGAGCGAGTGATATGCTTGACCGCCACAAAGGGAAGATCTTCCCGCCAGGCATAGTGTTGCGCTTGGGGTACCGCGGCTCCGACGGTGTATTGTCAGAGGTTGTATATATGGTCAGTTGCAAACAGAACTTCAAGATCGAGATGTAGGATACTGCTGGCGCTATCTCGTAGTCTTCTTGTGAACTAATGTTATCGCTTCGTTGTTGTGATAGTTCCTTTGTAGTGGCGTAGAGGTCGCCACAAGTTTATCGAGTACAGACAGACAGACAGCCGGGGGCCGTCAAATAAAAGGCAAGTTCCTTGAATAAAGAACCCTTTACAGGAACTTCTCACGGAACCCTAAGGAAGAAAAATACTCTAACACTTCCTATCTTCATCCGACCCACTCACAATTAGCTAAAAAGCCTTGGCACCTATTTTTCGTTCTTATTTAATTAATCCAGCGCTTCGGTAGGTTCCAGTGGCGTTTTTATTAAAAAGTTTCAATGTGATGAGGCCAGATTTAATCTCTGAATGGAGTACTTACGTTTCCATCTGTAATTTTTTAGGTAAAGTATTCTTGAGTATTATCGTCTTCCTTTAATTAAGTGAATTAAAATAAGACTTTTGTTTTCAGTTTTTGGGTTTTTTTAGGTACAGATACACAATCATGTTTTTATCCCCAACGGGGCAGACAGAGCCTAGGGCGGTAAGGCCTGGGCTAATTTTAGCGTAATGGTGGGCATGAAGGTGGAAAAAGGAAATCATAATAGTGATAGTTTGCATCGCCTACTTATATGATTTAGATTCTGGCCCGTTCTCTCGATCAGCTTTTACAATCTGCGCGAAAAGAAAAGCAGCTGGCACATTCTATTTTTTTTCTCCCAGCTCAGCAAGGAAGAAGACTGGACTTATTAGAGACTGGAAAAAGGGATCAAAATAGTGAAGGGTTGCTAAAAATGACTCGCATTTCAGACCATTCTTTCGAACAGCTTATACAATCTGCGCGGAAACCCTACTTTTGCCAGTGGTACATAATTCATAATCATCATCAGGTATTTTTAGTCTCCACTGCAGGAGCACGACCCTCTTTGTACTACCAGAGCCATATATTAGCCAGAGCAGTCAGAGGATTTGGCATATACTCTCCAGTTTGGCCAGACGGGTTGGAGAGGTGTCACTGATGTTTATAAGCTTTGTTTAGCTTGTGTTTCCTAAGTTGCCTTCTACGACATCCACGACAAAAATTAAAATAACAGCCAAAAACCAAAAATAATTTTTGGCATTTCTATACGAAAGTGTGCGGCCGCCTGAGCGATTTGTATGGGAATGTCGTTTTTTTTTTACTTTTATTTAGTTTCATTATACTTTAGTCATCTAGTATAGCCCGTGGTTCGATTTATTACGGATATATCCCTTCCACTTTGTATAGCATCAGGACTGCTTAGTGACCTAAAATAAAACATTGTTTTCACTTTAAGTATTTCCTTGATATCGTTTCTCTACCCACGTTTTGAATAAATCCTCCCATAGAAATACAAATCAATATTCTACAATATAGCAGCAAGAAAGAATCCTATCGGGTTTGCAGTCTCATTGAATCAAACAACGTCTGGACTTCAGAAAGAAGCGCCCTAATTAGATTCCCTCGGGAAGCAGCGTCTTGTTACACACGAAGAGCTTTTACAGTACAACTGATTTATTTTTTATTTTGTTATTGGATAAAAGGAAGTACTTCTAAAATCTGTGTTTTATTTTAAGGTGATACATGGAGTCCAGTGCTGTCCTCATTTAAAATAAATTATTTGAAAGGAAACGGAGATATCATTTAAATTTTTGTTCTAGTAAAACCTAGATAACCCTGCAAACTATTATGAACTACTGTGCGGAAAACGGCCACTTTTGGCAAAAATGCAAACTAAAGCTTAACGTTCTCACTTTAAGGCCGTACCTGAATTTTCCGGGGTCCAGTGCTGCCCCCATTTAAAATAAATCATTTCAAAGAAAATGAAGACTTTATTTAAAATTTTGCTACTACCAAGTCCTAGGTAACCCTTCAAAGTATTTTATGAATTACTGTTTACAGTTTATAATGAGAACGTTAAGCTTTACTGCGCACATTAGCCAAAATTGGATGTTTTTCTCAAATGTGCGTAGTACTCGTAAACCTTAACGTTCTCACTTTAAACTGTAAACAGTGTTCATAAAATACTTTGAAGGGTTATCTAGGACTTGATAGTAACAACATTTTAAATGATGTCTCCGTTTTCTTTGAAATTATTTATTTTAAATGGGGGCAGCACTGGACCCCGGAAAATTCAGGTACGGCCTTGAACTGTAAACAGTAGTTCATAAAATAGTTTGAAGGGTTATCTAGGTTTTACTAGAACAAAATTTTAAACGATATCTCCGTCATCTCGTCTTATCTATCTTCAAAGAAACAGAGATACCTATCATTCAAAATGTTGTCTTTGTGAAGACCTAGATAACCCTTCAAACTATTTTGTGAACTACTGTTTACAGTTTATAATGATAACGTTAAGCTTTACTACGCACATTTGCGAAAAACGGCCACTTTTGGCAAATGTGCCTAGTAAAGCTTAACGTTCTCATTATAAACTGTAAACAGTAATTCATAAAATACTTTGAAGGGTTATGGCTTGGTTGTAGCAAAATTTTAAATGATGTCTCCATTTTCTTTGAAATAATTTATTTAAAATGGGGGCAGCACTGGACCCCAGAAAAATCAGGTATTGCCTTAATGTATAACGTTAAGTTTTCTTACGGATTTTCGCAAAAAGTGGCCGTTTTCTTCAAAAATGCGTAAAAAAGCTTGAAATGATTTATTTCAAATGGGGGCAGCACTGGACCCCGGAAAATTCATGTATGGCCTTAAAAGTGAAATTCCTTAAGCCCTTTCTATCCTGGTTACTTTGTGAACTTTTTCCGATACAAAAATTTGTGCGTTTACTTTTAAAAATAACATTCCTTTATATAAATACGGCGCAAAACAAAATCAAAAGTAGAACAATTTGTTTATAGCTCACTCAAAATACTGGTGCTATTTATATCAATGTTATTAATAAACTGTATTCAATATAGCCCAATTACTTGTTCCATAATAAGACTCATTATGAGATCGTTCTTGATGCTCATGTGAGGCTTAGGTCATAGTTATGAGCGGAGGCGATTTATCAAGTAGATTAACCTCTCCTTCCAAAGCGGCCAGATTTAGCCGCTCGAACGCAGACGAGTGTCAACCTTATTACATTGCCATAAAAATATTCATTCCTTGACAAAAAAAAATAATTGTGTTTAAATAGGTACTTATGTTTTCTTTACATATCCAGAAAAATCTGAGAAAATCTCCTGAGGTGGTACGGGCATGTAATGCGTCGGGAGGAAGACCACATGACTCGGAAAGTGATGGACATACATTTTTCTTTCTTGATTAACTTCATTTATTTTTTCTTTATTCTTGCGTCTTCTTCATTTATATTTTGTTTTATTATTAGTTTTAAACTATTTGAACTTCGTTATTCGTTTTTTCAAGCTCTTCTTTTTGCCATCTCATTTCTCCACAATTTTCCACAAAATTCCAAAACTCCACTCGTACAAACTTTTATTTTATAATTTATTCGTTCGCGGCCTACATGACGATGATGACGATGATGCGAGACACGCGGCCGCGCCGGCGCAGGGCTGCGCCGACTGACAGGGTCGCCATATAGAGATGAGGCGACTTAATGAAACGAGCGTTGACTTGATTCCTTATTTATTTAATACGTTCATCAATTATATAGGTTCTTACAGACACACACACTTACAACTATGCTACACCACTACATTGGGCATAAGCCCAGAAATGGCACAAAATCTTCAAAAATTGCGTGACTGTATTAGGGGGGCCAACCCCGTATAGGGAAATGGCAAGGAGAGAAGACTTATGTTTTCTTTACCAGCAACATACTGATGTTGGTCAGTCTGTCAGGTCATCAGTCAGGTCAGTTTCAACTACTACTTCTTGCTTCCAGTGCAGAAAACATAGTGAAACTTGCACACTAATTTATTTAGCAGTGTGTAATAACAGGCCTGTGTCACTCCCCGTTTTGGCCGTGGTTTAGGTATCGATTCATTTAGTTCAGTCAGTTATACGATCGTTTGTCCAGAGTAATAAGAAAGAAATTGGCCTGCAATGGATGTCTAGGTATCTAATCGAAAAGGTGCTGAGTTCTGACGTGAGCTAAATTAAACCATATGGCTAACCACATTCAGTAGATATTTCTTTAAATTTCTTTGCTGAGTGAGACTTCTGTACGTGAATACTGATACTTATTCTGTAGTAATAATTACCTGTCCAATGTATAATTTATGAACAAATCAATTGTTTTATTACTGTTCTTTATTGACGAAGATATGACAGCATGAGCTGATCAAAGGACTCAGTCTCCAAGTGCTTTTGAAAGGGCTTAGTCTTGAGTTCTTTTAAAAGGACTTAGTCTTGAGTTCTTTTGAAAGGACAGTCTTGAGTTATTTTAGACATAACTAGGACAACTCGCCATTCATACTCGTACCCACATAAGCTCTCCAATCAACCCAATGGGTAGACTGTTAGAGAATGCTTTTAGCAATAACTCCTAATGTTGTACTTATTTGTATGGGTGTACAATAAAGTGTAAATAAATAAGAATAAAAACTAAGTCTTGAAATCGACTAAATTATTAAAAGACTCTAGATTTTTAGTTACACTAGAGTAAAAGAGTACTAGTTGTACAGTTACATAATGTTGTGAAACGAGTAATTACTCTGTCACTGGCATAAACCAGTGCTTATTTGAGTGAATAATATTTCAGTCTCAGTTAAAACAGTTGTAACATTTAATTAATCACGTTTCCTTTAGTAAGAGCACTAGATTTCAAAAGTGGACGTTTAGGTGTCTTGTCAGAGATAATACAACTAGTTTTGCTCCATAAAATTATCCACTTAAGATGTCAGATATAATATTCATGCTATATTAACTGGACTTTAATTTTCAAATGATTGTAAAAAGGTTAATTCCATCTAACATATACTCGTATGTACTTGCTCAATTCAGTGCGAAATTTAATTTAAATGAGTTCAACTTGAGTACGGCTCCGTACTTCTCACAGGTTTTTTCTGAAATCATCTATGTTTTTTTTTTTCAATATATTAAAACCAGTAATTTCGGGACAGGTCAATTCGCATAACTTTAAAAATAGTATCTTAAATCATTAATTATAAAAATAAACCGGGCAAGTGAGAGTGGGACTCGTAAATGTAGGGTTCCGTACCTCGGTACAATCTTTAAAAACGCTGAAAAAACACGTTGCTTGTATGACGACCCCCTTTAATTTTTAAGTTTAGCTTATTTTTGTGGCTCTGTCTTTCCCATTAGGGATAAAGACGTGATAGCATATTACTCCTTGTGTTGCAACCAATCAGGTGCTTAGTTTTAATAATCCGCTCCGCTTACCACCTTGCCCACACCCAATGTAGTGACAAACAACATTCGGCGTAGGCTCTATCTACCCTTGACATTCATTGATGTCCAACAGCTCGACGACGCAACGTCATATTATAACA
The DNA here is from genome assembly GCA_963576875.1 of Acrobasis repandana. Taxonomy (NCBI): domain Eukaryota; kingdom Metazoa; phylum Arthropoda; class Insecta; order Lepidoptera; family Pyralidae; genus Acrobasis; species Acrobasis repandana. Next base: position 2,701,107 of record OY756221.1, on the reverse strand, counting down.
GAACATTGTCGTGCCATTTCACGTTTTATCACCTATTAGTAAAGTTAATATTTGTATGACATAATGAGGAGTTAATATCCGGATTCTTGTGTTGTAGTGACATTTAAGTCAATGGTCAGTAGATGATGTATTGTTTTCTAGAGTTGGACCAGTTTTTTTTAATCAGCCTTTTTTTACTTACATACTAGTATTTTTGCGTGACGTCTGTCAGAAATTGGGGTAAATCAGGTAAATAAATAAACATTTTTCTTTGGCCCACGTCAAACTGTTGGTTTTAGCTGTAAATAAGTAAGTACCTAATACTTGATTGTAGTACTTGAAAACAAAAAAAGACACTAAAATGTATACGATGTGCACAGATATGTAGAAATGACGTAACGAGAGCTGTCTTCAACAGTTACTTTTCAAAAACAAATAAGTTTACAAAAAATAAAAATCCTTGTACTTTTAAATTGATCTTCTTTAGTCAGAAAACCACATAGAATTTCTACTTATCTTTGTTTCCGGTAACTAAAAGGTGTTTGACTTTTCAGTAACAGATGTTATTTCGGGGTTCATTGAACGCTCAGTTAGGTTACCTTTTTCACTGTAATTAATTTAATTTCCTCGGCTCGTTAGTTTAAGGACAGCTTCTAATTTTACCTTTAAGGAGAAATTGCGTTGGTAAAGGAAACTTAAAGATATTTAGACGATTACTGGTAAGGTGTAAGTAGGTATTCAGAGTAATACACCACAATACAATACACAATACAGTACCCTTTATGGCACAAAAGAAAAATACACACATAATTATCTTAAAAACTAGGAAATGTGCAAAAGGCGGCCTTATCGCTAAGCAATTTCTTCCAGGCAAGCTCGTTTAAAAAAAAAAATGATGGGAAATTAGGTAGTGCGGGGTGGTCAATATAATAAACATACTTATATACAATAATTATAATAAGCATACATACACCTAATACTTAATAACAAACAACTTACACAACGAAAACATAACAGGACAAAATGAACAAACTAAGTAGAAACAAGGAACTTATTTGTGAAAATTTTCGCGCTTTCCCTTTTTTTCTACTCCAAATATAACATGCATGTCAATGGTCACCCAAGAATGCCAAAGACCTTGCAAAATGAAGAAGAAATAGCCGGAACAGTTTACTCGTAAATGATTTGGCTATAGTTTTACGACTGGCCGCCTCCCTGACTTCAACCGTGGGAATGTATTTGTGCGAAAAGTTTTACAACCGGCCGCCGCCCGACATTAACCCTCCTTGGGAATGTCGCCTCTTATGACATTCACAGGAAGAAATGGATTGGTCCTATTCTAACCCGGAACCACACGGGTAATGATAGGGCGTATTGGAAACCTTGCACACAAATGCATTCCATATTGCTCCAGGTGAATTATGTCGGTTGACCACAGGCAATCTTATTCATCTTACCGTGTTCCCCGGTTGCATCTTCAACTGTGCTGCTTCGGAGTCCGGGGTGCGCTTTCCCGCTTTTTCTTCTCCAAATATAATATGGATGTCAATGGTCACCCAAAGATGCCAAAGACTAAGCGAAGTTTTTTTTAAAGTTTAAAATTACATGACGTCGACTCTCTTTTGGAATAAATTTGTGCAGGATATTTTGATCATCATCATCCGAGCGTGTTCCCGGTTGCATCGTCAGCGGTTACGCTTCAGAGCCCGGGGTCCGCTACCTAACCTAGGCGATTTGACGAGGTTACTTGGTTTTTACACACAGCGACTGCCGTCTAATCTCCGCAACCCAAAGGGTAGACCAGAACCAATCCTAGGATAGGTACAAATGATAGATGGCGTTCGGGACCAACGGCTTTGCGTGCCTTCCGAAGCAAGGAATCATCTTTCTTTTCGGATAATCAGGTGATTCAAGCCTGCAATATCCTATAAACAGACTGGAAACAACTTTTCACAAAGTATGCTTCCCAGTGGGATTTGAACCCATGACCTCCGGATCACAAGGCAAACGCCTTGACCACTGGACCACGGAGGCAGTCAAAAGTGCAAGATATTTTGATATCTAACTACAAAGATTTGACTTTGTTTACACTTCTGTTTACCTTGCATGAAATTTACTTTATGTATGTATGTCTGCATGCCAAATTTCATTCCAATACGTTGCACGGCGTGAAATCGTAACAAACATCTATCATACATACAAACTTTGGCATTCATAAGTAGGATACTCGTAAACTATACCCGAGTAACAATATTAACCCAAATAGTTGCAAAAAAGTCCCTTTCGCGAGTCAGGGCCGCCGGCTCTTATCACCGGGCCGTTTACCAGGGCTACTTGTGCAATAGGTACATTGAAAGGGCGTGTGTAGGAATGCGTATTAGGGACAGGGCCCACTGGCTTGTTTCTTTTATGTGTGTGGTTTTTGGCCTAGAATAGGGAAGGATTGACTTTCATTGACAGCGATCGGTTGTAAATACACAGGCACCAATCGCCGTTTCGGCCTTTTGTTGGCCATTTCGCACGGTCTTCTAATTTCTCACGACCAACAGACATGCATACCTTAGGAGGAAAAAAAACAGTGGCACTCCGGGAATGCCGAGAGTTCAGCAGCTTTTTCTATCAAATGCCTAACGCGCCTAAAGAAGATTACATCTTCAAAAAAAATCTGAGATTATGTTTTGAGTTAATAATTAATTAATAAAACATTAATTTATTAATTTATTTTTAAACTTTATTGTTCCACAATCAAATTGTCTTACAATTGGCGGACTTAATGCTTAAAGCGTTCTCTCCCAGTCAACCATAGGGAGAAACAAATAAATTCGTTGCGGCGCAAAATATTTAAATAAGTACATATAACATACCTACCAAATAATACATAAACATGCATATATACACACAATAAAGATATATACGCATACATATAAAATACTTAGTACATATAAATAATTAAATAAATACATATACATACGTACAATGAATGATGATGTTGATAAGAAAATGAGACTAATTTAGTAGATGACAGTGTACTCATCTTGAAGGAAAATTTTGTAAAAATTTCTTTGATGTCAATGGGCAAAGCATTCCAGAGTCGTGAAGCTTGAAGGGTAAAAAAAGAGTTTGCCATAAATTTTGTGCGATGAAGAGGAATAGCAAGGAGATGGGTATCAGCCTTAGGTATCAGCAGAACGAAGTTGCCGATCATGAGTGTCGAAAAGGAATTGAAATTTTCATTTAACATATTCAGGAGATTTTGGATTAGAAAGAATAGAAATGAGAGTGCACAGAATTCGCATTTGTCTACGTTCACGGATGGAAAGCCATTTAAGTTCCAAGCGAAAAGGAGTTATATGATAAGAAATAGAAAATAAATCGAATACAATTATTAACTTCTTCTCCTTCGATAAGAAGAAGAACTAGCGATCAAGCTTATTGAGAAGATCTGCATTGATATCAGGGTAACAAACATCAGCGTAATCAATAATGGGTAATATCAATGTTTGGACTACCAGTATCTTTATCTAGGAGAAAAGAAAAAAACTTAGATTGTACCAGCTGCTTCTCTTCCTACGTAAAACGTAAGAACCGTGAAGTATGGGCGAAAGTGCGAATCATGTTAATAAGTAATGCGGCTAGCAACCTATTTTGATCCACCACCGCGCTAAAAGTGGCCTTTGGGTCTTGCGGCCCTGGGCTCCGTCAGCTTAGAGCCGCAAGACCCAAAGAGCTCTGTCTGTCTTAGGGTTTAAAGAAGTGATAGTGTAATGACTTTATCCGAAGGGTTCTGGCCACCATTTACGTAACTTGCACCCTTGAACCTCGGGGTGTAGTGCGTGATGATGGCAAGAGGCCTGATGGAATGGCGCTGTTCCCCTGGTAACGCGGCAGAGCTCTAGTGTGGGATGCCACATGCGTCGACACACTTGCACCCTCCCATCTAAAAGGATCAGTCTCGAGGCCAGCAGAAAACGCTGAGATCGCCAAGCAGCACAAGTCATCACCCGAGCGTATTGCCTGTTGCATACTCAGCGGTAACGCTTCAGAGCCCGGGGTCCGCTACATACCCTAGGTGATTTGACGAAGTTACTAGTTATTACACAGAGCGACTGCCGCCTGACCTCCGTAACCCAAACAGACCAGAACCAATCCTAGGATAGGTTTTAACAAACGCTTGACGTACGGAATCATCTTTCTTTTCGGATAATCAGGTGACTCAAGCCTGCAATATCTTAACCTGACTGGAAGCAACTTTTTACAAAGTATGCTTCCCAGTGGGATTTGAACCAACGACCTCTGCATTACAAGGCAAACGCCTTAACCACTGGACCACGGAGGCAGTCAATAGCTTTGCCCTTTATCTGCTCGATATAACAACGCGTTGTAAATCAAGTCAGCGAATAAAGGATATATTTGGGCACGGTTTATGGCCATAATTATAGTATCCTGTAGCAGTGCGAGCCAGACAGATATTAATTATAATTAGGCATTGTGGATTTATTGCTAGGTTAGCCATTAAATGTAGATTAAGAAATACGTTCTTAGAAGTTAACACATTTTGAAGTGAAAACTTCTTTGGGAGCGTTGGCCGCTTTTTGAGATGGGAAAAAACATTGAACTCGCGACACTGTTACCGATACACCTTACTTAAGTTTTCACTCCTGACGGCAGTGTCGGCACTCCCAGAGTGCCACTGTTTTTTTTTTAGGGACAAATCATACTTATTGAGCTAGCCCCAAAGTAAGTATCCCATAATAACACAAGTTTAAAACTTGTGTTATTATGGGATACTAACTCAACTATACCATATTTTATAATAAATACATGTATAAAATAAACACCAAGTAAATAAATTAAAATTTAACTAAAGAAATAAAAATTTGTAAAGGAATGAAAGAAAAAAATTGTAATGTAAAAAAAGAGATGAAAAAAAATCTGAAAGAAAAATAATAGTGAAATGTGAAAAAATTTAAATAAAGAAATAGAAATTTTTGTTTTTTGTGTTTTTCTGTTTTTCATGCTGGTCTGGGAGAACGAAAACACTTAGAATGTACTAGCTGTTTCTCTTCCTGCGCAGATCGTAATAGCTGATCGAGGGAATGGACGAAAATGAGAATTATGTGAATCGGCGATGCGGCTAGCAATCCATTACTATTTTGAGCCCTTTTTCCAACTTTTCACCCACCTTCGTAACCGACTTCAAAAAAGTAGGTTATCAATTCGACCAGTATGTTTTTTTATTACGCCATATCTTTGCCAATTATGGACCGATCTTGATGTGTTTATTTGAAAGCCTTTACTACCTAGGTGGTCTCATATTAATTTGGTAAAGTAACTATAAAGAACTTTGTAGATATGGACGAAACTCCTTTGTTGAAAAAGAAAATTCTTTACTTAACACATGTCTTATCCTTATTCTTCCCATTTATGTTTTTTATGGGATAGACAAGTCATGTTAATAAGAACACAAGTTTATTTGCTAGGCAAATTTAAAAAAAACCCCGACTGTCAAGAACGCCATCTAGTGATATGTAGCGGAACTACCTATACGACTTGATAACCGTAGCGCCATCTGTTATTTGCTAGAGAAAGCCCTGACTTTCAAGCTTTAACCCCCCATAACTTTTAAACGGCTGAACGGATTTTCATCAAACATAGAACCACCACAAGGGAATTTGCTTTCACTTAAAAGAAACCGCATCAAAATCGGTCCATACGTTCGAGCGCTACGATGACCACACACAGACTGACAGACATTAGCGTCAACCTTATAACACCCCTTTTTTTTTGTCGACAGTTAAAAACCAATCCATACAGTGAATGTGAACCAGCCTTATTATAAGTACATATTGAAGGGCACGAAAGCAAACGACCTTCTCGTCACTTTTTAATAAAAATAAAAATAGACCTACATTTCAACATTCACCATAATTGATATAAATCGAAATGTGAACTAAGCCCGAAATGAAAATACCCTTCAAACAAGAAGCTATTAATAAAATGAACTATTCGGTTCGCCCAATTAACTTTCATAACTTTTATTTTGCCAAAGTTATGTTTGTTGTTTGTTAAAATATATATGTTCACGAAATATTTTGTAACTTTGCTGTTATCCAGTAGGAGTAGCGGATAGGCAATCTGTTATATATATTCTACCTAGCCATTTTTAAAAGCAAATGTTCTCACATATTGTTCTGAAAAATTAAAAAGTGTGAATAATTTTGTACATTTTAGGGTTTCGTACCCAAAGGGTGCTAAGCGGGACCTTATTACTAAGACTCCGCGGTCTGTCTGTCCGTCTGTCACAGGGCTCTATCTCTTGAACAGTAATGGCTAGACACTTGAAATTTTCAACGATTATGTATTACGAGTACTGTGGCCTATTATAATATATTATATTACTTTAAGGTAAAGTAAAAAATTAAAGGGGTCGTCTGGAAACGTGTTTTTTCCAGCTTTTTAAAACATTGTACGGAATAACGCACCCTTCGTGTACGAGTCCGACTCGCATTTGACCGGTTTTTAACCCGAATGCGGCAAAGCCGAAAAGGAGGGTATATGTGTTTTACCTGTATGTTTGTTCCTATAATTCTATGTTCCCTAGTAACTACTAAACGGCTGAACCGATTTTAATAAATTATACATGGTTAGATTCGTCTTAACTACTAGAGTAACATAGGATATATTAAAATTATTGTAAATCAAAATGGCGGATTTTAGGCGCCAAATTGCGCGGTATATTTTTTTTTCTTTTTAAAACCTATCGAAAGAGGTATCAAATTAAAGGATTTTATTTAAGGATTACAAAAATATATGTTTTAATGAAATTTGGAAAGAGAAATGCTAAAAAACAACGATTTTTATGTCCGGTTCTATGTTCCCTAGTAACTACTTAATGGCTAAACCGATTTTAATAAATTATACATGGTTAGATTCGTCTTAACTACTAGAGTAACATAGGATATATTTAAATTATTGGAAATCAAATTGGCGGATTTTTGGCGCTATTAAATTGAGCGGCGTAATTTATTTTTTCTTTTCAAAACCTATCGAGTGGGGTATTAAATTAAAGGATTTTACTCAAGGATTAAGAAAATATTTGCAACTTATATGTTTAAATGAAATTTGGAATATGAAATGCTAAAAAACAACAAATACCATCGCTTCGCCAAGCGCATTCCCGGTTGCGTCAGGCCACATAAGACAGTAAGTGCCTAGGCTAGTTATAAGTAGTAGGATAGTAAGTACTGCTGTTGTATCACGCAGTTGGGTTTTTTATTTTTTTAATAATTACTTGTTTTAAGTTTTCTACAGGGTTTAAATCCTAACCCCCATTACTGAATCTTAAATACCTATCAATAATTATTGATATTTACTCGTACGTAAAATGAGACGCGTCTTAGTTTCGAGACTGGCCAAAAATGCTTTTGTCCGTCTGTCTGTTCTCGCCTACAGGTCGCATTTTTAAACCGATTTTGCCGAAAATTGGCACACAACACAAGTTTTTTTAGGAGATCGATTTTTTATTGAGGAAGTAATAGGGCGAAAAAGGGGGGAGCTTTGCTGTAGCGATATTTATTGACGGATTACAATCAAATTTGAGAGGCTAAGGACTTCATTATACACAAGATATTGCAAAAAAAAACAAAAGGGGAGAGTGGAGGGGGATTAGGGGGGAAGTTTGCTGTAGCGTTATATATGGATTTCACTGAAATGGCTTTGCTAAGCCAGGGGAAAGGGAAAAGTGACGGTTATTGCATTAATATAAGAGTTTACCCGTGTGGTCCCGGGTTAGAATAGGACCACGCCATCTCTTCCTGTGGATGTCGTAAGAGGCGACTAAAGGACTAAGCATAAACATCTCGTGCTACATTTGCATTCCCAAGGAGGGTTAACGTCGGGCGGCGGCCGGTTGTAAAACTTTTCGCACAAATACATTTCCAAAGAGGGTTGACGTCAGGCAGGCGGCCGGTCGTAAAACTATAGCCAAATCATTTAAACTGTTCCGGCTATTTCTTCTCCATTTCGCAAGGTCTTTGGCATCCTTGGGTGACCATTGACATGCATGTTATATTTGGAGAAGAAAAAGTGGGAAAGCGCACCCCGGGCTCCGAAGCAGCACAGCTGAGGATGCAACCGGGAACGCGCTTAGACGAAGAAGATTGCATTAATATAAGAGCTCACGAGGTCTACTGTTCTCACAGAACCACTGCTAGCTTTTTTCTGACATTTGACACTTCACAACATCCGAGACCACTTGTCATGTCACATTGTTTGTTGTCACCTACATAGCGCCCAAAGTCATTGTATGCTAATCTGTGATTCACTGGTCTTTCCCACACTACACTACACTTGTTTACTTATAAGGTGACATAATACCTACTCATCATAAAAACGTCTATTTATAAAGCCAGCCTTATGTAATTGAAGTTTGTATATTTTATTTTTGAATTTGTACTTAATTTGAATAAGAACAGAATATTTTGAAGTCAAAAGAAATATCATCATAGGTTTTTTAGGGTTCCGTACCCAAAGGGTGCAAACGGGAACCTATTACTGAGACTCCGCTGTCTGACCGTTTGTCTGTCTGCCTGTCCGTCTGTCACAGGGCTCTATCTCTTGAATCGTAATAGCTAATACTTTAAATTTTCACTAATTATGTATAACTATGGCCGCTGTAACAACAAATACTAAAAATAGGAAAAAAAATAAAATTAAAGTGGGTCGTCATACAAAAAATAAACCGGCCAAGTGCGAGTTAAACTCGTGTGGAGAGAGTTCCGTATAATTGATTGAATATTTATAGGTTTTCCTGTAATCTACAAGCAATTAAATATTTTGTAATTTTTTCAAAATTTTATGCTCAGCAGTTTCGGAGATCAGGGGGGGGGGGAGAATGGTCAATTTTCGTCTTATTTCATGAATAAAATCAAAAATATTTATTTGAGAATTATAACAAAAATATATTTGACATTGTCATAACGAGCCCTTTTATTTGATATATGACACAGTAAGGTTTGCAAAACTTTTTTTTTCAATTTCCTAATTTGTCCCCAAAAAATGACCCTTATTATTTAAAAAAAATATTTATTTACTTTCACACTTGTTTGGGTCATAGGATTACACCATCCTACCAAATTTCACCTGATTCGGTCCAGTAGATTCGGAGCAAATTGGCTGTTACAGACGGATGGACAGACGGACGCACGAGTGATCCTATAAGGGTTCCGTTTTTTCATTTTTTGTACGGAACCCTAAAAACGTGTTTTTTCAGCGTTTTAACTAGATCTTTATATTGCCGCTGGCCAGTTGGCTTGGAGAGGTCGCATGTGATTTCTAAGTCGCCGTCTACGACATCCATGGGATGACTTGATGAAGGAAACAATCGACAATTAATAATTTTATCAAGTAAGTAATACAAACATCCAAAGATACAAAGATAATTTTGACTTTGAATAAGATGGGAAAACTGACATCCCGTGCAGACCCGACAAAATAGTTAATACTTTTAGCGTGATGGTGGCAAAAGGGAATCAAAAATAGTGATGGGTTGTTAGCCACATCAACTAGGTACTCGGATTGTTGCCTATTCCTTCGATTATATTTTATGATCTGAGCGGAAAGAGAAGCAGCTGGTATATTCTAAGTGTTTTCTTTTCTCGAGACCAGCATGGAGACTAGAATATTAATACGGCAAACTATTTTACCCTTCAAGCTTCACAACTCTGAAATGCTTTGCCCGTTGACATCAGAAAAAAATCTAATAAATTTTTCTTCATGAAAAGAGTACACTGTCATCTTCTAAATTAGTCTCTTATTCTTGTTATAAGTTTACATGCATGTGTATGTATTATTTGGCAATTTATATGTACTTAATTATTTTGCGCCGCAACGAATTATCTGCTTATCCCAAGCTTATCCCTATGGTTGACTGGGAGAGAGTCCGCTCCAATTGTAAGAATTCACACCAAACAACGCCAAAAGCAATTCACATCGGCGCTTGAAAGGTGGTCGAAGTTAGAGACAGTGAAGTTATAATACACTACAGATACACTATCACGTCTTTATCCCTAACGGGGTAGACAGAGCCAAAGGCGGTAAAGCCCAGGCCACTTTTAGCGTAATGGTGGGCATGAAGGTGGAAAAGGGAAATCATAATAGTGATGGGTGGCTAACCGTATCGCCTATTGATATGATTCAGATTCTCGCCCATTCCCTCGATCGGCTTTTACGATCTGCACGGGAAGAGAAGCAGCTGGTACATTCTATGTTTTTTCTTTTCTCCCAGACCAGCAAAGAAGAAGTTATAATACTAATAATATATAGGCTGGTTTAGGCGTGGCAAGGACGATCGGCACAGGTATATACTAAAAGTAAAGTAAAGTAAAAATAAATTTATTGACTGGTTTCATACGTATACAATATAAGTATTACAATGTTTAAATAAAAGTTTTGTAGCAATCCTACCCATCATCTGCGAGCGGGGCCATCACTCTGCAACCCACCATCGAACTAGGAACAAACCTGTATCTCGAGTGGTGGGAAGCATCATGATTACCCCACCGGCACAGCAGGCAATAAACTAATGATTACATTGCATAGAGCATGAAAACAATGTAGGTGTATATAGTTAGGGAATATAAAAATAAACTCGTGCGAAATTTAAAATTTTGGCTCTAGTTTTTGGTGATACATAACTTATTGGGGGTTCCCTTTATCTGAAAGAATCTTGTGGCTTCGAAATTTATTGCAAGCCTCATAAGCGGAGCGTTGAGGTAGTGCTCTACTCTCGACATGTCAAAAAACCCAGTCTTTCGAAACTTAAATGACTTTTTTTTTTAATATAACACTTACAGGTTAATATGAGTGCACTAATATGAAGTTAAATAATCTGTCTAGCACATATGGTACATTTTATAAACAATTAATTTGTTTAATATAATAAATAATAACATTAAAACTAATCATTCTTGGACGTCCGTGAGTCTGTGTTTATGTGACCATGTATGTGGCAGAGAAATTGGTCGAAAAATTCATCTTACCGGAATACTTTTGTTTTTAATATATAAAGTATTACACTGTGCTGATTCCTAGTTAATATTAGCGTTCTAAGTACTGTCGTTTAATTATAATTTATAAAAAATCAATTTAATTGTGAAAAATTAGATTATGAGGCGTGCACTTTTGGATTTTCCAAACTATTTGTGACTTCACGCGAAATTTAAATGCACTGTATCTTTGTCAAATTTGTTAGTTATATAATAAAATTTTTAACAAAAAAAACAACCGACTTCAATTTTTTTTAGGAGTTTCTTCCATATCTCCTGAGTTCTTCATCATATCTTCACCAAATTAAAATGGGACCAACTTGGTAGTAAAGGCTTTCAAATAAAAAAAAGAATCATCAAAATCGGTTCACAATTGGCGAAGATATCGCGTAACAAACATACATAAAAAAAATACAAATTGATAACCTCCTCCTTTTTTTAAGTCGATAAAAAAAATACATATACAATATTTTTTATTTCATATTTCAACTGACGGGCCAAAACCAATTTTCAGTCATCATGCATGATGACTGAAAATTGGTTTTAGCCCGTCAGTTAAAGTATTAAAAATATTACTCATGTCTTTATCCCTAACGGGGCAGACAGGACTTTTTGGGTCTTGCGGCTCTAAGCAGGCAGAGCCTAGGAAGGACCCCAAGACGCACACGTCACTTTTAGCGTGATGGTGGGCGAGAAGATTTACAAAGGAATCAAAATAGTGATGGGTTGCTAGCTACGGCTTTAACGATCTGCGCGGGTAGAGAAGCAGCTGGTACATTCTAAGTTTTTTCCTCTCTCCCAGACCAGTATAGAAGTTACAAGCGGACTTAAAAAGCGAGCGTCGGAGATAGTGCCTAGTGATAATATATAGGCTGGTTTAGGCGTGGCAAGGACGACCGGTGCCGGTCGCATGCGTGCATTTTGCACTGCTACAATGAGAAACGTGGGCGAAATGTCACATTTTGGGTCTAGTAATAGGCATGATGACTGAAAAGTCGTTTTTGGCCCATCGGTACACATATTTTTTATTTTCTCTGAGAAACAATAATATAATAAATGATTAAGAAACAGCGGATTTAAATTTCGCATGCCGTCACGGATTCTTACGATTTTTACACAGCGGGACGTCATAAGCCCTCGCTTTAGAACTTAGATACTCTGTATCTTTGTGAATTTAAACTTTTTGATAAACTGAAAAATATGGGTACATTATTTTTGAATAATCTAACTAACAAACTATAATTACTGCGTCAGTTAGATTATATATATAGTTTAATAATACTTTTCTGACCCAGTCATCATCCCTATTGGTGATATAGTTGTATTTTTGTATAAGGAAACGATTAGATTTAAAAAGCAAATCTGGATCATGAAACCTTGGGTCGAATAAGTCATATGGCAAAACCCATAATTACTTTAATTTTTTTTTTTTCATCTAACCCATACGTGGGGGGTAGGTATCTATGGATAGCCTTCTAAAATGATATTGACGTTTTTAATATATTTTTTTTCTGAACTGAATAGTTTGCCCGAGAGACACTTTCAAAGTGGTAAAATGTGTCACCCCCCCCCCTCCTGTAACTTCTAAAATAAGAATATGATAAAATTAAAAAAATATATATGATGTACATTACCATGCAAACTTCCACCGAAAATTGGTTTGAACGAGATCTAGTACGTAGTTTTTTTTTTAATACGTCATAAATCGTAAACCGCAATTTACCTTTAGAACTTTTATATTATGTTACTTGCTGCTACGGAACCCTTCATGGGCAAGTCCGACTCGCACTTAGCCGCTTTGTTTTTTCTTAACGTCAAAAATAAACATTTTCTATGGGATTTGTATGAAATATCGGAATATGACGTCATAGTTCCTTGGAGTCAAATAGCGCTCTTAATATCCATTTTTCTGCATTAATAAATCTAAAATCACGTTCAAAGTGGATGTGATCAATGACAAAAGGCATTATTTTGTGACGTTTTATTCTATTTACAGTACAAAATAATTTGTTTTTGACCCAGTAAAATATCCAATTACCTACGTACGAGTACATACTTTTTGTCACGCACTCGCTATCACTGAGTAGTGATAACACAATAGGTGTAAATTATAACTTATCTGTCGCCGCAACCGCCATTACCTGTAACAACATAAATTCACATGAGTATGAGATATGTACATGATACAACAAAAATATATGAAAATGCAGAAAGGTACATAAAGCTCAGACTCAGACCCTAAAACGCAGTAAGAGGCATTTTAAAGGTTTTTAGTTTAATACTGAACCTTAAAGAGTACTTTATAAGGAGCAATGTGATTGAACCGATTTTTCAATATGATGATTTTCAAAATAAAAAATCAATTTTTTAAATTGCAGTAACTCCAAATCACACGTCAAGATACACTGTAAAACTAACTAACATACAGTAAGAGCAGTTACATATACGCGGCTATATAACTTTACCAAGTCAACGCAGTAAATATCGTCACTACCTCAAAAAATCTTTATTTAATACCAAAATAAATATTAATGCATGTATATTAAAATGCAGTTATAAAATTTTGTATACTAAATGTGTTTTATTCAGTTAATGTATTTTAAACGAATTACCCATTAAAGTGCAGCAAAACAGTTGAATACGGTATCTTATTTAGTATTCATAAAGTTTTGATCGCGGGTGTTACTGTTTAAAATGCAGTATATTTATTATTTACTGCAGTATAGTCAATACTAATATAATTTCCAAAATAGAATAATGATAATTAAAACGCAGTAATAATCACTATTACTGCATTTCAACTGGTAACGTGAACATTTAAAGACTATTATACTCTTAAATAAACCTAATTTACTGCGTTCTGGTCGGGATACATCGCTCTTTCTCGCTACAGCAAGCAGTCGCTTACCTCCTAATTTCCTCTGGTTCATCTGTTTCGTCAGCCGCGAAGGTAAAATGAACTTATAATTTTTTTCAATTAAAGAATTTTAAAGACAACAAAATCTGCTGAGTGAATAATTTATTACATACATACATACTATCACGCCTGTTTCCCACAGGGGTAAGCAGAGACTATGGACCTCCACTTGCTACGATCCTGACAGACCTTTTTCGCTTTATCTACACTCATCAACCTCTTCATACATGCCCTTCGGTTACGGGTACTTCTTACCTCTCCCTTTTTCAGAACGTCTGCAAACTGATCGCAGAACGTTCGCCGAGGTCGACCCTGTCCCGCTCTACCATTGACACTTGCCTTATAAATATTTTTTGTTAATCTCTTTTCATCCATCCATCCCTTTCTCTACTTTTGTTACTACGTCCTCTTTTACTCCACACCGATCCCTTATAACATCATTTCTTATTCGGTCTTTCAAGGTACACACACCTAATCACACATAATCTTCAGCGCTCGCATTTCAACTGCATTTATTCTACTTTTATGCTTTCTCTGACATACTCAACTCTTACTACCGCACATCAAAGTAAGTATTAGTACTCTTTTATGAACGGCAAGACGTGTCTTATCTGATACCTTCCTGCTGGTCATAAAGGAATGCAACGCTCCATTCACTTAGTTACCCGCATTCACTCTTCTTTCCACATCACCCTCGTGCTTGCCGTCATTTATAAACTTACATCCCAAGTATACAAACTGTTTCACTTGCTTCACACTCACTCACATCAGATGGCTGCTCAACCCATACGCAGACAGTATTGACCACAGTTCATTCCTCATCAATAACTTAATAGTAATCATTATACCTCAGATTAATTACTTTAATTTACTAAATATTTACTTAATAAATTCAAAATGGATAAAATGTATAAGTAATTGAATCTACATGTCTAACACATTTTGTTCATTTCATTTTCTTTGATTAAAAAAAATGTGCCATTAAAGTAAAAAGATCTCATGTTGTTTTTGCCAAACCCAGAAGCTATTTTACTGATTTAGGCTGTAAGTTTTTTATTACATAAATTTTTATTAAGATATATGTTCAAAATACTTAAAGTTAGTACCTGTTTGCTCAAATGGTATAAATAATAAATATTATTTTCAGTTTTAAAAATTGTGTTTGTTATATAATAAATATTTTTGTGTAAAATTTATATTTCATTACTACACGCTAATCTACACGGATATTTAAGATGCATATTTAAATGCAGTAAACAAAGCGTTTTGCTGCAAATTAGTCTGCAAAGCTGCAAAAGAATCAAAAATGTTCGCAGTATTCAGTGTTTTTGTCGCATTTTAATCTGCATATGTTTACATTTTTGGATGCAGTAATAGCCATCCTTTTGAAAAATACCTTCTTATTTGGAAACAAACAAATTGTTTAAAATATTTTTTACGTCATTTCAATCTTTGAGATCAGTTAATCATCGTAGTAAAAAAACAATCCACTAAACATATGAAATAATATAAAAAATAAAGCATCAAAAAGTTTTTCGCGTTTTTCTCGAAACCGCTTTTTTTCTCTTACTGCGTTTTAGGTGCTGCAGGGCAGAAAGGTACACGTTGTGTGCAGACTTAGATACTGTAAATTAAATTTAGAAACGCAAAATGTGTTCTTCTGTTCTAGCGACTGTGGGCTCTGTCTACCCTGTTAGGGATAAAGGTGTTTCTGTAAAACAACATATATGGGTTTAAAAATAAAAAAAAAATATTTTCTTTAAACAGCAAAAAAAATTTTTTCCTAGGAGCTAGGAGAAAAAATCTTTTGTTTAGCGGCTCTAGGCTCTGTCTACAATATTAGGGAAAGAGGTTGTTTGTACAAAACAATATATGGACTTAAAAAATTAAAATGAAATAAAAAAAAATCTTTGCTATATGTGAATATGGGTAAATCATCACTTTATTGGGAGAGGCCTTTATCCCAGCAGTGGACTGATATGCTGTATAGAATTTTATTTTAACAGAAAGCAATATAAAGTTAAAAAAAAATTCATTCAAAATTTCACAGATTTAAACATATATGCCGTAAATTTTCGTCCCAAGAGAAGCTCTTTTCAACCAATTTTCAGCTGAAAAACAGCCATTCAATACGTTTCCGAAGTTTGAATTGGGTTAAATGTTGAGTGATGACTGTCGACCGACGCCTACGTATATTTTTATAGCAAACGCCAATTAAGGGTCCGTGCACACAACTCAAACCTTTTCAGTACTGCTTATTATATCATGGATTTAGTGTTATTTTTAACACATTGCTGGACACTCAGATCTATAGACGTAGTGTGTCCAGCAATGTGTTAAGCTACTTCTAAGAAGGAGGATGTTCTCAGTTCAAATGTTTATGTTTTTTTATTTACAAAAACTTTAAATTTAAATTTAAACAACACTTTCTTAAAAATTAAACTGTAATTATAATAAAACACAACACTTACCCTTACACCTCGTACTTCATCATAATTATCATATTAGTCGTAATCATAATAAATGCCTCATGCTATATGTGCTGCGCTCTGACATTTTTTACCAATGTGATTATAACCGAGAATGTTGGAGTGATGGTAACCTGCTCGGGGCCCGTTGCTCTTTAAACTACCGTGATTGTGAAAAATATTTGTCCACCCTCACATAAGAATAAAATTACTTTGTTTAGTGACTTGTATTAGTTAAAAGTTCCAGCTCATTTAGTGATTGCTTATTTAGCTTATTTTAACTTCGTTTTAATAATTAAATATATAAATTTAAGTGACCGATAACGGTATCCGATGTTCGAAAAAACCAAATCTGGTTCATGAAACATTGTATAGTGCATATATATATATATAAATATATATATATATAAATATATATATATATATAAATATATATATATATATTATTATAATATTAAATATAATATATACAAAAGTTCCGTACAAAAAATTAAACAACGGAACCCCTATAGGATCACTCGTGCGTCTGTCTGTCCGTCCGTCTGTCACAGGCAATTTGCTCCGAATCTACTGGACCGAATCAGGTGAAATTTGGTAGGATGGTGTAATTTTATGACCCAAACACATATTTGCAAAGTAAATATTTTTTTTAAAATAAGGGTCATTTTTGGGGGACAAATTAGGAAATTGAAATAAAAAGTTTCGCAAACCTTACTGTGTCATAAATCAAATAAAAGGACTCGTTATGGGGATCTCAAATATATTTTTGTTATTATTGTAAAGTGAATAGCTTTGATTTTATTCATGAAAGAAGACGACAATCCCCCCCCCCTGATCTCCGAAACTACTGAGCCTAAATTTAAAAAAAAAATACAAAATATAGTTCATTGCTTGTAGATTACAGTAAAACCTATAAGAATTCAATCAATTGTACGGAACCCTCTCCGCGCGAGTTTAACTCGCACTTGGCCGGTTTATTGACTGTTATTTTAATTTTATTATACTGTAGTATCTAGTATAGCTCGTGGTTGGATTTTTTACGCATATATTGTTATTATGTCCCTTACACGTTGTATAAGATTGCTCATACAACCTCGTCTTTAGCTGATAAACAGTAGATGACTGAAAACTTTAGTTAATTTTTCATCCCCTGTTGCAAATCAGGAAAAAAACCATCTTTCAGCCAACGATGATGAACCAAATAATTGGGTGTTTTACTGGGTCAACAATAAATTATTTGATACTGTTAATAGAATAAAACGTCACAAAATAATGCCACGGGTAATTGATTACATCCACTTTGAACGTGATTTTAGATTTATTAATGCAGAAAAACGGATATTAAGAGCACTATTTGACTCCAAGGACGTCATAGTCCGATATTTCATACAAATCCCATAGAAAATGTTTGTTTTTGACGTAAGAAAAAAGTACCTGATTTGACTTGTTGTAAACTAGCGTATTATAAATTAATAAAAATCGAGAAACTTTTTCGGAAAATATTAATTTATGTACTTATTGCATTTTCCCGATAACCCAAACAAGATCATATAGATCTTGTTTGGGTAATCGGGAAAATGCTAGATACTTAAAACATTAACCCACAATTAACTCTCGACATAACTCGAATTCCGTCGAAAACAATTTGTAATCAAAGTCATTACTTATCCGTATCAGAAGATGATTAATAAGTTTGATTTACTTTTGGGCATTCGCACAATTTGCCCACCGATATGCAAAAGGTATGGTCACAGGCCACTCAGCGATATATCAGCATTAATAATGATGGTACCATATCATTGTTTATGGTCATGGCAAACCAATGCGTTATTATCAAGTCTAATTTGAATTTATTTTTGACTTTTGTGTTATTTTTTATTTATTTTTTTAAAGAATATTGATATTTATAACTAATTCTAAGGAATTTTATTTAGAAAATTGGGTAGAAATTTGTGTTCCTTTTTTTAAATAAATAAATTAGTTATCGAAATCGGTACAATTTCTCGGTACTTTTCCGAAGTAATGAAAAAACTAATTACGGATTAATTCAGTTTTTGTTCAAAAAATAATTTTTAACAAAAATAAAGCGACTTCCATTTCGGATCATCGTCAGTTCCACTTCACCAAAACTCATTTCCTGAATTTAAATGCTTGATTTATTGACAAAAACATCTAAATCACTGTGTAGAATTTTAGAGGAGTTCCTCCGATTTCTCGAGGATTTTATGAATCTTAATTTATGAATTTTAGCTGCGCCACCTGTTATCTTACTTATGCACTTCGCACTCCTTCTTTTTAGGGTTGCCTGTAAGAGATTGCTTCGGCTATAAGGCCGCCTCTTGTACCTTATATAATAGACACTTTCCTGTATTTGTAAATTTTATTTGGTGCAATAAAGATTTTTGTATTGTATTCCATCATCAGATCTTTACCTAGTGACAGTGGTACCAACTTGCATATATACTCATTCAAATAAAAAAAGAAATGTCTAAATCGGTTTAAAAAAGGAGAAGTTATGAGGGAAACTACATATTTCATTTATTTATTTATTTCTTACAATAAAAGTTACAATATATATATATATATATATATATATATATATATATATATATATATATATATATTTATATTTATTATATAAATTTATTTTTTATTATTATTATATTTATTTATTTCTTACAATAAAAGTTACAATATATATATATATATATATATATATTGTAACTTTTATTGTAAGAAATAAATAAATAAATGAAATATGTAGTTTCCCTCATAACTTCTCCTTTTTTAAACCGATTTAGACATTTCTTTTTTTATTTGAATGAGTATATATGCAAGTTGGTACCACTGTCACTAGGTAAAGATCTGATGATGGAATACAATACAAAAATCTTTATTGCACCAAATAAAATTTACAAATACAGGAAAGTGTCTATTATATAAGGTACAAGAGGCGGCCTTATAGCCGAAGCAATCTCTTACAGGCAACCCTAAAAAGAAGGAGTGCGAAGTGCATAAGTAAGATAACAGGTGGCGCAGCTAAAATTCATAAATTAAGATTCATAAAATCCTCGAGAAATCGGAGGAACTCCTCTAAAATTCTACACAGTGATTTAGATGTTTTTGTCAATAAATCAAGCATTTAAATTCAGGAAATGAGTTTTGGTGAAGTGGAACTGACGATGATCCGAAATGGAAGTCGCTTTATTTTTGTTAAAAATTATTTTTTGAACAAAAACTGAATTAATCCGTAATTAGTTTTTTCATTACTTCGGAAAAGTACCGAGAAATTGTACCGATTTCGATAACTAATTTATTTATTTAAAAAAAGGAACACAAATTTCTACCCAATTTTCTAAATAAAATTCCTTAGAATTAGTTATAAATATCAATATTCTTTAAAAAAATAAATAAAAAATAACACAAAAGTCAAAAATAAATTCAAATTAGACTTGATAATAACGCATTGGTTTGCCATGACCATAAACAATGATATGGTACCATCATTATTAATGCTGATATATCGCTGAGTGGCCTGTGACCATACCTTTTGCATATCGGTGGGCAAATTGTGCGAATGCCCAAAAGTAAATCAAACTTATTAATCATCTTCTGATACGGATAAGTAATGACTTTGATTACAAATTGTTTTCGACGGAATTCGAGTTATGTCGAGAGTTAATTGTGGGTTAAT
Organism: Acrobasis repandana; assembly: GCA_963576875.1. Classification (NCBI taxonomy): domain Eukaryota; kingdom Metazoa; phylum Arthropoda; class Insecta; order Lepidoptera; family Pyralidae; genus Acrobasis; species Acrobasis repandana. Next base: position 2,681,004 of record OY756221.1, on the reverse strand, counting down.
GTTTTAAGTATCTAGCATTTTCCCGATTACCCAAACAAGATCTATATGATCTTGTTTGGGTTATCGGGAAAATGCAATAAGTACATAAATTAATATTTTCCGAAAAAGTTTCTCGATTTTTATTAATTTATAATACGCTAGTTTACAACAAGTCAAATCAGGTACTTTTTTCTTACGTCAAAAACAAACATTTTCTATGGGATTTGTATGAAATATCGGACTATGACGTCCTTGGAGTCAAATAGTGCTCTTAATATCCGTTTTTCTGCATTAATAAATCTAAAATCACGTTCAAAGTGGATGTAATCAATTACCCGTGGCATTATTTTGTGACGTTTTATTCTATTAACAGTATCAAATAATTTATTGTTGACCCAGTAAAACACCCAATTATTTGGTTCATCATCGTTGGCTGAAAGATGGTTTTTTTCCTGATTTGCAACAGGGGATGAAAAATTAACTAAAGTTTTCAGTCATCTACTGTTTATCAGCTAAAGACGAGGTTGTATGAGCAATCTTATACAACGTGTAAGGGACATAATAACAATATATGCGTAAAAAATCCAACCACGAGCTATACTAGATACTACAGTATAATAAAATTAAAATAACAGTCAATAAACCGGCCAAGTGCGAGTTAAACTCGCGCGGAGAGGGTTCCGTACAATTGATTGAATTCTTATAGGTTTTACTGTAATCTACAAGCAATGAACTATATTTTGTATTTTTTTTTAAAATTTAGGCTCAGTAGTTTCGGAGATCAGGGGGGGGGGGATTGTCGTCTTCTTTCATGAATAAAATCAAAGCTATTCACTTTACAATAATAACAAAAATATATTTGAGATCCCCATAACGAGTCCTTTTATTTGATTTATGACACAGTAAGGTTTGCGAAACTTTTTATTTCAATTTCCTAATTTGTCCCCCAAAAATGACCCTTATTTTAAAAAAAATATTTACTTTGCAAATATGTGTTTGGGTCATAAAATTACACCATCCTACCAAATTTCACCTGATTCGGTCCAGTAGATTCGGAGCAAATTGCCTGTGACAGACGGACGGACAGACAGACGCACGAGTGATCCTATAGGGGTTCCGTTGTTTAATTTTTTGTACGGAACCCTAAAAACAAATAAGATCGACATTTTCATACATATTGCGTAGGCGGCTGCACACTTTTGTATGGAAATGCCGAACTTTTTTGTATTTTGACTGTTATTTTGATTTTATTATACTATAGTGGTCTAGGGTCTAGTACAGTCCATGGTTTGATTTATTACGCATACCTATATCCCTTACACGTTGTATATACAGGTGACTTTTTATCCAACGGCAAAATTTTCCACTGGACTACTTTCTATAAAAAAAATTAATAAAAATCAGCCGAATCAGCGCTCAGCCAAACGGATTTTCTATGGCAGGACGAACTGAACTTGCTCTAAAAAGTCACCCTGTATAACCCTTAATTTGAATAATTTAAGAAAGAAAATTGAAATTTTAAGTATGCGATTTTTAGGGTCGAAGAGTATAGGAAATATTATGGGATAAGTCCGCCTTCGTACAAGTTATTTCTTTTTCTCTTTGTATAAATAATGTACATTTAAATGTCATTTTTGTGCAATAAAGAAATTCATCAAACAAACAAACAAACAAAGAGAGTGGAAAGTACGAGTGTTGCCGGACGGGCAACCATTTTAACTGCGACCAATATAAGCCGACACATGGTCATACTTACAAAGGCCCAAGATGAAACGAAGAAGTACTTTGAAGTCTATTATTTATCGATTTTTACTGTATGTGTACTCGTATGTGTGTTTTTATAGGCGATGGTGGCCTGTAGTGTTTACACCAAGTCCTGGTGTAAATATTTCAGTCTAATTTCCAAAAATTCATCGACAAGAAGCCGCAAATATAAATTTGCATAATACAATAGAAATATTTCAAACAATTTGCTTTGTAAGCCTTCATTCTTGCCTCCATCCGTCGATATCAAACAGGTATTCCTGAATCCAATTTACAGAGGATTGACAGTTAAAACCCAATCGAAGCGTTGGCATATCATTTGCATCTTCAAAGGTCGCCGATGAATTTGCTGAATAGATCAATGTGTATTTCGGTATTTTTTTTATGAATCGCAATAATTGGGTAGATGACTGGGTCAAAAATAAATTATTTGGTACTGTTAGGAGAATAAAACGTCACAAAATAGTGTTACTTGTAATCGATCATATCCATGATATTAGATTTATTAATGAAGAAAAACTGATATTAAGGCCGTACCTTTTTGGGGTCCAGTGCTGCCCCCATTTAAAAGAAATCATTTAAAAGAAAACGAAGACATTATTTAAAATTTTGTCACCAAGTCCTAGATAACCCTTCAAAGTATTTTATGAACTACTGTTTATAGTTAAAAGTGAGAACGTTAAGCTTTACTACGCACATTTGCGAAAAACGGCCACTTTTGGCTAGTGGCTAGTTTTGTCTAGCTTGGTAACTTGGTAGTAGCAAAATTTTAAATGATGTCTCCATTTTCTTTGAAATGGTTTATTTTAAATGGGGGCAGCAATGGACCCCGAAAAATTCAGGTACGGCCTTAAGAGCGCTATTTGACTACACAAAGCTATGACGTCACGGAAAATGATTGTTTTTGACGTTTAGAAAAAAGTATCTGATTTGACTTGTTGTCAACTAGCGGATTCTGCAGCATGGAAGATCTTAAAATAACTCTTCTTAAATTGGCTTAAAACAACCTTAAGATCACTAAAGTCGCGCGTAGGGAAGCGTGTTGAGGAATTCAAATCAACTACCCCCGTTACGCACCTACCTTTATATTTGCATCCCTTTGAAGCTCATGTAAAACAGGGCCTTCAAATCAACGAACGGAGTTCCTATGAATACTTTTTATATCATTACGGTTTGGAGAAAGCTGAATAATGCGGAGTTATACTTTCAAGCCACTTCTTTTTAAGGTAAAGGGTAGGGTCTAGTAGTACTTAATGTATTTTAAATCGTAAACAAGTTCATAATTAAAATTCTCGAAGGTATTAATAAAAAGTCTTACCTAAGTTACGCACCTATGACACCTTTTTACGTGACATCCGATTTTAATGAACCAATTATCGCCAACACAACTTTTTTGATAAATTTATCAAAAGTACAGACACGCGATTTATTTTTATTATTTTTACTGTTTTATTACATGTGTGATACATTTATTTATAGATGAAAAGAGACACATACTCGAGATAATCGGAAATAGGCGAGGCAATATGTTGGGACACTTGATACGGCATGACAATTTTATAATTATAATAGAAGGCAAAATAGAAGCAAGGAGGGGCAAAGAAAAGCCCAGGCACAGCTTTATGAAGCAAGTCAAGGAAAAGGTAATAGCAGTGTCGTATCAAGATGTCAAAAGGTTGGCGGAAGATAGACAAGAATGGAAGAAACTCTACCGACAAGAGCGTCGCTCTTTTTTGGTGATGATGATGACATGCGTAAGTAAGACGGAAAGGTTATTTTTTGACACTTTAGTTCTCATTTCAACAAACTAACTTAAATCCATGATACACCAAGGACGTCCGGTTCCGGGTTAGAATAGGACCACTTCATCTCTTCCTGTGGAAGTCGTAAGAGACGACTAAAGTAGCACAAACATCTCGTGCGGCGATTACATTCCCAAGGAGGGTTAACGTTGGGCGGCGGCCGGTCGTAAAACTTTTCGCACAAATACATTCCCAAAAGGGTTGACGTCAGGCAGATGGCTGGTCGTACAACTATAGCCAAATCATTTACACTGTTCCGGCTATTTCTTCTCCATTTTGCAAGGTCTTTTGCATCCTTGGGTGACCATTGAATTGCTTGTTATATTTGGAGAAGAAAAAGCGGGAAAACGAACGCTGGGCTCCGAAGCAGCACAGCCGAGGATGCAACTGAGAACCTGCTTAGACGAAGAAGATACCAAGAAAGTCCTACCCTTGCAAATCTAGAAATCTTTTCTAGAAATCCCCATAACCTAGTTTGCAACAATTTACTCGCTTACAGACCACCAGTGGCCTTGCTATTGTCGTTGCATAATTAGTTCACAGTCGTCACGACATCTTTAATTAGTAAAAGGCCCAGCTAAAAAAGTTTTATTCCAATTGATTCTCTATTAAAATGTCAGAGATAATTGGAGCTAATAATACTTGATGTCTTTGCTAGACTTGAACCAAATACAATACAAATACATTACAAATAGAAAAAAACATAGATAAACAGAAGAAATATACAAAGACGGACTTATTGCATAGCAATCTTTGTTTATACAGTCGACCTTTAGGTAGAGATTCTATAATATATAGACCTACTTTTTAGTTAAGAAATTAATTTCGTGGTGAAACCAAAAATTGCAGCAACTGAAAAAGCTCATAGATTTTCACACATTTCTTGGACTTTCTTAAAATTTTCAAAATTTTACTTTTCTTAAGTTATTGTGAAACTTAACTATTACTTAACCAAAGCTGATCCATAAAAATTATTGCTTATAGCCGCGGCATTGCAAAACACCTTTTACAGGAATATGCGTCCAAATCAATTTAACGCGAGGATAAGGGATAATTGAATTTTGACTACACCTAGGGCCCATACATAGTAGTAAAATTTTTTCGAAATTGTCTTGAAAGACAATATAGTGTGTAGTTCAAGTTCATATATTTAGTGTGAGGAACCAGTTAAAATCTAAGATAATGATTAAATAAATTGTATATAATAATATACAATTTATTATATATCATCATCAAGTCTTTTTTTTAGTCTCCACTGCAAAAGCACGACCCTCTCTGTACTACAAGAGCCATATATAAGCCAGAGCAGTCATAGGATTTGGCCTATACTCTCCACGCTGGCCAGACGGGTTGGAGAGGTCTCATTGATGTTTATAAGCTTTGTTTAGCTTGTGTTTCCTAACTCGCCTCCTACGAATTCCACGGGAAGACTTGGAGTGGTCCTATTTTTATCTGCCGGAAACCACACGGCGACACAGTTTTGCCGATTTGACATGCGGTATCAAAATAAAAGCTAAAGGTATTACATATGTATGGAAAAGTCTAGGGCAAGGCGTCCTTCAGCCAAAAGAGGTGAACTGTTATGTTAGCCGTAACGACACACAAAAAAAAGTATAAACCTGAATAAAAAAATATAAATATCTTGGTATATAAGGACAAATCACATTGATTGAGTTAGCCCCAAAGCACAGGCCGGAATCTCCTAAGGTACGCGCAATATGCGTCACCCAGGCGTCACCGTTCCCCGTCCCCGCACCTCTCCCCCGTTTTCGCCTCGATGACTCACGTTGGCCGTCAAGAACCGGGGGAGAGTTGCGGGTGCGGGGAACGGGGACGCATATTGCGCGTACCTTAGGAGATTCCGTTCTGCTTACTCTTACTGTATTCTGTGCCCAAAGAAAGTTTTTAAACTTGTATTATGGGATACTAATAAAATTCACATAGCACATAGTATGAATATTCTATGCAAGCTAAATCGTGTTACACAAATAAATAGCTACTCTTGAATGTTGACGGTAAAAATATATACTTTCGATGGTACATAATGATGTTATTTGACTACCAACCGCAGTAGTTGGCAAGTATATACTCGTACCTACTTGCAAACCAAATATTATGTTCGTGTTCACACCATTTCATTTGCTCGTACAGTTTATTTTGTACTAGTACAGTGTATATTAATTGAGTAAGCACACAATGATCTTCGACGAATTGAAGACTTTAACAAAAAATGTTTATGTCAAGTAAAGAATTCTGATAATTCGGTTTATTCTCGTTGGGGGAAATACCTAATACTTACGGCTTGAAAATCCAAGTATTCTGTGTATCTAAGAGGAAAATTCATGTTATCTTTTAGCCAAAGAATAAATAGGTACGTAACCTATTAAAACTAACTAGGGAAAACATATATTTTTGTATATGTATAACTTACAGGTAAAAACTTTTTTTACATTTTTCATTAAATACTATATTTTTCTTTTATATTGAAATGCGAAGAAATATAGATGCTTTCCATACATTTTGACAAATTTTATTAACTGAGTAAAGTAATTTTGTTTTACGTGCATATTTTTCCATATTTTTATAGAAGAATGTAACCTAACTGGCAAATCTTCCTGTAAACATATATACAGGAAGATTTTTGCTTTATTCAAGGAAAGTACTTTTAAGCAAAATAAAAAAAAACATATTTTGTCATTGGTCATTTATTAGAATTTTAGGATTTTTTTACAACAGGTAAGTCCTTTTTGTTATGGTTTTGTGTTCTATAAATAATTTTAAATACACGATTCCAATATAGCTACGGGATGCATAATAATCAACCTGTATAAGTAAATATTACATACATATTGTATGTAATATGTATGTAATATGGCCGGTGATTTACAACACCTGCGAGGAGCGGTAATCACAGGCGTAAGTATTATGACTGACATTTTTCTCCATTTCTTTGTATATGCTTATATTTTCCTGCTCGGGAAATTGCCGAGGTAGAAATTGCCTATTGCAGTAATATTGGTACGGAAGTGAAGGATTTATTAGCGAAATACAGGTAAATATTTACGTAATAGTCTTCTTCTTTATCTTGGCGCGTGCCCTGTAACATCCTCAGCTGTGCTGCTTCGAAACCGGGGGTGTGTTTTTCCGTTTTTACTTCTCCAAATATAATATGCATGTCAATGGTCACCCAGGGATGCCTAAGGAGAAATAGCCGAAACAGTTAAAACAATTTGGCTTTAGATTTTTCATAGGCCAGCATAAACGTAACTACCCTAAGGTTGTTGTTTGAAAGAGATTGCTGTGCCTTTTAAGGCCGCCTTTTGTATACATGTGTTTTATTAAATTTTAATTAATCAGTTTATTTGCAGAAAAGTGTTTTATTATATATTATAGAAAAGCATTTGTTTAGTTGTGTGCAATAAAGAGTGAAATAAAGTTAATATGAGTAAAGGTAAAATTCTTTACTTCATAGCTTGTCAAAAAAGGCACTCAGAAAACTAGCACCCACGCAATCTATTTCGGTACCCAGTCTATTCATGTACAGGTTTTTTTTGTTTCCAATAACATCTGACGTGTAAATTGATAGAATTTATTGTTCGCGGGAGATAAAAAAGGAGCCGTCAAGTTATTAAGAGGAAGGAAAAGTAAACAAAAACCAATTAACTACAATCGGTGGCGTATTTGCCATATGACCAGGCCCGGAGCAACGAAGCGATATCGATTACGATAACAATTATTATAAATTATGATAATAATTTGCCTATTATGCCCATTTTTTTTATTTCCATTCGCTGATACTTGGTTGACTGGAAAAGATCCCTTTATGGGATAAGTCCGCCATTGCACAATTATTTGATCTATTATGGTTTATGAGTATGTTTGTAAAATATTTTTTTTGTACAATAAAGACATATACCAACAACAACAACAATCATAGGCGTTGCTATAGCTATAGACATAGCGAAAGCAATCGCGTTAGGCGGTAGAACCGCGGGTGAAGGCTTTCTAGTCTGTGTTATTTCGAAGAGGTAGTGGCTAAGCAGTTAAGGCACTGGCTCTGCGTCTGTGAGGTACAAGTTCGATCCTCACTAGCGCGACTTGTTTGTACGTTTGGGTATATACGGTCATTTAAAAAAAAAAACAAAATTGAATAGATGCTAGGCTGTGTTGCTCTGTTTTCTTTTTATACTTTAATCTCGTCAAATTTGTTTGAACAGAGTGGAAAATCTTACCATTTTTTTAGGTTTATGAAGGTCCGAATCTCTTGTAATAGATAAATTATAAAAAAAAGAAAACATAGGAATATGTCAATATATCCATAGATTTTTTTGGAAATAAATACATTGTTCTACTGGCAATATCTGGACTGCGCTTGCATGGAAATACGGCCAATCGATTTCCTCTTAATTCTTCATTACTTTCAGACCTCACTTTAGCGCATTCCTGGTTGCACTATTAGCAGTTCTATTTCGGGCTTTCGATGCATTTTCTGGTCTTTCAATGATATGGATGTCAACAGTCATCGAAGGTTTCCGTAGACGCAAAGTGGAGAAGAAGAAAACATGAAACAATAACGAGTTTGACTATATTAATTTTAGTCAGTAAAATAAATAAAAGTCGTCTAAAGACTAAACTCAGGGATGATGAAAACCGTTTTTGAAATTCCAGTATTTTTGTCAAAATACGGGTGCAACAAATGTGAGAAACACAAGCGCCATTAGTACTTAAAATACGCCGCAATTACAATCACATTCAATATGTATTTCTTACTTCATTTAGTCGTATTGCAAAAAATGGGATTCGTAAAAAGATTATTTGTTTAGTTAGAAAAAAGGTAAATTATTTCTTATATTTTTTTATTTTATTATTCTTTGTAGGGCTCAATATTTATATATGCGCCTTATAAGTTGTATTGTTAATGTATTTAAATGTATTTTTATAATACTCATAATGCTCAAACAGCAAGCTCATACGATTAACTTTTCTCGAATCAATTAGCCCATGTACAGATATAAAAGTGTTCCTGTTTAGTTTGTGTCGGGTGTATTTAAAGTGTAAGTGTGTAGTCCTGTTTGTGATGTAATAGCTAGTCACCTGTTCATGAAGTATGGAAAGAGAGAGACTGTAACCTACAATCAACCCTATTACCCTACCTACACAGCCTAGCCCTAACCATACACTACGAATATATACATAAATAAATAGATGCAGGATGTCTGTTACTTGCGACCTATAGTAACAGACGGAAAGTGGGAAGGATTCAAGGTATTAGGAAGATTTTCTCACTGCCGGTCAAGCAGACTCACAAGACCGTCACAGGCTAAGGGTGTCTTGGCCACAGTGAGAGGAAATAAAACCAGCAGTATGATGTCCAAGCGTAGGCAGCCAAAGAGAGTTTATTAAAATAAACATTAACTATATATCCAAAAACTATCTACATATGTGTGTATAATTACAATATTATGTGTAAAAGTGTTTGCGTTAAATTAGTTTGCGTTGCGATCTTCTTGCTTGCAAATTCTTGGGTGAATGGCCCGGAGGTCACATGTTCATATTCACGTGAACAGCCCACAACATAAGAATCTCATTGCGATTGAACCAAACGTGAGTGACGAGGTACGGTGAGATGGTCCATGCCTTCAATTCACTGATAATTGCACTTTTTGTGAAGAACCTTTCCTGTCATCCACTAATAAGGCGTTTCAGAGTTGCGTAGCTGGAACTATAAAGGATTAAATATCTTTCACATCATTACTTAGATTTTTTGAAGATTCGACTGGTAAGGCCTTCCAGAGTCGCATAACTAGAGCTGCAAAAAAAATAGGTATTAGATATTTTTTTAGTGGACCATACGATCAACTTTTCTCGAATCAATTACCCACTACATGAGAATCTCATTGCGATTGGAACCAACGTGAGCGACGAGGTACGATGAGGTGGTCCGTGCCTGTAATCACTGATAATTGCACTTTTTGCTCGTTAATGAGGAGCCTTTGTGTTACAAATCATGTCTTGTGCGACCAACCACAAAACAACAGTTTACAGAAAGATAACTCATGTATCCTAATGTTCGTAACTTATTTCTTCTGCATTACACGCAAAGAGTATCTGCGGCGGCACGCAGGGGTTTGTAGTAAAAATTACTGACATAAGAAAAATAAAACGTTATAATTATAACGCCTAACAAAATATTTCAAAGGTATATTCAGCCCATGATACAAAATACCTTTCTGCAAGAATAGTAAGATGATACACCGAGTCGAAAGAGAGGGAGCTAAATAAGTAATCTTAGGCTTTGTTTATAATCGCCCGAGGTGTTTTATTTTTAGTTCCTTACTTTATGGCCTATAGAGGGCGCCACAGGAGATTTACTGTGATGTCACATAGCTTATAACCAGTGGACAGCTAAGACGATTCCGGCGATACCTCATTTGTATCTTTGAAGATATCCATGATACCTTGACATATGAAATCTCTATCTTTTCACCCGTGTGGTTCCGGGTTCGAATAGGACCACTGCATCTCTTCCTGTGGATGTCGTAAGAGGCGACTTAAGGACTAAGCACAAACATCTCGTGCTACAATTGCATTCCCAAGGAGGGCTAACGTCGAGCGGCAGCCGGTTGTAAAACTTCACGCACAAATACATTCCCTAAGAGGGTTGATGTCAGGCAGGCGGCCGGTCGTAAAACTATAGCCAAAACTGTTCCGGCTATTTCTTCTCCATTTTGCAAGGTCTTTGGCATCCTTGGGTGACCATTGACATGCATGTTATATTTGGGGAAGAAAAAGCGGGAAAATGCACCACGGGCTCCGAAGCAGCACAGCTGAGGATGCAACCGGGAACGCCCTTAGACAAAGATCATGGATATCTTTGAAGATACGAGATAACAGATGAATATTCATACATACTTTGTTTTGGCTTCGTCGCAGTCGGATAAAAGACGAGCTGCACGAGTTTCCCTCCTGCACTCTAGCTATTTCGCGGTTACAAATCATGTATTGTGCGACACGAGCATACAAGCTGCAATTTATGCAATTGTATGGCATTTTACAAGCCATTTGTTAGATGCTTTATGAATGACGTTTTTATAAAAGTGGTAATGAGTATATCACTTTTAGATACGTAAGATATTAAGCTCGTAAAACACATTTCTTTATGACTTAAGATATAATGATTATGAACTCCTCTTTTATTTAACTACGTAGGTCACCATGAGCGAGAAGGTAAAGAAATCAAAATAGTGATGGGTTGCTAGCCGCATCGCTTTTCAACACTTCGACTGCTGAAAAACACACATGATTCGCATTTTCGCTCATTTCCTCAAACAGATTTTACGATCTGCTCAAAAAAAAAGCAGCTGGTACATTAGTTTTGCAATGCCTGACAAGGTGCATGTGATGTTTCACTAAATATGTAACTATACTTTGTATTGAATTATTCATGTGCAATGCAATGTAATTATTAAATAAATAAATAAATAGTTTTTTCTTTCTTGCAGACCAACATGGAAAAACAAGGAGTAATGCCACATTACTATTACGTGCTTGCGTAGGAGGACTAAAACCGTACTGTACGTGACGCCGCTGGTACGGAATACAGTAAGAGTAAACAGAACGGAATCTCCTAAGGTACGCGCAATATGCGTCCCCGTTCCCCGCACCTGCACCTCTCCCCCGGTTCTTGTGAGCCAACGTGCGTCATCGAGGCGAAAACGGAGGAGAGGTGCGGGGACGGGGAACGGGGACGCATATTGCGCGTACCTTAGGAGATTCCGTTCTGTTTACTCTTACTGTATGCTGTGCCGCTGGTTCCAATATCTATACTAATATTATAAAGCGGAAGAGTTTGTTTGTTTGTTTGTTTAAACGCGCTAATCTCAGGAACTAATGGTCCGATTTGAAAAATTATTTTTTTGTTGGGTAGTCCATTTATAGAGGAAGGCTTTAGGCTATATAACATTCCGACAACCACGCGAACGCAGTCGCGGGCACAGCTAGTCTATTGATAAATGCTGTCGATAGAGTGAATCATAGTCGTGTTTAATATCATAAGACTCCAGTAAAACCTATTGTAGTTGTTATCACTTGTAGTATTGTACATGTTAAGAATCTCATAATCATAATAATTTATTCATCGCTAACATGTTGCATAATATAAGATGACAAATGTCGGTGCAGTACTACATGTGCCCAGTTTGGGTTTGGCGATACAATTATCAGAACTATTTAATTTACATCGATTTCATATGAAATATAAAAATCTATGATCGTAAATATAGAAATTCTAAATAAAAGTACCTATTTAGTTAATATGCATTCGAAAATAACTAATTAAATATGCTAAGTCGAAAGTTGTCCAAGGTAGTCAAACAATAATGTCATAATCTATAGCTATGCAGTCACACTAGTCATAGAACGAGGGATTGAATGTTAGGTGTTCTTTTTGGCGCGTATTTATATCATGCAGTGGGACCTCGACCTGTCCCGGCGCTCTTAGTCGAGTTCCCACATATAAGGAAGTAGATGGAGTGGAGAACAGAGACTCGACACAACAGTTAGATTAAATTTATTTGTCACACAACTTATAAACGTCTATATATATATATTATATTATAATAAGGTATAACAGATCAGATAGAACGTAGGAACAGAAGGGAACAGTACGAGAGATGATGGTAGAATGTGAGATGACCTAGAGAGAAAATGATTTGAACATGAAATGAAATGAAATGAGGAATGAAAAGTGGACAGGATGAGAAAGAAATGAGGTTGGAAGAGATGCAGCATGCAGGTGGCATGCAGCATCGTTACAATGTGTATTTAACTTGCTGAAACAGGTAAAAGTGTTTTCTAACAGACATATTTCTAAGATACATAATGAATGCAAGGTTAATATATTTTTCTCGATGAAATACGGTTTGCAGCTATTTGGCCTTCTCGTGTTTGTAAGAATTGAATTAAATGCATTTCTTTTGCATTACAAACAGAGGGTGGGCATGCACGCTATTTCCCCAAAGTATTATGTAGTATTATCCCATATTGTAACCATGAATGTGCGTAGGCATAGTATGCTGATAATGCAGTTTCGTAGTTAGTGTTCGTTTTTAGGGTTCCGTACCCAAAGGGTGCAAACGGGACCCTATTACTGAGACTCCGCTGTCTGTCCGTCTGTCCGTCTGTCACAGGGCTCTATCTCTTGAACCGTAATAGCTAGACACGTGAAATTTTTAGCGATTATGTATTACGGTGGCCGCTATAACAACCAATACTGGAAATAAAAAAATAAAAAAAAATTAAGGGGTCGCCATACAAAAAACGTGATCTTTTCAGCGTTTTTAACTAGATCTTTATAATGGCATTAACTAGATACTTGAAATTTTCGCAGATTATTTATTACTATGGCTGCTATAACAACAAATACTAAAAAAAAAAAAGTTAAAAATTTAAGGGGGTCGTCTTACAAAAAACGTGTTTTTTTGCGTTTTAAAACATTGTACGGAGGTACGGAACCCTTCATGTACAAGTCCGACTCGCACTTGCCCGTTTATTCTATTTATTACTAGACACAGTCTAAGTACTTAACCTCGCTTTCTAATCTGGCTAATAAAGCAACTAATTATAAACCTACATTATGACCGATATCAGCTTTTGCATCTTACAGGGTGCTTCCCGTGAACTCAGAATCTTGAAATTTGGTACGAAGCAACGTCTTATAGCATAGATAAAGGAAAAATTACGAAAACCATAAATTTTTAGTTACATCACATAATATATTTTTTTTTAATAATTTTAAACTTACTACTAGGTAGGTTTAGGTATTAAATTGAAATTCATACCAAATACTAAACCTTGCAGGTTTGTACGGAACCCTCGGTGCGCGAGTCCGACTCGCACTTGGCCGGTTTTTCTTATTTTTATACCTAAATATAATATATATATAATAATTTTTTAATAGTTTTAAAAACAGCTTGTGGGTACTGCAAACCATTTCAACGAGCGTACTGCAAAACAATTTGCTTTTATTTTATTAAAACTAACGTGAGATAAATCCATAATTGATTAATTTGAAACTAACTCACGTGATATAGTCGGAAAAGGCCGACCAGCTTTCGATCAATTTAGACGATCGTCTTCAGGGCGAGGCAGCCCTCAGTGCCGAGCGGACAGCGACATCGTCGGGTCGCCGCTGACACTCGCAAATTAATCAATTTGCTTTAAGTTTTACTACCATCCTACTTGCTTGATGCAACCCTCCTTGGGATTGCATTTGTGCGAAAACAGATAATCCCATAAAGATGTACATACTTACATCATGTAAAGAACATATTTATAGCCAGGCACAGTATGTGCAACCTCGCTTTCTAATCCGGTCGCTAGTAATATACCAATTAACCGTTATTAGAAGCCAATTATGGGCCGCCAATTTTGTGCTCAGATTGTTAGATAAAGGTAGTATGTGATAATTTCGAAAATAACTTACATTGAGCTATACACTTACTATATGACTGATTTAAGAGGGCATTAAACACGATAAATCGGGTGCGTGCATCTTAGGTTTTGCAGCAGCACAAAGCTACTAGGTTTTTGAACGCACTGTGCCAAAGTTGCGCGGCTGATTTTCCGCGTCTAGTTTATAGTATCACAGGCGTAATTTCGTAGAAGTTTGGTTGCGCAATTTGGCATAGTTTGTTTTGACACTAAGGGTGCAACTGGGAAGGCGTTAAGATAAGAAAGACATCAAATGAGAATCTTAAATTAATTAAATTTAAAATTAATTAATGAAAACGCCCACCGGCCACCGGAACATTACCTCAGAACGAATGAAGACATTCGTATTGTAATTTTGCGAATGTTAAATTAATTTAATCGGCTACTAGCCGTAATGAACTGTTGCTGCATGGCTATTTGTACTCTAATTGGTTGTAAGACTAACTAATGTGTTCACTATTATGATTTGAAACTCCATTAGATTAATCATCCGCATAGATAATTTACGATCAAGTGCTACTATTGATTGATCTAGTGAATACGCGTCAACCTGAAGATCCTGTAGAAGACAGAAAAAATCTTAAATATATAATCAACTAATTTACGATGTATGTCTGCACAATATAAAACCTTGTCTAAAATTTCCATGATATAATTATCTAGAATGATAATTTTCTAAAAATTGGACTAATTTTTTAATAATCTTTAAAAGTATTTGATTGATCGAGACAGAAAACTAAGTGTAAAAATCTTTATTTGTGAAGTTATATTATGACAAATTATTTTATGAGAATAAATAGAGTACGGCACATCAGACACGTGTACATTATTCCGCTTGTAAACATCAGAAGAGGCAAAAAAGCCACATAGCTGGATCATGCTGAAAACGCTGATCTGATGATTGCGGGGGACGAGCACGTTCGGCCGATTAACGATTTAACAATCAACAATACCGGAAAACAGCTAAAATTAACTGATACCTAAATATGAATTTTAAAGACTTTCGTATTATTTTGACGATATTCGTGGCTAGTCCGCTACTCCAGAGGTTCTGGGTTCGAACCCCAGCCAGGGCAAGTAGGAAATGGCCTTTTACAAATGTCCTCGGTCTTGGGTGTTTATCCATATATATAGACTAACTATTATTATAGTGTTTATCTATATGTATAAACTAAACGATACTATATTTTATGATAAATACATACATTTGTAGTGATCATAAAATATAGTATCGTTTAGTTAGTATCTCATAATACAAGTTTAAAACTTACTTTGGGGCTAGCTCATTCAGTGTGATACTAGGGACAAATCACACTGATTATTATAGGGTACTAAAAGGAGTCGCGTTCACTAAGCAGGACGAACTATTCGTTAATTTTTTTTAAAAGACGTTTTCAAATTTCCAGGATGTACCGCGATAGGTGGGCAAAAATAACTACGGAATGGTTCCCTGCAGGCTGGCGACAAAAAAGAGGCCGCCCTAGAACACGATGGAATCTGACGATGGGCAGACGATCTTACAGCAGGAAGGACTGGAGAACTGTCGCCACTAACAGAGGTGCATGGAAGGCTGGAGGGGAGGCCTTTGCCTAACAATGGGACACTATATGCTAGTAAAAAGTTTATTTTCCTTTTAACCAACTTCAAAAAGGAGGTTATCAATTCGACTGTAAGTGTCGCCAACTGAGAATAGACTTTGGTGATTCTTTTTTTATTTTAAAGTTTTCACTATCTTTCATTTGGTCAAGATATGATGAAGAACTTTGGATATCAAGTATGATGCTCGTCCTAACGTTCAAAGATTACTCGACAGCGTGTTGAAACAATTAGGGGTATTGAGCCACAATCGCCGCTTACCTTCCCGCTTACTGGTGCGTAAATGGGTATATTTATGCAGATTTAGGGAAATTGTACGCTAATTCGGAGCGGTGATCAAATCGCTGGTGTATCTAATTATTTCCCGGAGGATCTCAGTATCCTGACGCTGTTCCGGGAAGTCCCTGATGCGGTGTTGCCAACTGACCACTCTTGAATATCTAGAGACTATGTTTTTCGAGAATTTAATATTATGTTTTAGTTGCAGAGGATAAATCTGCCTTTATTTGCAGAGGACAAACCCTGCCTTTAGACCATCAGTGGACTGATGGCTGTCAAGAAGTTTCCTATATACCCTTAAATAACCCTATACCTTCGGCAACCCCGGGCGGTCCGCTCGTCTGCTGAATAATTATTTTCGCGCCCTTTATAAATATTCATCGTGTCTGTTTATTGTATTTCTAACAGCAATTACTATCAAAATCATGATTAACAATACAGCAACAATTAGTCACTCAGTAGGGGACGCCATTCAAGCTAATAGACATGGGTTGATATCTCGACGCCATTTGTCAATATTTAGGAAGCTTATGTAATTACTTGTTGTATTATCATATCACAAAAATAAACGGGCAAGTTCGAGTCGGACACGTACATAAAGGGTTCCGTACCACCGTACAATGTTTTAAAACGCTGAAGAAACACGTTTCTTGTATGACGACCCCCTTTAATTTAACTTATTTTTTGTATTTGTTTTTATAGCGGTCATAGTAATACATAATCTGTAAAAATTTCAAGTATCTAGTTATTGCCATTATAAAGATCTAGTTAAAAACGCTGAAAAAACATTTTTTTGTATGACGACCACCTTTAATTTTCAACTTTTTTTATTTTTAGTATTTGTTGTTATAGCGGCCACATCAATACATAATCGGTGAAAATTTCAAGTGTCTAGCTATTACGGTTCAAGAGATAGAGCCCTGTGACAGACGGACAGGCGGACAGTGTAGACGGACAGACGGACAGACAGCGGAGTCTCAGTAATAGGGTCCCGTTTGCACCCTTCAGGTACGGAACCCTAAAAACGATCTGTCTTCATATGTTTATTCATCATTAGGTCTTGTTTAGTCTCCACTGCAGGAGCACGACCCTCTCTGTACTAATAGAGCCAGATATTAGCCAGAGCAGTCAGAGGATTTGGCCTACACTCCCCACGCTGGCCAGACGGGTTGGAGAGGTCTCATTAATGTTTAAGCTTTGTTCAGCTTGTGTTTCCTAGGTCGCCTTCTACGACATTCACGGAAGGACTTGGAGTTAAGTGGTCCTATTCTACTTTGCCGGGAACCACACACCTAGAGAAAAGCGGAAGAGTGCATTTCGGGCTCCGAAGCAGCACAGCTGAGGATGCAATCGGGAACGCGCTGAGATGAAGAAGATTGTGTTATATAACAGAAAGTACTAGAATATTTAATGTGCAATTTACTTGTCTTGAATAAAAAAGAAGATTGACAAATAAGACATTATAGCATGATATTAGTACTGGTAGTATATTTTTATCTTTATTACATAGGCACCTTATACGTACTCTCTAATTATGGCAGACATGTCAGAGGATCATGTATAATTTTTTGCTCTAGGCTAGAATCTGTAATAATGTGTGGGAGATAGAATAATTTGTAAGTACTTGCATTTTTTTTTAATGTCATAGGACGGCAAACGAACACGCGGGTCACTTGATGGTAAATGATCACCGCTGCCCATGGACTACTGCAACACCAGGGGTGTAAAAAAAGCGTTACCGGCCTTTCAGGGGGGAGGGGGAGGGGGTGGCTCCGGCTCTCTCACTTACCGAACGAAGCATAGAAGCGGTGAAGCTACTACTCAGACGTCGATTTTCTGTGAGAGTGTGGTACTTCCCCGGACGAGCCGGCCCATTCATGCTACTAGCAAAACTGAGTTTTGCCGGTAGCGTGGCTCTACCACAACTAAAACATTGCATGTACATTTAATACCAATCCGGACTTACGAACCCTAAAAATATAAAAGTACCTTGACTATTACGGCTAATTCAATTCTAGTAGTCGGCCATTTAGAAACCAATGTCCAGCAAAGTACTGCTTGCGAAATAAAAATGAACCTTTTACATACATACATACACTATTCGTCTTATCCCTAACGGGACAGACAGATCATTTTAGGTCTTGCGGCTCTGAGCAGACAGAGCCATGCTCAAAGACCACTTTTAGCTTAAAGCCGTACCTGAATTTTCCGGGGTCCAGTGCTGCCCCCATTTAAAATAAATCATTTCAAAGAAAACGGAGACATTATTTAAAATTTTGCAACTACCAAGTCCTAGATAACCCTTCAAAGTATTTTATGAACTACTGTTTACAGTTTAAAGTAAAAACGTTAAGCTTTATTACGCACATTTGCGAAAAACGGCCACTTTTGGCAAATGTGCGTAGAAAAGCTTAACGTTCTCATTATAAACTGTAAACAGTAGTTTTAACGTAATATTTTAACATACAAGCAGCATGCTCCTTTAACGGAAAACCTACTCCTTTAAAATTATAGGATGAAATTAACAATTCAAAATAGATATTTATGGTGGCGAAGCAGGAAAGTGTTTCACCACAACTTGTAATAACTTAAGTAACGCTTGCGATACTACCTGACCGCTATATTATTCGGTACAGAAGTAGAGCTACGTAGGAGTACAAAATATACGACGGTGCGAGTGCGACGTTGAAAGCCGTGCATCGTCTAACGTCGTTTCAGTTCGGTAGACTTCGGCACGGTGTTTGTGTGCGTGCTACTAGACGTATGCGTGTAGACTAGCTGCTAAGTGCTCATAACTAATTCTATCTCTTTTAGATACGATACTAGGTGAGACAGCGTGCTTTTTGGCCGCGTCTACGAGTGACCTCGAGCCCGCAACTAGTTGAACCTTAACGTGTATGTATATACGACTGTACGAAGCTCGCACGGATCGAGACGAGCTGCTCAGAATAATTATAATTGCATAAGTTAATAATGCAATAGCTTTACCGCGGCAGTCCCCGAGTGCCACACTTTTTTTTTATTGCTTAATTAATACAATGGGACATTTTCTTATAAAAAAAAACGACAGTTTGCACTCCGGGAGTGCCGGCAGAAGGGAAAACTTGAATATTAACGTTGTGCATTTTTAATATTTTGGAATGGTTAGGGACTAATTTTGCACGAATTGCTTTAATTATCAGTTTAAAAGTACTATCATTTATGTGGCAGAATGCAATATTTATTTATTGCGCTATCGTACACAAACATGACAAAAAGTGCACAACGCCGCTAAAGAAGTTTTCACTTCAAAAAGGTTTGGGCTCGACCTCTCGCACCCTAAACGAAAATCATACCCGGCTACAGTACAGCCGGCTGACAGCTTCGTCGAAATTATAGTATAAATACTTCCTCTCCTACGCCGCTCCGGCTGTCACTTCGTCGAAATTATAGTATAAATACTTCCTCTCCTACGCCGCTCCGGCTGTCACTTCGTCGAAATTATAGTATAAATACTTCCTCTCCTACGCCGCGCCGGCTGTCATTCCGTCTTACGAATTTTCGATCAGGACACGTGTCCTGACGCGAGTGTAACATTTTTTACCCATTACAAAAAAAGTGCACAACGCCGCTAAAGAAGTTTTCACTTCAAAAAATTTGTAGGCGCAGCAATTACTTAAATCGATCTGTCAATGTCAAATTCATTTAAAATTTTCATGTTGTGTTGTTGTTGGTCACTGACATACGAATAGATTACAAAAAAAGGGGTGCTAATTCTGTACGCTTCGTATTTTGTACCAGCAACTAGGTTTTTGCTAGCTACGCATATATTATAAGTAACACTTTACTGCATCGAACTCTGGCGAGCTATGTGAAATTGCCGATGGCTATAGTGAATGGCTTGTTCATATAAATTTGATAAATGCCAACGTGAGTTTGTTTGTAAATTTTTGATGGACAAATATATCACTTACATTAACGACTCGTTATAAAACTTGAAATGTAACTTGTTAGTTAGTTATAAGTGGTTATAGACATATATTTAAAGATCAAACGAACTTACAAAGTGAAGATTGATCAAAATGATTTGAGCAGCATCATTCGATTATATATAACTTTTTTTTATTAGAGATTTGAGTGCGTTTGATTTTTATCTAGCCTGATGGGAAGCTAAGGTGAGGTCTAAGGTGAGGTCTAAGGTGTTACACGAAGACTCAAAAAATGCCTATTCACTCTTGCCTTGAAAATCCCTAAATCGTACGTATTACTTACGAACTACATAGTATTACAAACGTACTTAGATGTTCTTGAAACATTTGTTCTGAGCTATAATACAATAAAATATTAGTCATATGTACATGCAGATGTATTTTTGATATTTATTTAGACACAGTAGCAGAAATAATTGACCTATTCGGCTGTTCATTGATGGATTTCACAAAGGCAGTTTTATTTGTTTTTTCCTATGTTATATACAGGGTCCAACAAAAAATATATTTTTACTGGTATTGGGATTGGGGGGTCAAAATATTTTTTTAGCCATTTAGGTCCCATAGTTGGGCAAAAGCCTCCCCTTTTTATTTCCAATTACTTCTACGTCTTCGGCTGCTTCCCTCCATTCCTTATCGAAAGCGGACAACTCGTCTCTCAAAAAAATATTTTTCATATTTCGATACACGTTTCTTGGAGAAAGAGTATCTTGGACTGATTGCACCCTAAAAATAGTTTCAGTATATTTTGTTAGACGTTATATAACATTAATATAGAAAAAAAATTATGTGACTATGCTATTGTATTTGTGCAAACAGGAATGCTATATAGTGCACACCCTCAAAAATAGATTTTCCAAAATGACCGATTAGAAGCAGCCCTTATCCAGCGTTTTCCTGCTAAGGTAGTCCGACCACCTAAGTGGGTGTCATACCACAGAATACAGAATAAGAGTAAACAGAACGGAATCTCCTAAGGTACGCGCAATATGCGTCCCCGTTCCCCGCACCCGCACCTCTCCCCCGGTTCTTGACGGCCAACGTGAGTCATCGAGGGGAAAACGGGGGAGAGGTGCGGGGACGGGGAACGGGGACGCATATTGCGCGTACCTTAGGAGATTTCGGCCTGTGGTCATACGCTGCTTTTGCCGGTACCTGGCCGCCATTCGAGATCCTTCTGCCCTAATAACCTCCTTATAATTTGAATTTACGTGGGCGTTAACTACGCACCGCCGATATGACACGTGTGTCACCAACGCACTGTAAAAGGGATAATTTAATTCAGACAATACTGTACCTTAATAAATACCATAACACATTCTCAGAGCGTGAAGTAATAGGTTGGGCAACACGTGGCCCAACTCGTAATTACCTTTGAATTTCAATCGGGAATTTGCATAGCTTTCTCATACACCTTGCGACTGAGTTTAAAAACATAGAGGTGGTGTCAACGGCTGTAGAGGAACAATAACTTTGCAGGATGCGAACCTGTTAGGTAATTAATATGCGATAAACGGGTTTCTCACGTAGAGAATCAGCTACTGACTGACATGTTTCGACTTGAGACGCGTGCACGATGATTTCTCAAGTCTGTTTTAATTATTTATAAGGTTAGAATAAACTTTATTTCTCATAAGAATTACATGAAATAATTCACTTACTGAGAAAACATAATATTTACATAGGTAATAGTACAATGAGCGTGCTTTTATAAACAATAAAAACCAACTAAATAGCTTTGACAAAAATATAAATATAAGGTGGGTAGAATTAGAGTGACGTCGTCGCTCGTCATTGACTGTGCACTACGATCCCACCCGGCAACACACGGATGAAAGATGTTTATTCTAGATGTGTCAGCGATGCAAAGTAAAGTTTGTATTTTAAGTTCATTTTTTATTTATGTATTTTTTTTTAAATATTTTATTATGTTTGTACAGTGTATAGTATATGTATTTAATTCTGAATAATGTTTTTTATTTTTTTAAGTTAAATATTATTTGTAGTTAGATTTTCGTTCTTGTTTAATTTTAGATATGTAAATTACTATTGTTTGTCCTATGATTTAAACGAGCAATTCTTGTACATTTATGCATTTCTTTGTAATTGGTTTCTTCGAAAACACTCTTTTCGAAAACACATTTATGTATCTCATCACCTTAGTTTTATCCAAAAACTCTTACGTTCTTAGCTGTCTATGGTACCTCATAGCACAGTGTCATTTTTTCAGCTTTTTCTTCTTCAATATGCAGTGAGGCGTTTTTTTTTAAAATAATTATTAGTACAGTAACTTGGGATAGATGGCGCAGCAATAACTTAAATCGGTCTGTCAATGTCAAAATCATTAAAATTTTCATGATGTTTGTTTTTGGAATTGACAGAACGATTTCAATCTTATTGATAACGTTTAACGCCATCTATTGAAAATGTTTTTAATCTCTATTTTTTTCACTGGAAAACGCCTCATTAAACTATTTGGTGACAATTTTTTTTTATGTTATAGGGCGGCTAAATTATCTGTGCTATCCATTATTTGCGAGCTAAGCGTCTCAGTTTTGAGATTCGCCAAAGATGCTTTTGTGTCGTCTGTCTATTTCCGTCTACAGATTTCATTTTTCAACCGATTTTGACGAAAATTAACACACATGATCCGTGATTTTTTAAATTTGTTTAGACAATCTCGACCAATTTTTGATCAAGAATTAAAAAGGGAGGGAAAGGGGTGAACTTTGATGTAGCAATATTTAATTTAAAAATATTGGATTTCAATCAAATTTGTGAGGCACTCAAGGACTTCATTCTACACAAGATGCAAAAAAAATCCAAAAGGGAGAAGTGGACGGGGCGAAAAGGGAAAATTTTGCTGTAGCGTTATATATGGACGGATTTCACTGAAATGGCTTTGCTAAGCCAGGGGAAAGAGACAAGTGTCGGTTTTTGCATGGTTATAGGAGCTCGCGAGGTCTACTGTTCTCAGAGAACCACTAGAAGATAAAACTATCGTACTCTAGGAAAGTTTATACAATACTAAATTATTTTAGACCAGGCTTCGTAGGAAGTTGTTACGAGATCTTATGAGCTACGTAAAGCACTATCTGCATTTTAATTGTCCCATCGCTACGAGAACTGTAAGGTCTTCTACTTTTTATTCAGAAAAACAACACAAATTCGATACCTACCCTACAATGGTAACCTAGACCATCTTACTCTCACAAATCAAAAACATACAGAAAAATCCTTTGCGCGAGCGAGCAAGTCATACTATTTCGCCTCCGCACTAAATACGCCCATAAGTTCTCGTAACGCAGTTAACGTGTTAAATAGCTATAGAGACTTTTACTAAATTTGTTCCTCTGTTACAATTTCTCTGCTCTTAATACATTGCAAATTAACGTCTTTTGTATGTTCATATGGAGTACTTCAGGGCAACTCGTGAGAAATAATGCAAATGGATATTCTGCTAGATGATGTTGGTACTTTCTCACTACCGAGATAGTCGAGATTATCTTAGTAATGGATACAACGTGTACGACGTATGTTACGACTTACGACTAATAAGCTTACCAAAGTATGTTTAGATTTTTTTAATCGACTGCCAAGAAGGCTTATGTTTTTCGCGCGTATCTTGTATGTTTGTAACCTCGTAGGTACCTAACTTCCAAATGGATGGATTTCGACATCGTATCATTAAAGTGGTCTCAAAAATCCAAGTGTCCTTAGATAGCACACCTAATCAATTTTATTTTTTATTTTATTTACTTGTTACACAAGTTGAATATAATCGGTAACCGAAGCCTATGGACTCTCTGGAGATATCATATCGCGTACCTTATTTTTTTAGTTTATTAATAAACAAGCTGCCTGAACCGGCTTTGCACGGATATAATAAATGAAAACGTTAGGGTTGGATCTCATCTATCAGCCCGGAACAGCACTTTCATATGCTGCTATCCTTTTCTGTCGCTCAGAAGCTTCATTTGCTTCAGCACCGGCCGTTCTGCAGCGTTCCGTCGCTCTCTCTCGCTCTAGCAAATTACTGTATGCAAAAATGTATGGTTGATTGATGGGTAACAATAAAGTTTTTATAAGTAAATAAATATATAAAAACCACATCACAATCCGTTCCCTAATTTCCGAGATAACCCGTTACAAAAATTATATTTGACAGTCGAAATGAAAACGGAAATAACAAAATGGAAGCGGCTAACACGCTATGGCGACCCTATTTATAGTAGGATATGGGAAGGAAGAAAAAGTTAATAAGAATTAGTTACATTCTTGATCCCTGTTGGTAACCCAGTTATTCCTCACGTTACCGACTCATCGGCGATGTAACTTGCGCAAGCGCCTGGCGCATAGTGCGCGTAGTATTGTGAACACTATGATCTGCTTATTTATTGGCATTCTGCCGAACTATGCAAATGATTGCTGCAACAATCGTATTGATGTACGTGTTCGACACAACACATAGAGTATTGGTTCTTAGTATTGGCTCATGAAAATGATGCGCTCGACTTCGTCCGCGTGCAACTCAGCGATTTTAGTTCTATTTCTCTATGCTTATACTACGCATCTATACGCATCATCTACAAGCTTTTATTTAGCTTTAGTTAAATTTGAGCCACTTCCCGGTTTATGATTAAGATTAATGTAAATCAGATGACAATACAATATTATAATAACAAGAAGCTGATCTGATCTGATAGAGCCAAAAGGTGGCTATAGGAACCCTGTAATAAAACGACGCAACCCCATCGAGTTTGGGCTTATTTGTTTAATTTTATATAGTTTGTCAGAAAAAAATAATTTGAAAAAAATATATATTTATCCGGAAACCGGTTAATAAATTACTAAAACTTTTCCCTTTATTGGACTTTAGTTATCACGTCTGTGCCTAACAGGGTAGACAGAGCTTGGGGCCGTAAGGCAAAAGGCCACGTTTAGCGTGATTATGGGCGTGAAGATGGAAAAGGGAATACAAAAGGTAATGAGTTGCTAGCCGCATCACATAATAACATGATTCATATTGGTACATTCTACATTTGTGACGTTCCACAGGTAAAGGTACCTTGTGGACGCTGGCGCTTAAGACGTTTAGAAAAAAAATCGAACTTATAACTTAGATTAAATAAACACAATGTCGTAAGTGCCAGCGTCCATTTGTCCTTTGCCCGTGGAACGTCACATTTTTTCTTTTCTCCTAGACTAGTTTGTAAGAAACTTAGAACTTAAAATGATCATCAATGTTGACTTTTACAAACATATTTACAATGCAGGATTAATCCACTACACGTAAAGCCGCTTACGTCTGTCCTCACTCAGTGTCTATTTTCATATACACTGCGTGTTTCACAAATATGACATTCAGATTGTTCATTACAAAACAGGCAATGTACTTGTACATGACATAATATACCAGAAACTACGTACGTAAGCGACTTAAACATCGTCAGGCATCATAAATCTCGCTGGAGATGACAAATAACGTACTAGACTTACAAATCGCAGGGTACCAGTTCCCAGTTCATAGGCTAACGAGTTTAGATGGATTGTTTATTTGTGTTTGTACGTGTATGCTTTATCTGACGTTGCTGGCAAATATACGTGTGGTGACGGCAGAGTAGAATGCAAATTGTCAACACTCTTTATCTGTCCCACGGGTGTCGTAAGAGGCGACTAAAGTAAAAGTGTAAAAGTAACAGCGCAGGGGGGCATAGGCGTACCGAGAAGGGAACTGGGGGTTTACACATCCTTCCCCTTTTCCGAAATAGAAGGCTGGCTGTTGATAAATAATAAAGTATAGTAGTTTTACAATGATCCCAATATACCAGGGTGGTGAACATCCTAGCAAAATTCACGGAAAGTACTCTTTATGCGAAGTAAAACATAAGTATTATGTCCAAATTGAAAATATGTGATGAAAAAATTCGCCAAATTGGATAAATTTTCGAGCATTGTAATGCTATTAAACATAATATTTGATAAGTATCATGTCATAAGTACAGTTATAATGAATAAAAACTAAAGATATTTGCCGACAAATGCATCTAAAAATCTCCCATTTTAAAGTCACCGCCGCTACAAGGCGACTAGCAGTCGGCGTAATCAGTAGGTTAGCCAATTTTTACAGATTTGGGATAAAAATAATTCTTTTTTATTACCGTTTTGTGTTCTATTAATGATACTAAGATTTCAATATAGCTATACTAGCTTTCGCCCGCGGCTTCGCTCGCGTATCCCACGGGAACATTACATTTTTCCGGGATGAAAGGTACCCTATGTCCTTCTCTGTACTCCAAACAATGTGTATGCGAATATTCAAGAGGATTGGTTCAGTAGATAAAGCGTGAAGAGGTAACAAACAAACAAACAAATATACAAACTCACTTTCGCATTTATAATATTAGTTAGGAAGTTAGGATTTAGAAGGTGCAAATCAATTTATATGTGTGAATCAAGAATCAAATATTTATTCAGTAATTAGGCCTTTGCAGGCACTTTTAAACATCAAATCAAGATACATACAATCTTGTGTTAGATATTCAGTTGTTCCATGAATCATCCTAATAGGTGTCAATTCCATCAATCATACAGTCTATAAATAGCTGAGTCGTAAATTATAAATCTTCACAACAGAATCGTTTAGCTGCAAGAGGATCCTTGAAACGAATTTTTGCAGTAGGAGAAAAATGTTCAGAAATGTTTGAAAGTTACACAATATACATATATAACTTCTCTGTCTTCTTTCTAAAGTCAAAAGACTTCTTTAAAAGCGCATTTTTTTCTTCTAAGTTTTAAACTACTTAAAAGTAATATAATATTGTTTTAGAATAAGACCAATAAGTACGAATTACTATTAGTACCTACCTAAGTACATGAGAAAATTCATTCATTCTAATAAAAAATTGTAATAAAACCGTTAATATGTATAAAATGGAATACCCACAAGGTCAAAATTTAGTTCCCTTACATACAAAAATCAACGAATTTCAATTATATTCCCAAACTCGAATATAAAAACGAGTGAAATACTTCTACCCATTGTCACATTGTCCATTGACACGGCTTTTAACAACAATAGACATATTTAAGTATAACGAATCAACGATTTAGGAAACAAGAGAAACTGCTGTGTAAAAAGCGCCCAATAGTGAAATCGGGTCGTGCACACTGGAAGCTATAGCCGTGATTTATGAAAAGAGATCTATTAAATGTATAAAACCGGTCAAGTGCAAGTCAGACTAGTACATGAAGGGGTCCGTACCTCCGAATAATATTTTAAAACGCTGAAAAAAACCAGTTTCTTGAATGACCCCCTTTAATTTTTAACTTTATCTTATTACGATACCGAGCTGTAATGCCAAACAGCTAGAGGTTTAGAGAATTAGCGGATTATACCATTCAACTATGACATATACACAACTAAAATTGACGGCGCCGTGCTCGTTATTAATTAATTCTGTGACTTTGTATTTGTGAATAATTAATAAAATACTTACTCATCAAATAACAGTAAAAATTATCCTGAAACCACTGAACAACCAGTTTAAGACTAGAGCTGGTAGCTTTGAGGAAAGTACTTCCTAGTATAGCTTAGCTATCTCTGTACTCCACGCTAACAATGAAGAAAGGCAGTCACCGAGGTCGCTGCATAGGTATTTGCATCCGGCCTTGCCTGCAATTTTAGGAGAGCGTCCGCGATCTGTGCACAACGGCAATGCGGCCTTCAGTGCATTCTTTGCTATTTATAGAATTCGTTAGATCTGATGATTATAACTATTTTAAATTCTCATTTTCCCACATAATCCTTGCTACACTGTCCGCAGTTATTAATCTAATTAAATAACAACCACCCACTAACACAGTTTAAAAATTAGCGCTAAGCGAATGCAACAAAATTCCTCGGCGTTGTTCAAATAAACAGTTTTTAATTGTGTTGCACTCGCGGAATGCTCTATATTGCGTTAGAATTGCATAGCTAATTTAATTAGTGTTGTTTAGCCTGGCCGCATATTATATATTTCCTGACAGAATAATTCTGACGCCCGCGGGAAGAAACTCTCCCCATATTTTGTTCCAGACCCCGCATACTCTATTCTATTCTAGTCTATTCTATTCATATTTCACCGAAAGCGCTAAGGCTTGAAATTACGTTAAGCGGACACCCGCGACGGGATCATTCCGTCTCTATCACAAACCCTATAGAATCTCTATAGGGTTGAACTCTATAGGCTGAAACTGTCGCGGGTCACGTGTCTCTGTTGCACGTAGAGTTTGTGACTGAGACGGACTAAACCCGTCACAGGTCGCCGTCAGTTCAGAGCCAAGAAAACTGTGAGTGTTTTTAAAAATCACTGTAATCAAACTACTACAGTTTATTCCTCAAAAAATTTATATAAGAATCTTAAGGCTTTTCTACAGACACCCACAATATCCAAAACACGATTGAGCATTTTTGGCTCGATAGAAAAACATTACAAACTACCTCTAAATTTGCCTTTATAAGACATATTACTATTTTATACAATCACCTTTTTATATGAAAATTATACCAAAAAATGTATTATCTAAATATCTAGTCGTTTTGGCTACAAAAAAATATATAAATATAATACAAAAAAATAATAACAATAAAACACAGTGAAATATTCGTCGAGAGCGAAGAAAGGCCCAGAGCCGTGCTCGACGATATTTCGCAGTGTTTTTTGTAAATTTAGTAGTAAATTTAGGCAAATTTAGAGGTGTTTGTGATTTTTTTCTATCGAGCCAAAAATTGTGAACCCATCTCGCCTTAACGCAGTTTCAAGTCTAATAATGCGTTTTCCCACCGTACGCATTATTAGCGCTGCGTGTGACATCTGCGTGTCATCTCAGTACATTTTGTTCGATTTTAGGTACCTTACAAAATTTCACACGCACAAAGCTATATCAAATAGACTATATCACAATTCGAACGTGTCTGATAGTATATATTGTCTGGCTGCTCTGGCCAAGTATGGCTCTGGTGGTACAGAGAGGGTCGTGCTCCTGTAGTGGAGACTAAAAGAAACCTGATGATGATGATAGTATACATACGGGGTCTACACCAAAACCTTCTTTCGGTGGCGGTGGGAGTCCGCATTATGAGCGCTTTCCCAAATTAAGCAACCTCGGGCGTGGTCCGCACTTGGATGGGTGACCACAAGTGGCATACAAATTTTTTCGAGTTCCTCCGTGCACTCTCTCGACAATTCAATTCAGTTCAATTCAAAATATCTTTATTATCATAGGATATTTATATAATAGTTACTTTGTTTTGTTTTGCACAAATTTTGACGTCAAATCGTTACTTACAGCTAAGTTTACGCCGCTTCCTAGGCGCAAGTGCAGAAGAAGCGGCAACAAACTGCACTGCACGTTTTCTCCAAAGACGTCAACTAACAAACTAAAAACTTAAAATTAGTTATATGGATAGACTGAGATTACATTGTTTGTTATGTCATAATTAAATTGAATTATAAGAATTACGAAATTTAAAATAATGTCAATTTGTAAATTTAGTATGTACCAATGTACCTAAATTATGACATGTCTAAGTATACAAACCTTTAAGAGGGACCCGCGCCAAGCTCAAGCCAGACCTTTTTGTCTTTAAGATAGTCATCGGTCCCATAATAAGCCTTCTCACAAAGTACTTTCTTTACATAAGCTTTGAATTTTCTGTCTGGCATATCAAGGACCGATTCTGGCAATTAATTATAAAAAAGTATACACTTCCCCATAAAAGACTTACTGACTGTATTCAGCCTGTAATACGGGCTAAGTCATTCTTATTAGTTCCGTAAATTTCTATCTGTAAAATCACTTACTTTAATGAACATGGAAATATTTTTCTGACATTGTATGGCAGTCGTCAAGCTATGTGCGATGTTATTTATATAAGGCAGCTTGAAAAATCTGACACCAATGTTGGCGACTAGTGTCACCATTCACCACAAATATGACAAAGAAACAATTTTCACGTGTTCGCCCTATATTAGATTACAGGACTACAAGTCCCTTGGGAAATCAAGGCGTGACGTGTGGTCGAAAGACGTGCAGAAAATCCGGACGGAACGTGCAAAAAAGATTAGTTAGTTATTCATAAATCAATTAATTTAATATATAGTATACTTCCTTTTAGTATAGCATTTGCTTAATCATTATTTAATAATAGTCGTTTATTGCTCACCATAATAATTTTCATACAGGTGTAAAACTTAAACTAGTGTGTTATAATAACAGTAGACTTTGGGTATATGATAATGGGTTCCATGTTAGACACGGTGTGGCCTAGTAGAACTCTTGTCGAAACGTACGAGATTTGCGTTCAGAATCAGAATAAATTAATTTAAAATCTGGATAAGGAGGAAAGATATTGATGATAATTTAATTGAATAGACCATGTTAATGCTCTGATATATTACACGTGTAGAGCCTATGAAAAATTACACGTCCCACGGGAAATTACGGAGTGCCATTTTTGAAACGCTGAGTAAACGAATCGTTTTTTCCATATAAAAAAACGGGCAAGTGCGAGTTGGACTCGCGTACCGATGGGTAGGGGGAGAGGTAGGCGTACAAACCTGTAGGTACATATATAAGTAAGTTTAAAATGATTAAAATTACTTTTATTATAGATTTACGTTATATTTTACAATAAGCAGTTGCAAACTTGTACAACTAATTGTCGTTAATAAATCTATGAACTGTGAACTAAAGAGACT
Organism: Acrobasis repandana; assembly: GCA_963576875.1. Taxonomy (NCBI): domain Eukaryota; kingdom Metazoa; phylum Arthropoda; class Insecta; order Lepidoptera; family Pyralidae; genus Acrobasis; species Acrobasis repandana. The sequence goes on along the minus strand of OY756221.1, from coordinate 2,650,380 downwards.
TTATAGACTCTCAGCACTGTGTATAATAGACATATAAGCTGCTCTCTTCTCTCAACTCTTAGCTGCTCGTCTATAATAAATAAAATAAAATAAATAAATGTTTGCTTTTCTCAGCCATAGAACAAAATTCCTGAAGGTTACCCCAAATTACGTGAACCTAAATTTCAAATTTTTATTTTATTTTATTTTATTTATTTATCAACACACAAAACAGATTACAATTATGTATGATTATTGTATAAGCTTGTAAAAAGTAATGTTCTTAATTATAATCCAACATATGTGTGCCTATTAGCTTCGAAACATAAGAGTAACTTAAATGATACTAGAGGGAACTTAAAACTTAGGTACGTTGCTATTATGTGTGAATATTTGAATAAGTATATACATACATACCTATATTTAACTTATCACTATTATTATTATTATTTAATTAACTACAAAACATTTCAATATAATGTTATGTTAGACAAATATAATTGTACGTATTTGTCTCCGGAACTGAGGCAGACTTAGGTGAAATATGTCAATATCTCTGTTAGAAGCAAGAACTTCATTATACTGGCGGGCCATTCGGACTATGGGATTATAAAAAGACGTATTGTTAAGAAATACTTGGAGGGCAAAAGTATTATAATTGCGATTTCGGGTCCTAAAACGGGTATTTATGTTAAGGGAAGAAAGCAAGTTGGACGAGTCCAAGAGACTGTGAACGATTTTATACAACACCGTATGGTCGTTGGCGAGGCGTCGTTTAGCTAAGGAGTTCATGTGGAAGTATTTAAGACGTTCTTCGTAGGAGGTAAGCACGCGGCCCATTCCACACCTAAAGCTGAGAATCCTAAGACATCGCTTTTGGACGCTCTCAATCCGATCAGAGTGAACCTTGTAGAAAGGAGACCATATCACTGAATTGTACTCAAGAACACTACGTACAAGTGAGTTGTAAAGACAGATAAAGCTCCTAGAATTTCTAAAGCACAGCGTGGTTTCTGAAAGTTAACTTGTCATCAAAAAGCACGCCCAGATCTTTGGCCACTGTATTACGAGCAAGAACCTGTCCATTAATAGTGTAATCGTATACAAACTTTTGCTTCTTTTGAGTGAAGCTTATGATAAAGCATTTATTAATATTAAGTTCCATATGGTTACGATAACACCAATCTGACAATACGTTCAAGTCTCTCTGCAACCTTAACGCGTCCGTATTATCACTGACCGTCGTATACAATTTAAGGTCATCCGCATATAAAAGACACGGGCACGCCAAGTCATTAACTAGATCGTTAATAAACATTATGAATAATAAGGGTCCTAGATGACTGCCCTGAGGTACTCCAGAAGTGACTGCGGCTGGCTGAGAAAGATGACCCTTAACAGCCACGAGCTGACTCCGACGGTGAAGGTATGATTGCAACTAACGAAGCAGACAGCCATGAATCCCAAAACTTTCTATTTTGTTAGAAAGTATTTCACGTCTTACTTTGTCGAATGCTTTAGAGAAGTCAGTATAAGCGCTGTCAACTTGAAGCCTATGAGCAAAAGCACTGCACAGGTAGTTTCTGTATTCAAGCAAATTGGAAGTGGTAGACTTGCCGGAAATGAATCCGTGTTGCTGCGGGTTCAAATAGGGCCCAACATGACTATATATGACATCATATACAATGCTTTCAAACAATTTTGCAAGACACGACAAAATGCTGATAGGCCTGTAGTTTGTACACTGACTCTTATCACCCGACTTATGAACAGGTATCACGTGAGCCATTTTCCAAAGACTAGGGAATGTGCCATAGTTAATAGATTTATTGAATAATATTTGCAAGGGTAGACAAAGTTCCTTTGCACAGGCTTTTATAAAATGAGCCGGTATGCCGTCAGGGCCAGAACCTTTATTGGCATCTAATTTATTAATTTTATTTAATATGTCCTCCTGCGTGATTGTTATACCATTCAATACATTGTTAGCATGTACATTTTGTGAAGGTACATGCTTTGGAACACTTGCGTCATCTACGAAAACTGAACTGAAATATTTGGAAAATAGCTCACACACCTCCTGTGGATTAGAAGATAATGTTCCACCATATTCCATAGTTCGGGGCAACCCACTTGTACTCTTTTTGCTGTTTATAAATCTCCAAAAAGCCTTGATCAATTGCTTGCTTTTACTTCTATAATAAGAAAAATCGTCATAGTCTCGTGGATTCCCAAACTTCTTGAATCGCTTGTGATATTTTAATTTTAGTTCTATACATTTTATAAGGCCATGGCTAAACCAGACAGGGTATTTGTCACTTTTAGCCTTAGATATAGGTGTATATTTACTAATAATATCATTGACAATAATATAAAATTGATTTAAGTCCGCGTCAATGTCTTGTGATGATAGAACAGAGTGCCAATCTATCTTTGACAAATCATGCTTGACTTCCTCAACTCTACATTTGTAAAAATTAAATCGTTTATTATATTTAGATTTAAGCAATTTAGGAGAAGTACCCATATTCCAGTCAAAATCTACCACTAAGGCAGGATGGTGTCTATCTTGTTTACTTAGAAGTTCAGCGCCGTATACCAGGACATCATTTGATGATAGAACGAGATCAAGGTAACGGTTATTAATGTTTGGTATATTATTGTACTGCTGAAGGTGACAAAGGGTCATAGTATCAAATAACAAATGAGATTTCTGATCATCACGGGGACCAGCCTTCATTGGTAAACAGTTTGGTTCCGAGGTCCATGATAACTTGGGAGTATTATAATCACCAATACAAACAAATTCTGCTTCTTCGTTCGAGTTTAAAATTACTTTGTAAAAATTGTTATAAAAAGATTGAAGTAAGTGTGTAGGAATATCCGGAGGCAAATAGCATATACAAATATTTAAATGTTTGCTGTTAGTATTACAGGGAACGATAGTTAGCCACAAGTCTTCGACCTCACTGTCCCACGAAGTCTGCCTTATAACGTTTAACTCTTTCCTCACCGCGACAAGAATTTTTTTTTTACATGTGCTTTCGCGATCGCGTCGATAAATGTTATATCGAGAATCAAGTAGTTCAGAGTCATATACGCCACTGTTGAGGTTGGTCTCCGTGAGACAAATGATGTCATAATTACAAGTTAGTGCATTAAGATATATATCTTTAATCTTAGAGCGAATTCTATTCACATTCTGATAGAAAGTTAACATAGTTATAAAACAATAAGGAAAAAACTAACGTTTAAAAGTAAAAATTAACAAAGTTATTAAATAATAAGGGGAAAACTAACGTATTAAAGTAAGGATTTTTATTAAAATTAAATCTATATAAAACATATAAAAAATAAAATAAATAAATAAAATTGTCCTTAATAAGTGACGCTTTTGTAACTATGTAAATAATCGTAGTACGTAGGCTCCAGCTAAACTTTGGGTAGGTACATCTAACTAAATTAGGACGAACCCTCTGTACGCAGAAAATTGGTTGTATATTAGTTCTGACGCTCTCGAAATAATCTCATTTCACGTCAATTGAACCTTCAAAATAACTCGTAAATATTGAATATTCAAATATTCCGGCGTGAATTGCTGCGAGTAAATATTTTATTTTTACTTAACCCGCCTTTGAAGCGATGATGGTGGCCATAAGGGTTTAGGAACTGGCTTTGCGCTGTAAGGCACTAGTTCGATCCTCACTAGGTGCTACTAGTACCTCTTGAGTTTGAACCTACTCATGTACGGTTAAACTGTCACCAATTGCATACACTACACTATCACGTCTTAATCCCTAATGGGGCATACAGAACATTTTGGGTCTTGCGGCTCTGAGCTGACAGAGCCCAGGACTGCAAGACCCCAAAGGCCACTCTTAGCGTGATGGGTGAGCAAGACGGTGGAAAAAGGAATCAAAATAGTAAGATCAGAATACATGAAACAAAAGTTGTACAAAGGCACTACTTATCTAAAAAACATACCTTGCAGTAGGCCTGTGAGAATATCTTTAAAAATACCCAAGAGAAGTTCGTCTCCATAGCTTTTTAAATAAATAGCTGTTGTTACGGAGAAATCTTAACATAAAATGACCGAATTTTTACATAAAAGAAACATCCGTTTTGTTTAACACAATTTGGGAGCCCGCATTTAAAATTTATTACGACCCACTTAGACGAGCATCAAAAACGAAAATACTTGTGTATTTTCGAGCTAGACAGAACAAACAACTTAAAAATACAATTAAACTCAGCAGTACACGGTTACAAAAATTATGAATGGAAACAATCTATATCATATTTACTGAGGGTCCTGGGGGAGAGCCTTGAGGTAACCCTTTTGAGAAACATAATAGAAAGGACCTAGATGAAATAGGTTTCTATAATAAGGGTAGGTAAAGTGATTGATTTAGAGTTGGCTCAATCGCAAAATTCTGAGAATAGAAGCAAGCTTTCTTCTGAAGATTTTTTTTTAAATCGTGCAATCAACAGGTCGTCTTTTAATACTTGCGTTTTCAGTGGAGGGTTCAATCTCTCTATTTCCATCCGAAATAGTTCAGTATTGTATTGTATCGTATTATTGTATTGTACACCCATATTGATTAATATGAGAAAAATTTACTCGTATAGATTAGAGATAAGAGTAGATCTAGGGAATAGACGCAAACTGTAAAATATTCATTACCATTGAGCAACTCGTCACTTATTTTGATTTCCGTTAAAAAATCCTACTGCGACACATGCATGATGAAGATTTGGTGTAGAGTTATCATAATAAAATATAACTGGGTGTCTAGTAGAATACAGATTTTTTCGACATCAAATTTCATTTCCCAGAAAACTATTCCATGATTTTTATTGCTATAGGTTTGCCCTAACCTAATAAAATGGATAGAACTTTTCTAGCACTCGCCGGCCGCTACCGCGGCACGCTCGCTGCACTCGCTCGGCTCGTGCGTGTGTTGGTCGCAGTTCTAACCTAACCTAACCTATAGGTTTGCCCTAACCTAGTAAAATGTATAGAACATTCCTAGCACTCGCCGCGGCACGCTCGCTTCGCTCGCTCGCCACATTGCCACTACGTAGGCATTCTAAATTGTACTGGGTGGCGCAAAAGTACTGGCACTAAAGAAAATACTTTTATTTTTTTTATATGATATTTTCTGTCATTCTGTTGTTGAAAATTGTGTAGTGAACAACTGTAAAATACACTGAAAATAAACATGGACCGTTTTACTCCCCAAGAACGTGGAATAATTGTGAGTGAGGGACGGAGGGACGCTTTTCCAGGCCGAGTTATCTCTCGTTTTGGCGATTTGCCTTGGCCTGCAAGATCACCCGATCTGACCAGTCCAGACTTCTTTCTTTGGGGTTTTTTGAAATCTCGGGTGTATGTGAACAAGCCACAGACTCTCGCAGCTCTAAAAGAAAACATTCGTCAAGAAATAACGAACATATCGCAGGAAGTGTTACGGCAAGTTATGCAAAATGTCATAAATAGGGCTCAAATGTGTATCAACTCTGGAGGTCACCATTTAAAAGACATCATCTTTAAATCCTAATGGTACGAAATTTAATGGCACAAATATACATTTAAAAAAACCTAAATCTAGTTTTCTAATTTAGAAAAAATGTTATAGCTAAACCAAATAGGGTCTTTAAGTATATAATTTCTTTAGATAGAATTGTTCAATAAATTCTCAAGCCGCATGGATGAATACAAGTCGTTTATTCCATTCCGCGTATTAGGGTTCGCTGTTTTACAAAACCGAGCTGTAATGCCAAACAGCTAGAGGTTTAGTGAATTAGCGGATTATACCATTCAACTGCGACATATATATAATAAACAATTTGATACAATCTATTTAGATCTAGTTTAAAAAAATTAAACTTAACCCTAAAAAGCGAACGATGATTGCATTATCTTATTAAGTGCGTAGTTACAATAGACTTCGATAGGGGTATCTTGAGCTCGGTCCATCTCAAATACGTAATTCTATTTGATAGCCGTCGCCAACAATGTCTCCAGCTGCGAGCCTCTAGCTTGCGCAACGGATTCATCTGTTTACAATTTATCGGACCAGATCTTTTTATTATGCGTTTCTTGGTAAAAATGTATTTTCTCAAAGCTTCCAAGCCACCATCTACCCTGGCGTACTTGGAATTCGCTAAATAGATCCTGGGTGGGTGAAGCGTTTAGTATACTAAAGCCTTAAATTTTTGCAACAAATTTTAAAGAGAAGATAGAAGTACGCATTGCTAGCGTTTTGGCCGTGTGGTTCCCGGCAGAGTAAAAAAGGACCACTCCAAGTCTTCCTGTGGATGTCGTATAAGGCGACTTATGAAACACAAGCAAAACAAAGCTTATAAACATCAATGAGACCTCTCCAACCCGTCTGGCCAGCGTGGAGAGTGTAGGCCAAATCCTCTGACTGCTCTGTCTAATATATGGCTCTGGCAGTACAGAGAGGGTCGTGCTCCTCCAGTAGAGACTAAAAAAGATCTGTAGCATTGCTAGCGTTTCCGCAAGTCCACACTTTGATGGGTCCGCACCATAAGTGGCTCAAAAATTCTCGAAATCCTCCGTACTTCGGAAGACACATTAAGCGGTTGGTCCCGGCTATCATCATTGTATGATAGTCGTCAAACTATGACAGATGCCTTGAGGCAGTTTGAGAAATCTAACGCTAGTGTAGGCCATATACTCACACGAAAAACAACAAACAAACTGTACATGTGTCGTATTTTACTCCAAACTCAGATTTGCAAGTCGGCCCGGGTGGGGATCAAACCTGTGGGGTGTACCGGTGGGGCCTGCATCTGCAATTAGCGTATTAAGTCCCCATAACTTTTGCAACAATATTTACATCTACCATTTCAAATTGACTTTCTCCTCCATTTTGCACAACTGACAATGTCAATACCGCAATACTTCCTTCGCAGACGTTTCCCGCTGCGAAATGACCGAGTCAATAAAGCTTTGTTCGCTAAATTTCTAGTACTTCCTTGCCCTAATTCTAAATGAAGCCTTAAAATAATTTAGTCAAGATTGGTGCTGCTTTTGTCTTTAAAAGTTGAGTCTTCTTTATTCGCTTGCTTTCAAACAAAACGTATTTAATTTTGAATGGGTTTGCCATTTAATGCAAAATTCTGGTTCATTTCTGGTGCAAAGGCTGGTCTTTCTTCTATCGCGGGTCTACTATGTTTTCCTTTTTCTTACATACTTATATTGTTTTTAAATTTTTAAGTGTACTTGAAGGAATAAAATTAAATTAAAGGATGGTTATTGCCATCTAGCGTGGCGAAGCTGCTAGTGTCTTGAGTACTTTTGCGTCGGCAACGTCAAGGGGTGCGTTAAAGCTTTTTTTATTCTGTTGACATGTGTTATTTATTGTAAATAATATGTGTTTTAATGTTTATTATATTTAAAATAAATCAATATATGTTACAAATAAACTTAGTAACTTAGGTAATGTAAATGATATCTAAGTATGCTATATTTTATCAAAGTTTAAAAATAAAAAATTATCTATAAAATTTTATTTTATTTTATTACTAGCTGTGCCCGCGACTTTGTTCGCGTGGTTGTCGAAACGTAATGTTATATTGCCCAAAGCCTTCGTCTATAAATGGACTACCCAACAAAAAAAGAATTTTTCAAATCGGACCATTAGTTCCTAAGATTAGCGCGTTTAAACAAACAAACAAACTCTTCCGCTTTATAATATTAGTACATATAGCTGTAATGGTTCTCCATACGTCTACCATTTCTAGTTTCCAGATAAATTACATAAAGATAATTTAGGACCCAAACCAGAATTTTGCAACGTTAATAAAAGCTCGTAGAAAAGAGGTTCTAAGTAAGCTCACTGTGATAAAACTATCAAAAACGACGTCAAATTTTCTACTGGTGTAAAAAGTCAATAGTGGACACAAATATACCAAGTTGAGCAATCGAGCAAAGTTCTTCTATTCTGGCAGTAGCCAGAACAGTCAGAGAATTTGGCCTATACCTCTAAATGTGTAACTTCAGAACCTTCTAAATGTGTAACTTCAGAACTTTGTATAAACTGGCAAGTAAGTGAGTAAAACAAAAATATAAATCATTTTAAAAATAAGCCAAGGCAGTGAAGATGTTGCCTGACACATGAGGATACATGGGGTTTTGAGAAGGGTCACGAGTTAACGATTTGTCGCAAACTACCTCATAGTTTATAATAAACTAGTCATTTTCTTGCAATTTTCTGGTGACACACACCCACACATGTGGGTGTATCGAGTTCATTGACCGCATGCGGGTATTAGCTTCCCGTAGCGTAGGGACGCGACACCTAATGGGAATTGATTATCGATGGCGATAACAACTTTATTGCAAACTAAATTACACCTAAACCCGATTCTCTTTACTTAGAATATTATTTTGATATTCTATTTCGAGTAAGAGGATATTAAGAATACTACTAGAGGTATACTGATGGAGCCGTGTGGTTCCCGGCCGAGTAAAATAAGACCACTCCAAGTCTTTCTGTGGATGTCATAGAAGGCGACTTAGGAAACCCAAGCTGAACAAAGCTGAGACACATCAATGAGACCTCTCCAAACCCGTCTGGCCAGCGTGGAGAGTGTAGGCCAAATATGGCTGGTAGTACAGAGAGGGTCGTGCTCCTGCAGAGCAGACTAAAAAATAACTGGTGATGGTTACTGGTACGGTCTTGTTTCTTTTTCAACAGTGGTTGTTGCAAAACGCGAGTATCGGTAGCTTTTGTTTAAAGTAATTAATAAATTAAATATAAATAAACTTTAAATATAGGGTAATGTATACAATACAGTTTATGTAGCTATGGCCGTACATATAAAACTTATTTAAATAAAATTTACAACCTACAACTTAGAATATTAAAAAATATTGTATCAAGTAAAGTTAGAAATCAATATAGTGACGATCATGCTGGCCTTTTTAAACACTGTAAAGTATTGCCCGTCCATTCACAAGTAAAATATATTTTATTAAAAAAACTATTCTTTATAATCAATAATCAGCCACAACCGGAACACTCTGTATACACGCGATCAGTAGCTCGGCGTCAACTGAGGAGCGGACCGGTTCGAGTAAACAATGAATACGGTAGACGAACATCAGATTATATTGTTTGTCGGCTCATTAATAAACTACCAATGGATTTAAGGGATAAAATGACGAAACAAAATATTAAGTATAAACTTAAAGAGCACTTCCTTAGTTCCCTTCAAAATATATATGCAGGTTGTGGAGATAAATAAATAATATAATAACCGAACAGTATGTATTTGTCCAAATCCTCTCTTTCTGTATGTGTCATGGTGTATTACTTACCTACATATATATACGTATATTTTTATTGTTTGTGTCTTATATAAGATTTGTATATTGATTGGCGTAAACTTAATTCTTAGTATAATCTCAAACCTTCGTGGTTTTTCTATGCTAAGTCAACTGATTGTTTTGTAAGATCTTTTATGTGATAATAAAAAGAAAAAAAAAAAAAAAACTTATCGATGTGTATAAAAGTGTTTGCAAGGGGTTAATTACTGAATTAACATTTGAATAGTGAAAATTGATTACAAAGACTAGGAAACAATTTGTCTGTTCATGTAGCCTTTAGCCGGGCCCCATCAAATGGGTAGACCTAAGAAATGGCTTGACGTCGCGTCGTCAGTGATGATACGCGTACCAATTGTCTAATTGGTACGCTTTTTCAACGATGCACGGTCTTTTATATCCTTGAGTATATGAAAGACGTGGAAAAAAAGCCGTAAAGCTGAACAATACAGCTAAGGATGCAACCAACGACGTGCTAAGATGAAAGATAGTATGTATCAAGGATTATTTAGTTCTTTTGCGACAAGTAATAGTCACGAAAGTTCAGGATGCTTTAAAAAATATCTCTCCGGATATCAAGTGGATTGGGCAGAATACCAGGCAAAACGAGGTGATGATAGGTGGAGTAGAGTACTGATAGAGTACCTACTGGCCCTAGATGGCAAGCGTAGTGTGGGTCATCCGAAGGCTAAAATCATTTAACTTGAACGCTTGCCAGTAAAAAGCGAAGCTTAAGACATTCACGTACAAGACGCGTAGATGACCTGACAAAGGTCGCTGGAAAACGTAAGAAGCAGACCTTGGCTTGTGGTGATGGCAGAGTAGAATAAAATTTGTCATCACCTGTCTTCTTCCTTGGGAGGTTGTGAGAGACGAATAGCGGAGGTAAAAGTAATATGATACGGACAGCAGCGTCTTCTGTGCAACAACTTTATACCATTTACTGCGATCACCGACCCGTCTGCCCAGTGTAGTGATTATGGGCAAATACCCTTCATTGAAAGAGGTTTCTAGTCCAACCGTGGATACACTGATAAAAAAACCGCTTTCAATATGACACAGCAGTGGACTTCCTGGTGAAATGGTGGTGATTGGCGAAAATGTGTGCAAATTCTTACTCCAAAATGAAGTACATTTCGAAATGATCTTGAAAATACAGCCAAGTGCATTACTTTTGCAATGTCTCGAATCGATTAGCAGTGGCAGCACGGTAATTTCCGATAAGATTCGGAACTAATGCGTTATTAACGTGGACTTGACTTTTGTAATATCAGACCATTTCTTAAGGTTGTTCTTGCAATAATACTATTGAGACAAGTTTATTTGCTAGAACTCCATCTAGTGATGAGTAGCGGGACTACCGATACGACTTGATATCCGTAGCGCCATCTATTATTTGCTAGAGAAAGCCCTTACTTTCAAGCGTTAACCCCCAATAACTTTTAAACGGCTGAACCGATTTTTATCTAACATAGCTAAGGTAGTTCTTAGCAAGCAAGGAAACTTGAATAGACATACAGACAGAGAGACAGATAGACATTATCGTCAAACTTATAATACCCTTCTTTTTTATCGGGGGTTAAAAAAAATCTAAAACAAGTTTTTTCCTTTTCTCCCAGACAAGCCATGAATTTATCTTATTATTCTATTTATTAAAATTTAAATGTTATTCACAATTTTTAATAATTATACAAGTTTCATATCTATTACCATAATACTCGTAACCCCTAAAATTCGTAATGACTTTTATGAGAGTAAATTTAAATTTGCTTTACATTCAGATTTCCATAAAGAGCCACATGCATATTTATGACTCTAGAAACGGTTAGCTTTAATGCAACTTGTCCTGAAAATATCCACGCTAATTTTACTAAAACAAAAAATCTAGTTTCGTTTTATATGCATAGTTACAGTCAGATTAATTTTAAAAAAGTTTAGTTTAATAATGTTATTTTTAATTAAGTTCTGATTAAAATAATAATATATTGGACAACCATTTTAATATTTCAGCAGAGAACAAAAATACTATTGAAGTCTTCGATCGAAAATACAACTATTGGTGAAGATATGATGAAGAAACTTTGGAGATATGGAAGAAACTCCTAAAAAAAAGCGGCCAAGTGCGAGTCGGTCTCGCCCATGAAGGGTTCCGTAGCAGCAAGTAACATAATATTAAAGTTCTTGTAGTTAGTTGTTGATTGAATGAAAGGTAAATTGTGGTTTACGATTTATTACGTAATAAAAAACTGCTTACTAAATCTCGTTCAAAGCAATTTTCGTTGTAAGTTTGCATGGTAATGTACATCATATATATTTTTTAAGTTTTATCATTCTCTTATTTTAGAAGTTACAGCGGACACACACATTTTACTACTTTGGAAGTGTCTCTCGCGCAAACTATTCAGTTTAGAAAAAAATTTAATTAAAAACCTCAATATCATTTTTGAAGACCTATCCATAGATACAAACACGCAGGGGTTTGATTAAAAAAAATTTTTTTAGTTTCAGTTCTAAGTATGGGGAACCCCAAAATTTATTGCTTTTTTTCTATTTTTGTGTGAAAATCTTAATGCGGTTCACAATTTTTTTTTTTTTATTGATTTATTCTCCAAACTTATTCTATTTTTACAGGTTTATACCTAACTAGCTGTGCCCGCGACTTGTCGCGTAGTTGTCGGAACGTAATGTTATATAGCCTAAAGCCTTCCTCTATAAATAGACTACCCAACACCAAGACCATTAGTTCCTGAGATTAGCGCGTTTAAACAAACAAACAAACAAACAAACAAACTCTTCCGCTTTATAATATTAGTATAGATACAATAGAAAAGCAATTGTAACATATTATTATCAACAATAACACCATAACTTATAATATAAATGGCAACCTTTGTAAATTCACACAGAGTACACTGGAAGATGTCTATCCTGCCCGCGATCAAATTCAGAGTGTGTATCGCGCGTGTCAGCGGAGACCTGTTCACCAAGTTGGTTCGCCCGTGAGGTACCACCAAAAGGCACGGCCGCCTTTGGCGCTCCACGTACCTATTTGGGACGTAGAACTCCACAATTTTGAGTATTTCTATGTTATTTATATCACCTCGAAACTTTATAAATATAGGACACCATACTAAGCTCCCTTCTTACCCGTAGCTCATAATATCCCACCATACCCAACACGAATAAAGTGGGATACATCCGAGGATAAATAGGATATACTCCGTATTGTCTCCAATATAAATACCTAACGAATTTTTTTTGTATCTTTTCCAACATAAGGCTGTATTCCAACTCGTGCGGATTCCAAACTTGTGCGTTGCATTCGAGATGACTTCTAACTAATGCATTATATAATGTATTAATTACATGCATATTTGTGAAACCAGCCGCCCTGAACCTAGATTTCTGAACGCTATTCTGCAAATATGTAGTATGTGCTCCTGGAACTCCATCTTACTTAGGAAAAGAAGACCTCCTAAGAAGACTTAGGAGATGCGAACTCCTAAGTCTTTTACTTCTGTGACCCTTCCTAATGATGTATCACCGATCTTATAGCTGTACTCGATCGGGTTTTGCGCTTTTGTAAAATGTCAGACCATTTCATGGTTTCCTTTGCTCCATGCTACCACTCTGTCAATATCATCTTGCTCAATACATCTACTTACTAAGTTTCAACAGTATAGTTCTTACAGTTTCGGAAAAAAATGGCTGTGACATACGGACGGACAGACAGACAGACATGACGAATCGCCAATTGGCTACGGAACCCTAAAAATGAAGTCTGTTGTTTTAATTATATAATAAATAATTATGTTTACAGCTAAACACCCAAGACAATTTGTAAAAGGCCATTTTCCAAATTTTCCTGTCTGGGGATCGAACTGAAAACCTTCGGATTGGCGGACTGGCGTGTTCCACTACGCCACGGGGGCCGTTATCTTTTTCACCACACACAATGTAATGTAACCTGCATCGTTGGTAACCTGTTAAGAGGATTGTGTAGTGCCGATACGCATCGCGAGTAAGTATTTGCAAAAATTCTATCTGTTTCACGCCGCTCTGCTTCCGACCCGTGTCGTGAGATAGAGTGAGTAGCAATTCTAGAGGCGATTGCCTACTTTTTCCTTCTGAAATATTGTTACGGGCGAAAACGTTTCCACCCCCCAAAATCTTTTCAAAATGAGCCAATTTTGGTATCATTCAATTCAGTACACCTTAATCTAGGGCTGCACGGTTTCTTATTTTAGTAATTAGGTTCAGATTAGAGGAAGTTTTTAGTAAAAAATATGGATATTGAGATGCTAATAACTTTTGTTATAAGCAATATTTCTTTCAAATAAAAACGTACCGCCCTACTTATCCAATATATCAACAACATAATAGAGAAATTATCAAAATTGGACTATGTTTAAGGGGGGAGAAACGTTATCGCTTTTTGTATAAAAATTTCCAGCTACACAATCCTCTTAACATGTCGGTTCGTGTAATCTCGTAACAGTTATGTAAAGGTGATCAATAACCTTTTAAAGTAATCAATAACTTTTTTTACACATTACTGACCCGCTTTACAAAATTAATATGAGTACCTGATGACATCTTTGCCTAACACCAAAATATTAATGGATTTTCTTCGCAACAGTTTCTCCATGAATTTCTTTTTTTTTTAATAAGAGATTCAGAGAGGTAAATTTTAAGGAATTCTCACGGGTGTGTATAATACATGTAAACCTTACCCGCGAAAAGCTCTATACAGGTTGACTTTTTAAACACACAGCCAAATTTTTGGAGCAAGTTCAGTCCATGATACTGAACTACTTTCTATAAAAAAAGTTATTAAAAATTGATAAAAGTTTTTCTTCCTTCCATACAAAACTGAGCGCTGATTTGTATGGGAAGGCAAATTTTTATTTTAGTTTTTCGATAATTGTTTTTATGGAAAGTAGTTCAGTATCATCAGGCCTGCGTCACTCCCCGTTTATTTTTTTATTTTTTTATTTTTTTTTATTAGAAATTTGAGTGCGTTTGATCTCTATCTAGCCTGATGGGAAGCTAAGATGAGGTCTAAGGTGTATCACGCAGACTCAAAAAATGCCTATTCACTCTTGCCTTGAAAATCCCTAAATTATATGTATGGGGAAACATCGACGCAGGGAGGGAATTCCACACCTTAGCGGTTCGCACAATGAAGGAGGAGGCGAATCGAGAGGTACGATGAGGAGGAATATCGACCACAAATGGGTGGAATCCCTGTCCACGTCGTGTTGTCCGATGGTGGAATGGTGCAGGGGGAATTAAATTATGTAATTCCTGCGCACACTCCCCGAAGTGCAACCTGTAGAAGACACACAGACTTGCTACCAGTCGGCGATGTTCGAGGCTGTGGAGCCGTCCTGCCGTAAGCAACTCATCACCAACGAGTCTTCTGGCACGTCTGTCGATAGCTTCCAGGGCTTCGAGCTGATAGCGGGCAGATCCATCCCATATGTGGGAGCAATACTCCATACATGAGCGGACTTGAGCTGTGTAAAGGCTCAACAGTTGGTCAGGGGTAAAATATCGTTGGACCTTGGAGAGGATGCCCAGTTTTTTAGAAGCCGTCTTAGCCCTGGACTCAATATAGCTACCGAAGTTAAGATTTGATGAGAGATCGATACCGAGAAGTTCGAGATGACGGGTGATAGGAACAGGCACACCCCGGAAAGTGGGAGCCAAGTTGAAAGGGCTCTTTTTAGCAGAGAAGAGACACGCCTGTGTCTTAGAGGCATTGAATCTCACAAGGTTGGCATCACCCCAATCGGAGACAGCTTGCAGAGTAAGATTGGTATGGAGCACCATTGCCTCTCTTAGTTCGTCTATTTCCGGTTTTTTTGCCCTTGCACTAGAAAAATATCTTTCCGTAACGGTGCTATCGTCTGCATACCCAAAAATACCGGGCTTTAGCAGATCGTTAATGTGAAGCAGAAATAGCGTTGCGGAAAGAACAGATCCCTGAGGTACTCCAGCATTAATTGCCAATAGGTCAGACGAGCAGCCGTCAAGAGTTACTCGAATAAACCGTTCCCTCAGGAAATCGGAAATCCAAGCACAAAGGGTGGGAGGGATACCGTAAGCGGAAAGCTTCGCTATAAGAGCGTCATGCCATACCCTGTCAAATGCCTTTGAAATGTCAAGTGAGACAGCAAGTGCCTCACCGTATTTTTCAAGGGCTTCACCCCAAAGATGTGTAGCGTACACAAGAAGATCCCCAGTAGATCGGTTCTGGCGAAATCCGTATTGCCGGTCACTGAGGAGATCATTGTCCTCAAGGTACGCAAGTAAGCGCTTGTTAATAACACGCTCCATTACCTTACACAGAATGGAGGTGATTGCAATTGGGCGATAGTTTGAAGGGTCGGCTCGTCTACCCTTCTTAGGTACGGGTTGAACATTGGCGAGCTTCCACATTTTTGGGACGATTCCGGACCGAAGAGATAGACGAAACAGGCGCGTCAGAACAGGAGACAACTCGGGTGCGCAATTCCTTAAGACAATAGCAGGAATACCGTCGGGACCACTGGCCTTATTCACATCTAAGTTGCGTAGAGTCTTGAGAACCTCCTTTTGATGAATGCGGACTTCAGGCATTTTACATCCACAAGGAGGTAACTGGGGCGGTGTTTGATTGCTAGCATCTAGACGTGAGTTTTCGGCAAACAGTGAAGCTAGTAAATTAGCTTTTTCTAAAGCCGTGTGTGCCAGTGTACCGTCAGGTTTCTGCAAAGGAGGAAGTGAGGAGCGGCAAAAGTTAGCTTCAACGCACTTAGCCAGAGACCAAAATGCTTTACTACCGGATGGGTACGAAGCAAGTTTGGCACCAACTCTGCCTATGTGGTCGAAGCGAGCCTTTTTAAGCGTTTTTTTGCAGGACTTGGCCGCAAAGTTAAAGGCTTTCTTCTTTTTACGCGTATCCGGAGCTCTGCGCTTACGAGCGTCAGCCCAAGCCTGGTATGCTGACTGTTTAATAGCCTCAGCTTTTAAACAGTCAGCATTGAACCAGGGTTCAGCTTTGATGCCAGAGGGTCGATCAGAAAATGGAATATAATACTCCATCGCCTGACCGAGAACCTCAGCAACGGCACTTGCACAGCTCGACGGATCGCCAGAAGAAAAGCAGGCTTGCAGCCAAGGGTAAGAAGCAAGGAAATGTCGCATCTCATCCCAATCTGCTGACTTGTACCGCCAAACCCGTCTATTGCCTCTAGGGCTGAAGTCAGGTGGAGGACATATGAGGACGGACTTTACCAGACAGTGGTCAGAACTCCCAAGAGGGGCTGAAACAGACACGTGATATCGGTCTGGTTCAGTCGTCAGCAGAAGGTCCAAGCAATTAGCTATGTGATTCTCAACGTCGGGTATCCTAGTCGCCTGGTCGACCAGCTGGGAAAGGTTCAAAGACAAGGCAAACTTGTACGCCTCTCTACCAGCATGGTCAGTTTTCTGGTATGGGAACAACCATTGTTCGTGGTGAGCATTAAAGTCCCCCAGAAAAACGATTTGCGCGGTAGGATACCTTTGCTGAGTCACATCAACAGCCTCACTTAGGTGACGAAAAAGCCTCGTTGTCTCCTGGTCACCGCTATGCGATCGGTAGACTCCGACATAGACAATTTGTTCTGTGCCGGTGTCCACAAGCAGCCAGATTGAAGAAGAAGAGGGATCTTCCAAGTTACGGAGACGCTTACAGCAGATGTCATCACGCACATAGAAACAAAGCCCTGCCTTAAAGCGGAAATTGTGCTCCAGGACATATCCTGGGTAATTCAAGTAGGATGTATCAGCAGGGGTAGTAATTTGCGTCTCCGTAAGCAAGAGCAGATGCGGCCTTACAGTCTCAAGATGGTGGTGGACTGGGACGAGATTAGAGTGCAGACCTCGAATGTTAGTGAGGTGCACTTTTAGCGAGAGGCCGTGTATCCGCTGTTGATTCCTCAACTTTTTGTTTCTTAAAAATCAAAAATGGACCTACATTATTACTATGCGCGCAGGCGGCCCCTCCGGGTGGTAAATTCAGTTATACGAATCGTTTGCCTAGGTATCTATACAAAAAGGTGCTGAGTTCTGACGTGAGCTAAATAAAACCATATCGCTAGCCACATTGAGTAGATATTTCTTTGAATTTCTTTGGTGAGTGAGACTTCTGTACGTTAGTATTATTTATTCTGTGGTATCATGGCTGGCTCAAAAATTTGGCTGGTGTTTAAAAAATCAGCCCGTGTGATGATTTGGATTCAAAGAAAGTACTTACTCTATAAGCGAAATATAAAATACATATTCGGTCATATGTATCTTGTTTCTTTTTATTATTGATTTAAGTATACAGCATTTCAATGATAAAATAAAATGTCAATGATAAAAACAATATCTAAATTAAAACTATGTGATGAAAAATTTTATCTTACTTGTAGCGAAAATTTTCATCACATAGGTATCTATTCTTTGAATTATATTCTGCAAAACGGCTTAGCAACAAACTTTGTATTTGTAACAATTATTTGCGAATTTTTATAACTAAAATTGATTAAGGCGTGGCCTAATCGTAAATCAACCATACATGCATAATCAGATTACGTTGCCATGGCCACAAATAACGCATAGCAAGTGCAGGTAGCAACCGTTTTAATCTTCACGCTAAACATTATAACTATAAGTGGACGAGAACGCTTCACACATTTGCGAAAAACGGCCACTTTTGGCAAATGTGTGAAGACTGTCACTTTAAACTACTGTATTCATAAAATAGTTTGAAAGGTTATCTAGAGATTGGTCGAGATGAAATTTTAATTGATATCTCCGTTTACTTTCGAATAATTTATTTCAAATGGGGGCAGCACTGGACCCCGGAAAATTAAGGTATGGCTTTAAGCACTTTCGGCTAAATCACCTATGAAACCTAAAACTACGATGCCACAGGGACTAACCCCCCTGTGGCATCGTAGTTCTAGGTTACTATACACATACATATACACTATCACGTCTTTATCTCTAATTGGGCAGACAGAGCGTTTTGGTTCTTGTTAAGCAGACAGAACCCAGCGCCGCATGACCCAAAGGCAACTTTTAACGAGATGGTGGGCGAGATAGTTGAAAAAGAAATCAAAACGGTGATAGGTTGCGGCAAGCAAGCCTCTAGTTTCATCCATTCCCTCGATCGGCTCTTACTATGTGCGTGGGACGAGAAGCAGCTGGTACATTCTAAGTTTTTTCTTTCCTCCTAAACCAACATAGAATAGGTGCTTGGATGCGGCTCGGACGGTGTATTGTCGGTGGTTGTTTAGGGTTGGATATAGCGATAGCCCCGGCCGTGCTGCAGCGTTCCGTCGCTCTCTCTCGCTCTAGCAAATTACTGTTCTGAGTGACAGAAAAGGATAGCAGCATAGGAAAGTGCTGTTCCGTGCTAATAGATGAGATCCAACCTTAAATGCCAAATTGCAACCGCAGAACTCTGATATCGAGATGTAGGATACTATCAGCGCCATCTCGTAGACTTTCTTTTGAACTATGTTGTGGCTGCAGCGGCGGCGTAGAGTCGCCACACAAAATGATCTTATACAGGCTGACTTTTTATCCACCAGCCAAATTTTTGGAGCAAGTTCAGTCCATGATACTGAAATTTTTAATTTTTATAAAAACAATTAATCATAAAAAAAATTTGCCTTCCCATACAGATTAGCGCTCAGCCTAACTGATTTTTTATGGGAGGACGTAAATTTGTTATCTATTTTTAATACATTTTTTTTATAGATAGTAGTTCAGTATCATGGACTGAACATGCTCCAAGAATTTGGCTGGTGGATAAAAAGTCACTCTGTATATCTTTAAAATTAACGTAAATTTTACTTGTTGCCTTGTTCATGAAGTGTTTACTTTTACTCAGGTACATAATTTTCTATAAAAGTGTTATTCACAAATGTGTTAATAATCATTTGTTTGTTCAATTGCATAATCTAAGTAAAATCGTTAAAATGCATCGGTAATTGATGTCAATAAGTGCTTTGCGCTTTATGTCTCAATTTGTACATTTTGCAACGATAAATGTAAACGCGCGGTCCATACACATTCCTTATGAAATTTCATTATTCCGGAATCGCGTCTGCGTAAGTTTTTATTTGCTTAATTATAAATTATTCAGTATGATATTAAAATTCTCTACGACCTGCTTTCACCATTCGCGTAAAAAAGTGTACATCTCTATACTCTTACCGACATAATCAAAAAAATCTGTTATTCTTAAAATCAGTTATACATCGTGTTAATGAAAGAACGCAAAACCTCTCAGATGGTACCTCAGCCCATGTAACTGAACAACTTTTGTACAATAACTTACACAAAACTAAAAAAAAAAAAAAAATCATACAAACTGATCAGCTGATCGAGTCAATTTGTATAAAAATCCGAATTCTTTTTTTGGATTTCGTGAAAATTGTTAAACAAAAGTTGTTCAGTTACATGGGCTGAGGTACCATCTGAGAGGTTTTGCGTTCTTTCATTAACACGATGTATGTATAGTTGCAATGCTACGGATTTTAGGAGCGTTGTTTTTTTTGTCAAATTCGTTAAAAGTCTGTACTCTTCAAATTGGTAAATTACTCACTATATGACTGATTTAAAAGGGGAGACATTTTATTAATGCCATAATTTCAGGGAATTTTGTTATTTGTTGGTCCAGTAGAAAAAACTCAAAAAGCTGAATAAGTATGCATATACTGAATTATAGTATCATCATAAAATCAATGTAAAAGTGTGTTGTATTGTTAGTGTCTATACATTTGATACATCCCCCCATACAGCGTCTCTGTCTACCATGTTAGAAATAAAGACGTGTGATGTATCTAGCGTCTCTACACGTTGCATTAAGTTGCAAGTGAGCAAGATTCCTCGATCCAATTACGGCGTTTTGGTGCAAACGTGGTTGAAACTAAACTCTGACTAAGTCGATAGAAGTTGGTATAGACGTGAGATCAACCTTGTTATGAGTTGGTTGTTCGGGGAATAGGGATGCTATTTGCAGTGGAATATATTATAATTTTGGTGCACAATGTTTTACAGTAATCAAAGGTTATACAAGCTTATTTTTAATTAAGTACCTACAATATTTTATAACAACCAATATATTATTATAACAACCAAGGAGTGATTCACTCCATCATTTTGAGCAACTTTTCCAAAAAAATCTATATCAAAATACGAAAAAAATTTTACGAAATGAATTACTTCTTTAAAAACAATTATTTTAAAACAATAACATTCCATACTATTTCAATTACAAAAACAGCTAGTCCGCATTGCATTTAGCATTTACTTTTAATTATTGTTATACTCAGTTGATACAATAAAGAATTTTATCTCATCTCTATTTTGTCCCAAAAAATATGTATATGACCTTATTGGCCATGTCACGGTACATCACCAAATTACATAGTACGCCACTCATTAAAAATACTGAAATCTATTTATGGCCCAATCAGAAATAACTGTCTTACTGAAATAAATATGACGTCGAAGACCCGGGATCGCATTACTCCCGGGTTGGCAATAAAACCCAACCGGATGCATCCCACGGCACCAGCCACCAGCTCATATGTCGAATGATATTTATTAAAAAAGTATATTTGTGACGTACACGGGCAAAGGTACCTTATGGACGCTGGTACTTACGACATTGTAATATGCCTCGGTTTTGTCTAAAATAAGTTAGTTACTTCGTAAGTACCTATTTAATGCTTTTGTTGTATATCACGTCGAAATAAATCTACTGAAACTATTTTAAGGGCTTATTCAGTCTATTATACTGAACAACTTTCCCCAAGGAAACTCAGATCACCCGATCGCACAACTTGTATTGAAATATCGAAAAATGAAAAAAAATACTTAGTTATCATTTTTAAATAAATGTTCCTTGGGCAAAGTTGTTTAGTGTCATGGCCTGAATTCAGCGTTAAAATAGTTTCAGTGTATACCTCTATAATATGTGACGTTACACGGGAAATAGTACCTTATGGACGCTGGCACTTACGACATTGTGTTTATTTAAGCTAAGTTAATTGTACGAATTGTTTTTCTAAACGTCTTAAGCGCCACCGTCCACAATACCTTGTGTAAGAGAAAAATGTGACGTTCCACGGGTAAAGAGGTATCTTTACCCGTGGAACGTCACATTTTTATCTTCAAGGGGCTACATAAATTTTCCGGGGTCCAGTGCTGCCACCATTTGAAATAAATTATTTAAAAGGAAAAGGAGATATCATTTAAAATTTTGTCATTGTAAGGCCCTAGATAGCCTTCACAATATTTTATGAACTACTTTTTACAGTTTAAAGTGAGAACTTTAAGTTTTTTAGCATTTTTTCAAAAGTGGCCGTTTTTCGTGCTTTTTAAACCCATTATTTTATAGAACGCACGGAAGTTCCAGATCAGGCTTTTGAATCGCTTTCAAAAGCTGATTTCTATTTTACTTTTCCACTTTTTCATAAGATTACGATATACGTATAAATTTCTTGGGAAGTACTATTATACAACTAATCCAGTACTAAGGTTTGCCCTTTAGTTAACACTTGTACAAGTTAGACAAACTTTGATTGGCTTCGCATATTGTTTCTGTATGACAGCACATAGTTATCAAGATATCACGTAGGTAACGTTAATTTCTTTTTTGTTTACAAGACAAGACAGATATGAAGTAGTCATCTGATGGAACCCATTTTTTACTAAACGAGGGCCAAGGACGAGATGGGCTGATCAACTAAAAGTATTTGAGAAGGATTGGATAGAAAAGACCTCAAAAAGAGAGTACTGGAAAGAAATTTTTACTTTGCCCAGCAGTGAAATATTTATGGCTACAAAAAAATCTAGAAGTACCTATCTTTCATCATCGTCCGAGCATCCTGGTTGCATCCTTAGCAGTAACGCTTCAGAGCAAGGTGGTCGCTACCTAACCTAGGTGATTTAACGAGGTTACTGGCTTTTACACAAAGCGACTGCCGTCTGACCTCCGCAATACAAAGGGTAGACCAGAACCAATACTAAATAGGATAGCTACTTAACCTAGGTGATTTGACGAGGTTACTGGCTTTTACACAAAGCGACTGCCGTCTGACCTCCGCAATCCAAAGGGTAGACCAGGACCAATACTAAATAGGATAGGTTTAATTAAACAAACGCTGGATGGCGTTCAGGACCCACGGCTTTACGTTCCTTTCGAAGCACGGAATCATCTTTCTTTCTCAAATAGTCAGGTGTAAAAAAAAAGTACTTATACTATATGACGCCACAACTTATTATCTAATCACAAAAAAAACATGAAAATGCCCCTAAAACTGTAAATAACATAAGGTCAGTCACGTCCGACTTCAAAACGAAGGCCATAATGGAAAAAAACAAGCGTCCCGCGGGCTTCGAATCATTTCATTACTGTCCCATTTACGTCGGAGAACTTTCCTAAACGGTTTTCTATTGGACGTACATTTTTTTCCTAACTTTCCAGAAGTTTCGCCGTTAATTGCGTAAGATTTGAGAAATGTTTTGGCGAACAATCGCTGTTGTGTGGGGTGGGATTAATTAGAATTTTTGATGATCAATTGTAGATATGATTGCTTCGGGAGATTGAAATGACGAAACCTGTCTGTCTTCTTTTTTTATCTAACAGCCTTAAGACCAGCCACTGCTGGTCTTAAGGCTTCTGCCAATAAGGGTCAGTTCACACTGAGACGCGACGCGATGTAGCGCGCACTTTGGAAGAAATATAGAACTGACCCTAAAAGGAGGATTTTCCATAATCACCACCCTGGACAGACGGGTTGGCTGGTTAACATTCTCATGTGCCTACATGAGAATGTTATGTCATATATAAGTGTGAACTACGCCTATATAAAATAACAATTGTTGGTATTCTGAATATTTTCAGAAAGGGACTGTGTAACATATTTAATTTAAAAAAGAACCCTAAAGTCCAAGTTACCACTGTGTCTGTGACTGTGTTCCAACTAAATACTGCTTATAATATAGTTAATTATGGGCAAATCAGTCCTAATACGGCACTTTAGCACGATACGCCGCACGTCCCCTGGGATCCGCCCTACATTTGGCCTTAAGCATTTCACCATGATATGTGACGTTCCTCGGGTACTTACCTTATGGACGGTGGCGCTTAGGACGTTTAGAAAAACAATTCGTACAATTAACATAGCTTGAATAAACACAATGTCGTAAGTGCCACCGTCCATAAGGTACCTTTACCCGTGAAACGTCACATATTATAGAGGTATACACTGAAACTATTTTAACGCTGAATTCAGGCCATGAGACTGAACAACTTTCCCCAAGGAACATTTATTTAAAAATGATAAAGTTTTTTTTTCATTTTTCGATATATGTTTCAATACAAGTTGTCCAATCGGGTGATCCGAGTTTCCTTGGAGAAAGTTGTTTAGTATAATAGACTAAATAAGCCCTTTAAAAATGACTGATTATGATGAAATTTTGTTTATTTTTCATGTGTGTTAGTAACCATACCGATTTTTCAATCCAAAAAAAGCGGCCAAGTGCGAGTCGGACTCGCCCATGAAGGGTTCCGTAGCAGCAAGTAACATAATATAAAAGTTCTAAAGGTAAATTGCGGTTTACTATTTATGACGTATTAAAAAATAACTATCTATGATATCGAGACCGCTATAGTTTAAATTAAAAGTACGTACTTTGTAGTATATACCACATTTTTTTCAGAATTATTTTAGTAATATTTCAAAAGTTACGGTGGGGGGACACCTCAAATTTTAACTTTGTATTAGATTATCTCAAGACTGGGGGGTTTGATCTACATAGTTTCAAAGCAGTTTTTGTTGCATTTTAAGTCCTTTTCAACGATACCCCACACGTTGGGGTTAGTCCAATTTAATTTTTTAAATTCACTTTTCGTTGTATTGTTGTTGCTGAAAAAAAAACATTTTTTCATAATTTTAAAAACCAACTTTTGAAACTTTAATATCTATCTCTCCACCAATTGTCGTGACAATCAGTGCAGTAGCGGCGGAGTACAAGCCCGGACGGACAGACGGACGGACGGACGGACATGACGAAACTATAAGGGTTCCTTGTGGACTACGGAACCCTAAAAAGGGTCATCCGCTGTGCTAAAAAGCCTAACAAAAGCCAGACAAGCCGGACACAAATATTTGGCCGGATGCGACCTGAAAAAGCCAAACATTTACCCTATAACAGGCTAACTGCTTAATATTACAATAAAGATAATTTTATGTCACTTGACGTCACCAATTGAACGGTGATTTTTTTTTTTATTAATTTAATTTATTGCACTATAAAATTAATGTACAATAGTAAATCTTAACGCTAAGCGCTGTCTTCCAGAAAATACCTTTGGGACGTATAAGAGAAGGCGATAAATGGGGTGCAAGCGTATACAAAACAGGAATGACAAAAAAAATCTACTTACTAGCTAAGATACATAAACTACGCCTACATATTAAATTAAATAACATATAATAAGTTAAATATAAAACATAGATATAATATACTTAATATCTCGAAATATATACTTACATAAATATTTAAAATAAATAAACATACAAAGACTACTACAGCATAGCTTGCTCATGGAAGTGTCGAAATATAAGTGATTTAAAATGATCCCGCGATTGTGCTCTCATAATGTTGTCAGGGAGGGCATTCCATAGTCATACGGCCTTAACGGCAAAAGAATTAAAGAGAAACCCAGTACGGTGAGAAGGAATCGAAAGAGTTAATTTATGAGAAGAGCGCAAAACCCTATCATGAGTGGAGCATAATAGCTGAAATTGGGAAGTTAAATAGTTAGGAGCAAACAAATTATAAAGTATACTATGTAGCTGACACAATATGTGAAGGTTTCTGCGCTGTCGGATAGTTAGCCAATTAAGCTCCGAGCGATAAGCAGAGATGTGGTCATATTTACGTAGACAGAAAATGAACCTTATACAATTATTAACAAGGCGATCTAATTTATTGAGATGGGCTTCAGTTAGGTCCAGATAACACACATCAGCATAATCGATGATTGGAAGTATTAGAGATTGGACCAGCATCAATTTGGTTTTGAAAGGAAGAAAATTTTTGAGAAGATTTAAGTGATGCATTGAGGCAAACACTTTTCGACTAACCTCAGCAATATGTGTATCCCAATTTAGGTTGTCATCTATAAAGAGACCAAGATCTTTTACTGAATTAGAAAAGAGAACACATTCACCATCATATATTATTTGTGTCATAGAGTTGAAGTCTAACTGAGGTATTTGTCTTGAGCTTCCCACAACAATGACTTTACACTTAGTTGGATTAACCGCAACACCAAACGCGTCTGACCATTCTTTTATGCGGTTAAGATTTGCATTCAGTAAATCAATGGCATCATCTATGTGCTCAACATCAGATTGTACGTAAAGCTGCAATGGTAGGAACAGTACCTACAGGGTGTACCCCAGGTTTGCTGAATATAGCAATGGTGTTCGAAGAATTTAATTATTTGGAGCGGTAGTCAATTTATTTTTTAAATATAGAATACTCGTTTTTAAGGTTGATTATTTCTTCACGATTTCGAGGTCCCATGTTAATACTCATTCAGATTTACTTTCTACTTTTGAGTTTTACATACAGGGTCTAAAAAAATATACTAAAACTATTTGAAACCTGAATTCGGTATATGATACTGAACAACTTTCCCCAAGGAACATATATCGATATATCTACCATACAAGTTGACCGCTCAGCTGACTGAGTTTGTATGAAAAGCAAATTTTTTATTTTTTTTATTGTGTGTTCCTTGGGAAAAGTAATTCAATATCATGGACTGGATCTACCATTAAAATAGTTTCAGTATATTTTGTTAGACGTTATATATGTACCCTTTTTGTATATCTCTGTTATAGTGTATACATTTTTTTTTATTAGAGATTTGAGTGCGTTTGACCTCTATCTAGCCTGATGGGAAGCTAAGATGAGGTCTAAGGTGTAACACGCAGACTAAAAAAATGCCTATTCACTCTTGCCTTGAAAATCCCTAAATCATATGTATGGGGAAACATCGACGCAACGAGGAAATTCCACACCTTAGCGGTTCGCACAATGAAGGAGGAGGCGAATCGAGAGGTACGATGAGGAGGAATATCGACCACAAATGGGTGGAATCCCTGTAAAGTAAATATAAAGTAATCTCCTTTTAATTTGTTATATTTCCTCTTTCAATTTCGTAAAAATAATAAAAAATCGAGGTTATCTCGAAAAAGCGGGAATACAATATCTGATGTTTCGAAACTTGATGCTCGACGAAATAAGGTAGTTATCAATTTTATTGTAAGTACTTACGTTTCCGCAATAAAAACAATATGTACTTGCTTTGATGCCTTTTGGAAGTCGTTTCAACTTACCTGAAAAACAGAAAATAGTAATTAGTTTCATAATAAAATAAACCGGCCAAGTGCGAGTTAAACTCGCGTGGAGAGGGTTCCGTACAATTGATTGAATTCTTATAGTTTTCCTGTAATCTACAAGCTATGAACAATATTTTGTATTTTTTCAAAATTTTAGGCTCAGTAGTTTCGGAGATCAGGGGGGGGGGGTGGTCAATTTTCGTCTTCTTTCATGAATAAAATCAAAGCTATTCATTTTACAATAATAACAAAAATATATTTAAGATCCTCATAACGCTAAGAGCGCTTTCGTTTGATATATGACACAGTATGGTTTGCAAAACTTTTTTTTTTATTTCCTAATTTGTCCCCCGAAAATGAACCTTTATTAAAAAAATATTTATTTACTTTGCACATATGTGTTTGGGTCATAGGATTACAACATTCTACCAAATTTCACCTGATTCGGTCCAGTAGATTCGGAGCAAATTGGCTGTGACAGACGGACGGACAGACAGACGCACGAGTGATCCCATAAGGGTTCCGTTTTATTTTATTTTTTGTAAGGAACCCTAGAAAGAAGAAGAGAAGACTAAACAGCACAGCTGATGATGCCACCGGGAACGCGCAGAGATGAAGAAACTGTATTTGTTTGAAGACCTTTCAAAGATTTTAGACTAATTTACACAATGCATAGAAGTGATTGTCTACGAATACGTAATACATTCACTGTTGTGAAAGAGAGTTAGCGCAAAACCTTACACAATATCTTCGGTCAAATACTTTCAAACATAGTTCAACATTAGCCTAGGATATTATACACCTAGGTACAGTGCCGGTTTTAGCTCTACCAGCGCCCTGGGCGAGATTCCCCCCCCCCCCCCCCCCCAAACTGCTATTCACTCTCACTTAGGTTTCAATCTTATAGGATTTATTTCTGCTAACGGGGTGCAAGTACGATATAGGATTCTTCAAATTTGCCGCCCCATTGTAAACAAAGGGAAGGAGGGGGGTGCATACAAATAAGAGTCTAGGAGTTGCCGCCATTAACCAGCCGCTATTTATATATTTATTATTACATGTGACCCCCTTGCCCAAAAACGCCCTCTGTCGCCCCTTTGAATCTGACGCCCTGGGCGGTCGCCCAACCGCGCCCTACCCTAACGCCGCTACTGCCTAGGTACATCGAAAGATATCATGTCGATGATTTATAGGTCCTGGTTTAGATTTACTATCACTGTTTGATACTGACATCTGACCGATTAGAATAAAACGTGCCATAGGTAGAATCAATTATATTCGTAGTATATACAGGGTCTAACATAATATACTGAAACTATTTTAAGGGTGGATTCAGTCCATGATATTAAACAACTTTCTCCAAGGAAAATATAAGAAATCATTTTTGACCTCCCATACAAGTTGAACGAACAGCTGATCCGAGTTTGTAGGGAAAGCCAATAATTTTTTTTCATATTTCGACATATGTTCCTTGGGGAAAGTTGTTCAGTATCATGGACTGAATCCACCCTTAAAATAGTTTCAGTATATTTTCTTAGACGTTATATAGTATTTAAGCCTTTCTTATTGTATTTTCTTTCTTTATTTGTACTTCTGCCTTCCTAATAATGTATTATAACTGTCCTCTGTCTAACTGGTCGACTGGAAGAGATCCCTTCTGGGATATGTCCACCTTTTGCATAATTGTGTTTGAAAGTAAGTATGTGTAATTGCTGTGTGTTAATATAAACAATAAAGTTTTTTTAATAAATAAATAAATTATTATCACTACTATTTACTTACACATCTTCACATTTACACATCACTATTTCGAGGTTTTTTCCATCTTCTCGTACAACATCATTTTTTTTATTAAATAATTTTACGGCTCTGGATACAAATCCTTTAGAGCCTATCTTTAATTTTGTTCTTTATTCCTAATCCTTACTAATCTAATACTAACAAGTAACAATCAAAGGGTGGTGTAGGCCTTTGACTGCTTCAAGGAAGCTTCTGGCGATAAACGAGTCCACTAGTTTTCATAGACGACTGAGTAGCGGACGACGCCCGAAGACGCCCACACAGTCCGCAAAACAAATATCACTACAGCCGTACTATGACTGTCCACTTCAACTATTTCACTCATTGTTCATGAGCATGAGCATTTATACCACCACCAAACAACACCAATTTCATATTATAAAGTCCACTAAAATCAATTTGCTAAATAATTTAAAGCAAACCCCAACCGAACCCCTTGACTTCCCGACAAAAACTCCCTCGTCCACCATCATGCAAGACTAGGGTTGCCCTTTCCAAAATCATAAAAGCCAGACTCGGCGCTAATAAGAGCCGGAATGGATACGCTTATCCGCTTTACCAAAAAGCCGTACAGGCTGGTACCTAGTTCTAACAACTTTGCCAAAAAGCCTAACAAAAGCCGGACACACAAATATTTGGCCAGACGCGACCCGGAAAAGCCAAACATGTTTGCCAACAAGCCAAATATGACCAACCTACACAAGACCCAAAATGCCCTGTCTGTCCAATTAGGGAATTAGGGATAAATACGTGATTGCGTACATATAAATGAATAACTTAATAAATAACATAGCGACTAGTACACTTATCTACAAAATCGGTGCAAACTAGGCACTATGCGCTACTTTGTATCTGCGTTAGAATTTAATCAAAACCAATCAACACACATGCGATATCGCAATCACCCATGAATTTACCTACTTCAAATACGAGTTTGAATGTAAAAACTGGATTATATACTGTATGCAAGGCTGGTAAGCTGTCACTTTGTTCGTAAGCCGTTTATTAATCGCTTTGCTTTTTATCCGATTAAGGTAGATCACATTCCTGGTAGGCTGAGAGCTGAGTCTCCAAACTCTGTAGACCACTTAGTTTTTAATCTATTGCATAGCTTTTATCGAGAGCCCCCACTCCGCCTTCCGACCGGCACAGCGGCGCGGCGTTGAAAGCCGTGCATCGTCTAACGTCGTATGCAATAGCTTTACCGCGGCAGTCCCCGAGTGCCACACGTTATTTAAGCTATTTTTTTTATTTTTCATGTGTATAAGTGGCCAGCACTGGATTCAGATTTTTCAAGCTGCCGAATGCCATCTTACATAGCTTTACTGCCATACAACGATGAAAACCGGGACCAATGGCTTTACGTGCCTTCCGAGCACGGAGGAGCTCGACAAATATTAATGCCACTTCTCCCATCCAAGTGACGACCACGCCCGGGCCCGGGGTTGGTGAACTTGCGAAAGCGCTGGCAATGCGTACTCCTACTGGTCCACCGAGCTCTTTAGTTATAAGAGAAGAAGTTACATACTTTTATCATCATCATCATCAGGTCTTTTTTAGTCTTTACTGCAGGAGCACGACATATATTAGCCAGAGCAGTCAGAGGATTTGGCCTACACTCTCCACGCTGGCCAGACGGGTTGGAGAGTATAATTAATGTTTATAAGCTTTGTTTGTATTTCCTCGCATTCTACGACATCCACGGAAAGACTTGGATTCTACTCTGCCGGAAACCAGACAGGCCACAACATACATACTCGTATAACTTTTAATTTATATTTACAGGTGAAGTCTTCTAACATCATCACTACATCTTGTGTAAAGCCTTTCTATTTTTCTCTTCTTATAAATTGGCAACTCATTATTTACAACTTGTAAATAAATGTATAAGAATTCGTTTAA
Source organism: Acrobasis repandana (assembly GCA_963576875.1). Taxonomy (NCBI): domain Eukaryota; kingdom Metazoa; phylum Arthropoda; class Insecta; order Lepidoptera; family Pyralidae; genus Acrobasis; species Acrobasis repandana. Next base: position 2,619,888 of record OY756221.1, on the reverse strand, counting down.
AACTAAGAAACTGCGCACGAGATTTGTTAGAAATTAAAATTAACTAAACTTTTCCCTTTAGCAAGCACAGAACTTTTCCTGTATTTTCCTTACATACCAGGAAGGTAATGAGAACCTCAAATTCAGAAGACATTTTAGCATAATTGAATGGGCCTGATAATATGAAAGTACTCGTAGCACATACATTTCCTATGCATAAAAGCCATTTTGACAACCTGCATGGTGTAATGGCCAGCCTACCAATCCGGATATTCTGGGTTCGATCCTCAGCCAGGGCAAGTTGGAAAATGGCTTTTTTCAAATTGTCCTAGGTCTTTGGTGTTTATCTTTATATACGTATTTATATATAAAATTTAGTAGTATGTTGAGTTAGTATCCCATAACACAAGTTTATACTTACTTTTGGGATAGCTCAATCCTAGCTGGGCTTTGTCCAAATATTTATTTATTTAATTATTCAAAAATTAAAAAGAAAGGTATTAAACTTATGCAGCGTAAACAATTTTCCTGAGCAGAAAATAATATACCTATCTACACTATATGAAATAATTATATATGTTTTTCGTCCGCAGTAATCATATACAATTTTAATAGCCTAAATGACTATTTCGCACTATCTTGACATAATCCTAGGTGATATTTACTGTTTTTCATTTATCTAGGAATTTACATATACATAGTGCAATTTGCTATCTAGGTCGCAGTGCAAATTAAAGCTAGTGTGTGCTAGGACAAACGCTGGTTAATGTAGGGCTGCCTAAATAAGTAAAATGTAGAAATTAATACAATACGGATGTAGACTAAAAAAATATATTATACTTATACGTAAACGTACTTATACATAAAAAATATTGTATTTTTACTTTTCTCTGATTAGTAAATAATGAGAAAGATACAGCGCATATAAATTTCGCATGACGTCACAATCTAAGTCCACTATAAAAATTCGATGCGCTATATCTTTCTATAAATAGTAATTTGATTAAACAAACAATATAGGTTCATTATTTGTAGATAATCTAACCAAGTTACTAAATAATAATATATATATTTGACTGACGTACTCAACGTCAAAGTTGACATTTTGTATTAGTATATAATTGACTTGATACTTGGTGTCCTATGATAATAAAGATATTTTGAATATATATATATATATATATTTTCCTTATTATAAATAATAATAATTATATAAAATTATACTGCCAACGACGCAAGATATCTAGATTGTCTGCAGAGTACTTATTTTATGCCCAGGCCACGATATGCTGTGATGATGTCACTTGACAGTTTCCCTTTCCGGTAGATTTGAAAGGCTTTAAACTTATTTTAATAATAATGATAAGTTATTTATTTCAGGCACAAAACCCATATTACACGTCAGTTTATTTATACCTTATTGTACACACATATGTACATGTTTAAGTAAAACAGGCGGACTTAATGCTAAAAGCATTCTCTAACAGTCAAACCTTTGGGTTGATTGGAGAGTTTTATGTGGGTGAATAAAACGTATAAGTAAAGAATTTATATAAAGAAAACTTAAACTGAACTAAATTTAAAAGATATAATCAAAGCACATACTATAAACATATTGTTTTTATACTAAAAAATATAAATTTTTTTTTTCTACTAAAAAAATATAAATACTTAAATTTATTTATTTTTCTTCTATTGAAAATTCCGTTGAATTCAAAACTTAGGTATTACCTGTAGAAGACAGTATCCGTTGAACGAGGTGAAACAGACAACTTTAATCAAATTAACTACACAGAACTTCTGCTTCGCCTTAGTTATAATTACTAAAGCTGTGTTATTCTCAGTACGGTACAAAAGTCTTGTATGTGTGTTGGGTTTTAAGGTATTCAGTCAAAGGCCACATTTAGCGTGATGGTATGCAAATTGTACATAAAAATTATACGTACAAAAATGTAATTTACTTGTTGAATGCCACCACTTGTCCAAACTCTGCTTATTAATTTATAAGTTAGTCATGTGTACCTAATTTAAAATTAATTAAATTAATGTTTACTGGTATTAACAGATACGGCAGGAAGTAATAAAATTGATTAATGTTGAGTTCAGTTAACTACTTGTGATCCACTTTAATAAGTATTTGTACCTATTACATTAATTTTGATTAACATATACATGTTGAGCCTTTACACAGCTCAAGTCCGCTCATGTATGGAGTATTGCTCCCACCTGTGGGATGGATCTGCCCGCTATCAGCTCGAAGCCCTGGAAGCTATCGACAGACGTGCCAGAAGACTCGTTGGTGATGAGATGCTTACGGCAAGACGGCTCCAGAGCCCCGAACATCGCCGACTAGTAGCAAGTATGTGTGTCTTCTACAGGCTGAACTTCGGGGAGTGTGCGCAGGAATTGCACAATTTAATTCCCCCTGCACCATTCCACCATCGGACAACACGACGTGGACAGGAATTCCACCCATTTGTGGTTGATATTCCTCCCCATCGAACCTCCCGTTTCGCCTCCTCCTTCATTGTGCGAACCGCTAAGGTGTGGAATTCCCTCCCTGCGTCGATGTTTGATTTAGGGATTTTCAAGGCAAGAGTGAATAGGCATTTTTTGAGTCTGCGTGTAACACCTTAGACCACATCTTAGCTTCCCATCAGGCTAGATAGATGTCAAACGCACACAAATCACTAATAAAAAATAAAATAAAAAACAAAAAAAAACATAATAACTCATTTTACAAATATGATGGTAATCGTAAGAAGATGAAGCCAAAAGTTGCAACACCTAGAAGTACAGACTTTAAAACGGAAATCAAAACAGAGTCAATGGGCAAAAATGCGTTGAGGCTAGCATCCCATCATTTTGATTCCTCTTTCCATCATCTCGCCTATCATCAGGCTTAAAGTGGCCTTTGAGTCTTGCGGCCCTGCGGGCTCTATCTGCTTGAAGCCGTAAGACCCGAAATGCTCTGTCTGCCCCATTAGGGATAAAGACGTGATAGTGTATTTGTATATTCATTATAGTAAAATATAAAGTTAACCTTGAAACAACATGATCTAAGTAAAAAGAATAATTATAAAACACAATAATAATAAACGCCTTTTCTTTCAGACAAATAATAATAATTCCCACAGCACATGTTCTAATCCACGAGCATTTCATACCAATAGTCATTACGTAGTTTATGTATGTGTATTGTATTTTATTTATTTATTTATTTATTATAGTGTCCTTACTGTCATACCCTGGTTGGTGCTTCATTACAAACTATAGCAAATCTCTCACAAGGCCTCTACATGTTGGACCTGTGTCCCCATGCAAGCCTCAAAGGTCCGGGATACGCCCCGTGAAGGATAAACCTTGAGAGAACATAATAATAATTATTATTATTTATTTCAGATATACATCCATACAATTTAAGAAAATAAAATGATATAAATTACAAGTAATTATTAAAAAAACAAAAAACCCAACTACTAACATATAATTTGTATACCTAGCCATAAATATTGTAAAAAAGAAAAAAATATTTTTCTATTGCAAATAACATTTATTACTTTTACAATGCGTTAGTTTAATACATAAATATAAAACAATTTATTAAAATATAAAAAGCTTATTCGAAGTGGTCTCCATTGGCTGTAATACAGTCCTTTAAACGTTGAGGCCAGTTATCAATAGAAGCACCCATGGGAAAATTCCATTCCATTCCAATTATTTCCATGGGAAAATTCTTTACTGCCAATCGTATGGATTGTTTTAGGGACTCCAAAAAATCATGACGTTTAGAGCAAGCCATAAATCATAATCCAGCGAATTAAGATCGGGACTAGACGACGGCCAGTCTTCAGCTCTGATGAAGTCGGAAACGTTCGATTCCAACCAAGACTGCGTGGACCGAGCTTTGTGACCCGGTGCCGAGTCTTGCTGGACGGACCATTCTTGGTTATTGAATATGGTGTTGTTAAGATGCTTAACTACCTTCTCAAGAATGGTATCTTGATACACTTGTGCCGATGTTTTGAAACCTTTTTCACAAAAGTATGGCTTAGTCAATCCTTCATAGCTAACACCCCACCAAACCATCACTGAAGTCGGATAATGCCCACGTTGCACTCTGTCGACTAATTGGGAAGCTTTCTTAGAGCTTTGAGCATAAATACGGTCATTTTGTTTGTTAAAATGTTGCTCAGTTGTAAAAAAAATCCCATTAGTTAACAATTTTTTTCTGTGACCTCCCTTTGCGTACCGCTTCAGTAGTTGTTTCGATTTTGCTACCCTATTTTTTTTAAATTATCAGTTAAGAAATGACCAGTACGTCTCATATAGGCTGCACGTCCTAAGTCATATTTTAAAATACGCGACATGGTTCTACGTGCTATCTTCATCTCCCGTGATAAAATCTTTTGCTTTCGGACAGGATTTCTTTGAATTCTTTCCCTTACTGCTTTGACCAACTTTTTCGTACGAACACTGCGTGGACGGCCAGGTATTTTTCTGTCACAAACAGAGGAGGTCTCATTGCACCTATTGATAGCCGGGTACACAAACATTTGACTAATACCAAGCGTATGGAGAGTTTTAAAAATTGCATTTGGCTCCATACCTACTTTGTGTAATGCAATCACAGCGATTCGGTTCTCTTTTTACTTCCCACACCATTTTATTCTCGCAAAATATTGTACAATGTATTGGTGCCAAAATAAGAAAAGACAATGAAAAATCATCTCTCTTCCCGCGCAGATCGTTAAAGCCGATCGAGGGAATGGGCAAGAATCTGAATCATATCAATAGGCGATGCGGTTAGCAACCCATCACTATTATGATTTCCTTTTTCCACCTTCATGCCCACCATCTCGCTAAAAGTGGCCTGGGCCTTGTCGCCCTAGGCTCTGTATTCTCCGTTAGGGATAAAGACGTGATAGTGTATCAAGGTCGCTCAACGGGCTATGGAGAGGGCTATGCTAGGTGTTTCTTTACGTGATCAAATCAGAAATGAGGAGATTCGTAGAAGAACTAAGGTCACAGACATAGCTCAGTGGATTAGCTTATTGAAGTGGCAGTGGGCGGGGCACATAGCGCGAAGAACCGATGGCCGATGGGGCAGAAAGGTTCTCGAATGGCGGCCACGTACCGGCAGGCGCAGCGTAGGACACCCACCTGCTAGGTGGTCAGACGACCTGAGCAAGGTTGCAGGAAAACGCTGGATGCAGGCCGCTTCCGATCGGTCGTTTTGGAAATCCTTAGGGGAGGCCTTTGTCCAGCAGTGGACTTCCTGTGGCCGATATGATGATGATGATGAATGTATCAGTTAATAAAAAATCATATAAAAATAACGGATTCCAAATTCAAATGTAATATTTTGTTTATTTTTAATTGTAACAGTATTTATGGCCAGACTAAGTAAATGAATTCAAACTAACCTACCTCAAAAGACCATTAAATTATACAAGGAATGCATATTATGCATAACATATAGCCGCCATTAAATGCATAAAATATTGCCATAAAACTCGTAAATAACGCGTCCTTGTCAGATTGCTTTTATTTAAACAAATAAAAACTTTAATATCGTCGATTAATTAATAGGACCGGTGCAAGTATATAAATGTCGAATGTCAATGTTGTGCCCATACCTGTTTCTGTTGGGAACTCCACCCTCGAAGTTGTAGACCAGTATACCTACCTGGGTCAATCGATCCAGGCAGGAAGTTCCAGCTTCGAGGAAGAGGTCTTTCGACGAATCCGACTCGGCTGGGCAGCGTTCGGGAAGTTACGCAGTGTCTTCTCGTCCAAAATACCTCAGTGCCTTAAGACGAAAGTTTATAATCAATGTGTGTTACCAGTGATGACTTATGGCTCCGAAACGTGGTCCCTTACTATGGGTCTCATAAAAAGGCTCAAGGTAGCTCAACGCGCTATGGAGAGGGCTATGCTTGGTGTTTCTCTACGTGATCGAATCAGAAATGAGGAAATTCGTAGGAGAACAAAAGTCACGGACATAGCCCAGCGGATTAGCTCGTTGAAGTGGCAGTGGGCGGGACACATAGCGCGACGAACCGATGGCCGATGGGGCAAAAAGGTTCTCGAATGGCGACCACGTACTGGCAAGCGAAGCGTAGGACACCCACCCACAAGGTTGTCAGACGACCTGACCAAGGTCGCTGGAAAGCGCTGGATGCAGGCCGCTCTAGATCGGTCATTTTGGAAAACCTTGGGAGAGGCCTACGTTATGCGGCTGAAATGATGATGAATGATGAAGTATATAAATACTTGCACCGGTCCTATTAATTAATCGACAAAATCGTCCTGAGTATAAGAATTAAAAAATAATAATTACAATAATTGATACTAGGGGCAGACTAAGGCGTAAATGGGAAGAAAATTGTGCTTATACAGGGTCTAACAAAAAACACTGAAACTATTTATAGGGTGAATTCAGTCAATGACACTGAACAACTTTCCCAAAGGAACATTATATCGAAATATGAAAAATCATATTTGGCCTGCCATATAAATATAAATCAATAAATAACTTCAATAAACATTGCGATTCGGTACTTGACTAATTTTTTTTTATTATTTCCCATCAGTGGGACGAAATAGGTTATTTAAAAAATATACAGGCTGACTTTTTAACCACCAGACAAAATAGAAAGTAGTTCAGTATCATGGACTGAACTTGCTCCAAAAATTTGGCTGGTGTTTAAAAAGTCACCCTATATATTTACTCGTATATCAAAAAGTAACCTTATCCAAAACTAAAAACAAAGAGCTTTTTAATCAGCCCAAAAATAAGTAAGTTATATATAAGCATTAAAAATTTTTTAGCATTTCTTGTTATAGCGGCCACAGTTATACATAATCGGTGAAAATTTCAAGTGTCTAGCTATTATGGTTCAAGAGATAGAGCACTGTGACAGACGGAAAGACAGACGGACAGACAGACGGACAGACAGATGGACAGACGGACAGACAGCGGAGTCTCAGTAATAGGGTTCCGTTTGCACCCTTTGGGTACGGAACCCTAAAAAAGGATGCACACATAGAAATGTCACATCACTACACAATAGGTTCCGCAAACAAGTACGAAAGTGTTAGCGAGCTGTCCCCACCACACTCCTACTTTTCTTTATACTAATATTTAAAATAAGTACTAATTACTGCTTCATTTATTAACCAATTTTTTCTTTGTTTTTAGAAAAAGATTTATTTTATTGTTAATGGTAGTTTCGTAAAAATATTGTACAAAATCAAACACGGTCAAGTACCCAATTACAAAATATTTTCTGCCATCATCAACACACCCTATGACATAACTTTATAGTTTTTATATAATGTAAGTATTCGATTTCATTTAAGTATGCAAACTGTTAGCTTTTATATAATAAAATGAATCACTGTTGTGTCCATTAGTGCATTTGAGTGCAAAATAGGATCCTAACTTCTTATTAAATGCGAATAAATTTGCATTAAAACATGATTTATCTTGCAATTTAAATTCAAAGTTAAGAAATTTTTGTAAGCCTTGCGAATTGGCTTTATTTGAATTTATGGACGACTAATGCAAGATTGGTTAATTAAGAAATGTCGTATTTTAAATTTACAAATCTAATGTCTACATAAAAAGAGTATTGCTGCTTATTGTCATCAGTGGCGACAGTCTTCATTATAACTTATGTCACAGAATAAATAATACTAACGTACAGAAGTCTCACTCAGCAAAGAAATTCAAAGAAATATCTACTCAATGTGGCGAGCGATATGGTTTAATTTAGCTCACGTCAGAACTCAGCACCTTTTCGCATAGATACCTAGACATCCATTGCAAGCTAATTTTGTTCTCATTACTCTAGACAAACGATTCTTATGTATAACTGAATTTACCACCCGGAGGGGCTGTCTGCGCGCATAGTAATAATGTAGGTACATTTTCGATGCCTAAACGGGAGTGACACAGGCCTGCTTATGTTAGTCCACTACTTAACTAAAGACCCTCCCAATAAAGGAATGATTTTTCCACAACCACAAGGTAAGCGGGATGGATTGCGAAAGATAGTCACATTCTTAGGGACTCTGTAATTAAAATGATATTTGAGGTATCTCATCATCATCAGGTCTTTTTTTAGTCTCCACTGCAGGAGCACGACACTCTCTGTACTACCAGAGCCATACTTAATCAGAGCAGCAAGAGGATTTGCCATACACTCTCCACTCTCATTGATGTTTATAAGCTTTGTTTAGCTTGTGTTTCTTACGTCGCTTTCTACGACAACTACGGGAAGACTTGGAGTGATCCTGTTTTACTCTGCCAGAAACCACATTGCACTGCCGGCAAAGCAGTTAATTTAAGGTATTATGGTCATTTAAAACATTGGATATAGAAACAACGAGGTACGTCAAATATCCTTAAATATTTAATTGCAAGTGCATTACAAAGAGATTGGCAATAAATTTACTCAGCCTTGATAGCAATTAACTTTAAATATTTGCGTATGACGTGCGTGCGACAACCATAAATTAAAATTAAATGAGCAATGGGATCGGACGCGGTGTATTGATTCGATTATTAACTGGTTAATTGTATTGGAATAATGCATGAAATGTTTTTGAATACCTTACGTAATTTCGCAGGCGTCTTTGTCTGTTTTTTTTATATTTAAGGACAAATCAAACTGATAGAGCTAGCCCCAAAGTTAGTTTTTTTAAACTTTATTTAATGGGATACTAACTCAAAGATACTATATTTTATAATAAATACAAATATAAATAAACACCCAAGACTCAGGACAATTTGAAAAAGGCCATTTTCCAACTTGCCCTAGCTGGGGATCGAACCCAGAACCTCCGAATTGGTGGACTAGCGTGTTAACCATTCACCGTGGAGGTCGTCGTTTTTGCTTTTATACCGTCGAGATATAAAAAAAACTTGTACTTGTAATGTACCAGCTGCTTCTCTTCGGAAAGGGCGAAAATGACAATCATGTTAATAGGCGATGCGGCTAGCAATCCATCACTAATTTAATTCCTTTTTACATCTTCTGGCCAACCATCACACTAAAAATGACCTTTGGGTATTGCGGCGGGCTCTGTCCTATAACTGACGGACTAAATAAAAAAAAAAAAACTAAATAAAATAATATTTTTCGGACCCAGTCCACAGTGTCCACACCCCTATTGTAAGCTTCATTTCAATTTCATTTTGTGTTGTCTCTTAGTACAAACCGCAACCCCGCATTTTCTGGAAAGGAAATACCGCAGTATTTCAAATACATGGAATTTTAAGCAACTGAATTAATACCTACAGCATAGAGTCTCTACTCTATAGCAACAAATAAATGTCTTTCAATTCAATTCGACTTTGTATTTGTATTTCTCTAAATACAAATACAAAGTCGAATTGAATTGAAAGACATTTATTTGTTTCTATACCTAACACATATACTTACAAATAATAGACAAACATAATAAAAAAATTGACACAATAACATTTCAATTTTTTGTGTGTGTGTGCTACAGCAATACAAAGGACACAACTCAGTGGTAATTTTGCCCGATTCCAGCTGTGGCCTGAAAAGATGCGTGGTGTGGATTCAATAATACTAATGTGAAAATAAATAATGAAAGAGAAATAAATATCACATTCTTCGTATCAGGTGGTGATCCGCTTTTACCCGACTACTGATATCAGAGAATACTCGTAACGATATATATTTTCAGGAAGACTGGTAAAGAAAGTTACTTCAACCACTCCAAGTAGGTACTTTAACCACTTTCAGAATAGAATTTACTTTGAAATGGTGACACAACTTTCAAAACTTGTTGCTATGAAAGAATTTATATTATACGTCTATTATGTTATTATACGTGGTTAAAGATTTTTATTTATTTTTTGGCAAATAGTTGCCGACAAATAATTTTTTATTTCGAATTTGTTTCAATGCAATGGTGTGATCGAGCTAGGAAGTCTATGACGGACAGCACAATAGGTCCAATGAAGTTGAAAAAAAAAGGTTTTTTGTTTTTTTACTATAAAGTTTATAAATCAATGGAACGGATGTTCAGCTAACCCATACAATAACAAAATACCTACGTATGCGTTTTTGCCTTTTTTTTAAATATAGTCAATATATACTTTATACTTCGAAGGAAAATGTTATTCCGTCCTGTTACCAATTAAACCCTACGGGAAAATGCCAACAGAGGGAGAGGTCGAAATTAACCATATTAAAGAGCATCTTTATGCAATTATCAGAAAAAAATGCCTCTTAAATCTGTAGTGTTAAACTCTACGACTGATTTTAGGAGTGCTTTCTATGAATACAGCTGTAAGTTTCGACTCTACACGTAGCTCCTCTGCATCTTCAGCCCGTTTGAAGGTCAATAGTAGATTCTCATGGTAATAGCGCACGATCCGCGCCGGTACAAAGGACCTGATTTAAATAATTACAATTAGTCAAGGAATAAAAGGATTCAGGGATTCGCGCGCCAATTCGATGAATATTTGCCTCGCTTCGAGAATTCGAGAAATTTCTCAATGGCAAATACGCCAATCCTATAGGATTATTGAACGAGCGAGCGAAGCGAGCAAAGCCTCTCAGTTTCGAGGCTGGCCAAAATGCTTTGGTCCGTCTGTTCTTGCCTACAGATTGCAGTTTTCAAACGATTTCGACGAAAATTGGCGCACAAGTTCCTTGATTTATTAAAAATTTTTAGTCGATCGCGATTTTTGATTGGGGGAGAAATATGGTGAAAAGTGGGGAATATCCAATTTAAGAGGCACACTATTTACAAGTGTTGCAAAAAAAAATTTAAAAGGGAGGAGTGGCGGGGAATGTGAGGGGAAGTTTGCTGTAGCGTTATATATGGACGGATTTCACTGAAAGTAGTGTAATGTTTTCAGCGTTCACGTATGAGTTTATGAACTTACAGGCTTTTTAACCATCAGCCAACTAAACTATATTCTACCATTGACATGTATATATAGACTCGGCGTCTTCAAAAACGGCCAAGTTCTTTTTGGTAAAATAGACTAAACACTTAGTTTGCACAAACACGTAGTACAGAAAGGTCAATATATTTTTACATAACTTCGAGTACGTGGTTCAAATTAAATCCTACATATATTTCAATAAATGCGAATGTTGGTAAGTATGGCTGGATGTACGGATGGGTGTATGGATGGTTGTATAGATTTTTAGATTGTAGACCCACGACTATCATATTTATAAAGGTAAAAGTTAAACTGCACATATCTGTTTCTTTGGTAACCTTTTATTATTCTTACTTAATTTCTTTCCATAAAGTTTTGCATTAAAAGAAAGTGATTTCTTGTACTTGTATACCTTTTCGGTTTTTTTTTCTTTGTTAGCTATCTCTGTATTTAATGAATTATATAATCATATACGTAGGTATTGGGTCTAAATTACATATGTTTTTTTAGATTACATATATGAAGATTTGTAATCGGCTTATAGTCATAAAATAATTTATCAAAATGTCTTCTGTCTGTTATCAAAAACTTCAAAAATGTCTAAGCGGCCATCTTGGATCCAAAATCTGATAGCAGTTTCAAGTTGCGCGGGGCACTTATAGGGGTACAGCCCCCACATACAAAATTTTTGAGCCCTCGGAGGTCCTAGTGAGACGTTACGAGGTATGACTTAATTTTATAAAGGATTTATAGGATTTTAGGAAACTTTTGTAAAGCATTTATAGCATATGTAGATAATAATCATAAAACTTAAACATTGTTAAACGTTTTACAAACATTAATAACTAAGTAGCAAATAAATAGTTTTTCGATGCTTCTATGAAAAAAGTGAAATGTAGGCATATTTATGATACCTACATTTCACTTCTGTTTTGTTAGTCTATGACGAATCATTCCATCGGTTGACAGATCATTCACTCATTGCATTCATTATGGCAGCCTAAATTTTACATTCCCGTATTTAATTTTCAATCAATGAAATCTAGTTACTTACCGATGGAAAGTTATTCCTTCATATTTTGCTTTGTTCTTTGAATTACTAGTGCAGTATCTTAACACACACCAAGGCATTTTTGACTGAGTTGACAGTGTTTTCTTTAATGAATTGTGGAGTGTTTTATGCGCGTATTGCTAGCGAGTGACTAATGTGAGGTGAACAGTGATAGCATATGATGAACAGAACACAACTGTGGTATGTGGCGTCTTCTCTAGTACGTAAGTACATAGATCTCGTTGTATTCTACTATTTTCCTTTTATTGAAAATCGATAAAAAAATTACAGAATTACAAAAAAAAAAACATAATTACTGCATTTTTTATTAATTACTTATTTTAATATAATAATATAATAACCGTCTATTACAAAACACAGACTAAAGTAGTAACTATACCATTGTTTGGTGGTTATTGATGAATTATGTGAGTTAGACAGGAAAGGCTGCATAAAATTTCACCATAGCTTCATCTCTCAAATGGAAAAATACCGATCATTCTCAATAGATCCATTGACCAAATCCATTAGAGATCTAGTGAGATTTTGTTTTCAGTAGATCCAACCTTTGACAGTTTGGATCTACTGAGAATGATCATTCTGAGTAGATGAATGAGTAGATGCCTTCAAAATTTAATGTTGTTTTTTGTCTAAAAATAAAATTTAGTCTAAACTTATTTCAAAATCTAAAATATGTTGACTGCGGCATGGTGTCAAGAACGCTAGCTGCGTTTCCTCTAGGTATGCTAATTCCTTGAGCAATTTTCGTCTTTAAATATTCTCACTGAAATTTATATGTTGATTATTATTATTCGTTTACCTCTTTGAAAAACATGTGCATCCGCGGCATTCATGGGCACGACTCCAGTTGTGCAAACAAATGAGAAAATGCGCACTTCTGTCAGGTTGATTTATCGATAAAGATAATGTTTGTATATTATCTTTTATTTTCCAACCATAATCAAATAACTAATTAATTGAGTACGTAACTGAACGTCGAAATACAGAGCCAGTTAGATCAAGTCAAGATGAGGAAAATGTTTTTTTTTTCAGATTGACCTGGGTTTTAGATGTTTCTCTATATCGTCGCTTAGGTAACAATACCGCGTAAGTCAAATTTGAAAAGTTTTAAGGAGAGTAACGTCGAAAATATCTATCCAATGACATTTAAAACGTCATGTGTAATTTTTTTGACTTACGCGGTATTGTTACCTAAGCGACGATATATGTATTTGTTATAAAATATAGTATCGTTATGTTAGTCCCATTACATAATTCTCGAACTTACTTTAGGGCTAGCTCAATCTGTGTGTTTTTGTGTGTGATAGCTAATAGTATTATTTTTTAAGAAAAATTCAAAGTTTGGTCTAAGGTTATCAAAACAAAGACTCTTTAGCCATGTAATTCAAGTACTACGAGTGTACTTTAGATAGCCATAGGCGGTTAATTGTCGATGGGGGGGTAATCAAGAGGCGACGGCGCGGCGGCTCTGATGCTCGAATTATCTAGAACAGGGAGGTATTCGAAATACAGGGGGTCTTGTAGTGGACTGCTTCTTATCCAGTAAACCAAGTGTGTTGAATATTTTGGCATTTTATTTGTACACCAGCACATAGGTAGCACGCCTCAGACCTACCACTACTAGACTTGCAACGATATTGCTAGAAAGAGACTGTCAAATACAGTACAACGTGAGTGTGAAAGAAACGCTGATATGTTTTTTTTTGTGTCTATCGGCTTGGCTGCTATAAGCAGGCCTACTATCAAAATCTGGGCCAAACAAACCACAAAACGATCGAAGAAAGTTATTAATTTTAGGGATTTTATCTTTTAAAAGGTGATTTAGGGTTTTATTTCAGCTTATTATAAGTTAGTAACCATAGTTTGTTCTGTGACGTGTGCAAAATATGGGTGGAGGCAACAATCAAAGATAGAAAGAGATGCACTTAAGTGGCCACGCACTATGCAGGTCTAGTAGTGATAGGTCTGTGTAGCACGCCCTATTTAACAGGTTGAAAGAAATTAAGTGTGAAGTGTCAAAACTTGACTTTGACAGTTAAATTATAAATCTATAACTTGTGTTACCATCAACAATGAGCTTAGACCCTCGTAGCTATATTCAAAGAAAGTACTCTTTATGCGAAATAAAAAATGCATGTGTCATATGTATCTACACTTCCCGTACAGATCATAAAAGCCAATCGTGGGAATGGGCGAAAATGCAAATTACGTTATCAACATGCAGCTTGTTAGCTTCATCAAAATAGTGATGGGTTGCCACCATCGCTATTTTGATTCCTATTTCCACCTTTTCCGCCACCATCACGCTTAAAGTGGCTTTGAGTCTTGCGGCCCTGGGTTTTGCCTGCTTAGAGCCGTAAGACCCAAAATGCTCTGTCCGCCCCAGTAGGGATAAGGACGGTATAGTATATTTCTACCTTTGTATATGTTGTACGGGCTATACAAGATAACTATAGTGTAATGAAATTAAAATAACAATCAAAAAACAAAAAAAAAACCGACATGTCCATACAAAAGTGTGCTGCCCAACCAATTTGTATGGGAATGTCGATTTTATTTTGTTTTTGACTGTTATTTCGTCCGATTTATAACGCAGATGTCAAATACACGTTATATATGTAACTTTTGTCTCCTTCGATTCGAACTTTCCTCCTAACCTCAAAACATGTCACGTATCACGTGGCGTGGGCGTGACTGCAATTGATTTGTGTAATCGGTTATCACCAAGTGGATGGAGATGACGTCAAAGGTAATGACGTCAGTCATCTGCTGATTTCAACTCCCACTCAGCCCCTATGAGTAGGCCTCAACAACGAACTTACACAGAGTATTAAAAACGTCTAATGATCCTTGAAGGAAGGGCTCACTCCGTAAAATGTAACGGCTTAGAAAATAAGTAACCCTATAAAATACGAAAAAAAGGTGGATCTTTTATCTCATCATCATCTTTTGTAGTCTCCACTGCAGGAGCACATTCCTCTCTGTACTGCCCGAGCCATAAATAAGTCAGAGCAGTCAGAGGATTTGGCCTACACTCTCCACGCTATGTATGTATGTAATATATAAAGACGTGTCAGTGTACAGTATGCTTAAAAACAACTCAACTAGGTAGTTTATTAAATAGAAAATCAAATTCCACAAACAGGTCTCTGGTACGGAAGCGCGGCCGGATGTTACGCCATAGGGTCCCATGATCACGATATGTAGTACCAAGGTCGGCATACTACGCCGTTTTCTATCATTAGCAATGGAGTAGAGATGACTGCTTCGAAATTGCGTTGACCAAATGTGTGGACTTCAAAAATTCAAAGATTAATTAAGAATACATACAAAGTGGAAGGGACATACCCGTAATAAATCGAACCACGGGCTTATACTAGATCACTAAAGTATAATGAAATTAAAATAACAGTCAAAAAACCAAAAAAAAAATCGACATTCCCATACAAATCGCCTGGGCGGCCGCACACTTTTGTATGGAAATGCCAATTTTTTTTTTTTTGTTATTTGATCTTCTAGATCTAGTATAGACCGTTCAATTTATTAAGGGTATGTCCCTTCCACGTAGTATATGTACGTATATACGAGTATGCCTTTATCCCTAATGGGGCAGACAGAAAATTTTGGGGCTTGAAGACAGAGCAGCAACACCCAAAGGCCACTTTCAGCGTGATGGTGGGCGAGATGGTAGAAAATGAATTAACACAGTTTTACAATCTGCACGGGAAGATAAGCAGCTGGTATATTTTAAGATTTTCTTTTCTCCCTCTCCAGCATGGAAGAAGCCTTTACAAAACACTTTTTTAAAATATACATACATGACATACCGAAATAGCGAAAAAAATCCGCTGCTCTATACATTTGAATGCAGTAGGTATGCAATTAACTATAGGAGCAGCGAATTTTTGACAGATCCAGAGCGGCCTGCATTCAGCGCTTTCCAGCGACCTTGGTCAGGTCGTCCGACCACCGGGTGGGTGTACTACGCTTCACTTGCCAGAGTGTGGTCGCCATTCTCAGAACCTTTTTGCCTCATCGGCTATCCGGTCGTCGCGCTATGTGTCCCGCCCACTGCCACTTCAACGAGCTAATCTGCTAGGCTATGCCAGTGACTTTTGTTCTGATTCGATCACGTAGACAAACACCGAACATAGCTTCTCCATAGCGCAATTAGCGACCTTGAACCTCCTTCAGAGTAACGACACCCACAATAAATTCGTGTACAATTTCACTTCGAGTGAGTGCAAAGTGTACATTATACAAGTGGTTTTAGCACACTATTGCGTCACATTAGGTTAGTAACACATATGTTTAGTTTTTCCGCATTTTTCGCGTCCATTACGGTTTTTTCTGCGAACCACTTAATTTTATTGTCACCTCCTGCGGCTATAATGGGTAAATTAATGTGCCGTTTATGTTTAGTCAATTGATCAGTTAGGTGGTCAGCGTGTTTCCAGTGTTACTCAGTTAAAACACTAGGTCAATTTACACTAGTTTCATTTACATTAATATGAAAAATGTTTAATTACGTAAATGTTTATTATGTAAACCTGATAGATCTAAGCAATACTTGTAATGAACTACTTTCATCCAAACTAAACTAACTCGTAATACCTAGTCGTAAATAAGTTTTTCGTACAAACTTTTATTGTGAGACCTTCATTTAGTATCCAGACAAATGTAATAAGCCCAAACTCGGTGGGGTTGCGTCGTTCTATTACAGGGTTCCTATAGTCACCATCCGGCTCCATTATCAGATGAGCTTTTTTATAATGATATTAAAGTTTAATCTCAACCGGAAATCGGGAAGAGGCTCAAATTTGACTTGCAAGATTTGACCCAAACAAATAAACAACAACAAATAGGCCCTGTTTGTTGCAGGCCCTGATTGTTGTTGTTTTGGTTCGGGTCATTACAAGCTTTTATTTAGCTTGCCCTACGAATAGTATTATTCGTAGAGCTTGCCCTGGGCAAGCTAAATAAAAGCTATCGATTATCCTAATCCTAATTAATATTATAAATGCGAAAGTGAGTTTGTATATTTGATTGTTACCTCTTCACGCTTTATCTACTGAACTAATCTTCTTGAAAATTCGCATACACATAGTTAGGAGTACACAGAAGGACATAGGGTATCTTCTATCCCGGAAAAATGTAATGTTCCCGTGGGATACGCGAGCGAAGCCGCGGGCGAAAGCTAGTGTCATAATAAAACTTTATCAAAATCTCTTTGTGTAATAATACCAATAGAAGTAACAATACCATAGACAATATATCTACACAGACACGTCAAAAAGAGGGGCGTTATAAACGCGTTTCTTTTTCGACAGACATGCATACTTTCCACGGCTTTTTCCATTATTGAGCCCAGACCGACAAAACTCACGCCCACGTATAGCATGATGGTGGGCGTGTAGGTTGGAAATGGGATCAAAATAGTGATGAGTTGCTTGCCACTCCCCCCTCCCCCCCTAATAACATGATTTCTTAGATTTTCGTCTAAACCCCCTCTTAAACTCTCATCTTACTTGCATGAAACATACTCTAGAAAGAAATATACTCGGATACTGGTGGATTTTGCACCTGTCTAAATCGAAATTTTGTAATCAGAATCATTAATAGAATACAAAACCGTCAGATAAGAGACTAATTTTTTGGTAATTTTATTCTCCCAAATGTCTAATAAATGGCTAACCTACTGGCTTTACTATACGCGCGGCCGTTGCCCTCCCCGCTCGCCGGCTGCCCCCGCCACGAGCTCGGTAGCGGGTGGTGACATTCAAATGGGAGATTTTTGGTGTGCATCTGTCGGCTGATTACTTTGGTTTTTATTATGTAAACAATTTTTTTTTACTAGCCACTGTCGGCTGATATCTTTGGTTTTTATTATGTAAACAATTTTTTTTTACTAGCCATCTATGTCCCACTGCTGGGCAAAGGTCTCCCCCCTTTCCTTCTACAATTCTCTATCCTTGGTCTTCAATTTCCAGTCTTTGTCGAATGCACGCAAATCGTCTACCCATCTAGTCCTCGGTCTACCTTTTTTTCTGCATCCATCGGTTGGAACCCAGTTTGTGGCATATGGGCCCATCTTTCCGGATGCATACGGTCGACGTGGCCCGCCCAATCCCACTTCAACCTGGCTGTTTCCTTGCCTACATCCGTAACTTTGTCATGGAGCGCAGAGTGGTGTTTCTAACTTTATCAATCAGTTTTACACCTAATATGCTGCTGTAAACTATTATGACAGAATATGTATTTTTAAGAGTACTTTCCTTGAGTATAGCTACGAGGTTTAAAAATCTAAGAAATACTCTATTACAAATAAATGCATACAATCTTAAAAATATAAAATATTGTTCATTTTTCAGAACGAACATTGTAAATGTCAAAAATAAACGGTACACTTTGCGACACTGCATCCCTTTGTAGAGCAGCCTTCCGTCGCATTGTGCTTGTGGCGGACACTTCGCCGCGTGTACATTGTACGAGTACAATGTTTACTTATCATGTCCCAGTTTTTTACAGGTTAATAAAATTTATGTCGTTCTTTATTATCATTTTTTACATTGCTTTCAGGGAGAATAACATGTTGAACCTAGATGGATGCAAGCGCAGATCCAGGGTCAAAACCCCCTAAGCAAAGTAAAACCCTATGTCTGGAGGGACATGGGCCCCCCCTTCTTCTTCGTCTAAGCGCGTTCCCAGTTGCATCCTCAGCTGCGCTACTTCGGAGCCCGGGGTGCGCCTTCCCGCTTTTTCTTCTCCAAATATAACATGCATGTTGACATGCATGTGTTCACCCAAGGTCAACCAAGGATGCCAAAGACCTTGCAAAATGGAGAAGAAATAGCCGGATCCCCCCCGTCCCGTCCCCCCTTAACCGAAGGCTGGATCCGTCCTTGGACGGTTGTGCCTGCAAGTGACATTCTATCTTGAGCACCTTTAGAAATCATGTTGAAATCTTAATTCTGTATTTTTTAGATCTTTTTCACGTGAAAGTGTGTTTATCTGTCTGTCAATTAAATTGTTAACAAAAAAACAACCGACTTCAATTTTTTTTAGGAGTTTCTTCCATATCAAGTTCTTCATCATATCTTCACCAAATTAAAATGGGACCAATTTGGTAGTAAAGGCTTTCAAATAAAAAAAGAATGATCAAAATCGGTTTACAAATGGCGAAGATATCGCGTAACAAACATACATTAAAAAAAACATACAGTCGAATTGATAACCTCCTCCTTTTTTGAAGTCGGTTAATAAGGAGCAACTTAGAACGCCGAAGAGTGATATAGGCTACATTGTATCCGTACATATTCCCCAAGGGAAGATATAGCGCGACCAAAGCTGCCAGAAAGGCTTTAAGGAAATCAATCTAATAAAGGTTATAAGCAATTCTGTGCGATATATTGTGTAATATCTTGTCGGAAATATTTCATATCAACTTCCTACGACTCTTATATATTTTTATAAACTTGGCAGATGTTTTCTTATAAATAAACCGGCCAAGTGCGAGTTAACCTCGCGTGGAGAGGGTTCCGTACAATTGATTGAATTCTTATAGGTCTTCCTGTAATCTAGAAGCAATGAACTATATTTTGTATTTTTTTCAAAATTGTAGGCTCAGTAATTTCGGAGGTCAGGGGGGAGAATGGTCAATTTTCGTCTTCTTTCATGAATAAAATCAAAACTATTTATTTTACAATAATAACAAAAATATATTTGAGATCCTCATAATGAGCCCTTTCATTTGATATATGACACAGTAAGGTTTGCAAAACTTTTATTTTCAATTTCCTAATTTGTCCCCCGAAAATTACCCTTATTTAAAAAAAGAATTATTTACTTTGCACATATGTGTTTGGGTCATAGGATTACAACATTCTACCAAACTTCGGTCCAGTAGATTCGGAGCAAATTGGCTGTGACAGACGGACGGACAGACAGACGCACCAGTGATCCTATAAGGGTTCCTTGTTTTCATTTTTTGTACGGAACCCTAATAACGGGATATTTTACCAGTGCCAATTACATGCAAGAGCAGTCATGATACTGATTACTAGGTTGCCATATTTTTCTTATAAAAAAATGTCTTTTGATCAGATTAAAGACTGGACAGATGCCGAGGTATATCTGTAATTTTACATATGTATATTAAATATCTAATGGCAGTAATGTTACATTCATTTTATAATTCTTTGCATCTTGGGTAAAGTTGTTCATTATGATTGACTAAATTCGCCCTTAAAAAATAGTTTTACAATACAATACAATACAAATTATCTTTATTCCACCATAATAATTAATAAAATAAAAATAACAAACACAAAGAAAATATTGGTACAAAGGCGGACTTATCGCTAGATGCGATCTCTTCCAGTCAACCTTTGGGTAGAGGAAAAATTAATAGTACGGAATAAGGTGGGTGCAGTATCTATACCTAATTATATACTTACATATTAATACTTGTATATATACATACATAAGCTTATTCTATAATATATATATATATATATATATATATATATATATATATTATAGAATATATATATATATATATATATATATATATATATATATATATATATATATATATATATATATATAATACATATACAATGCTAAAATATTTAAATGTATTTAGTGACACTTAACAGAACTGAGACTTACTGTCATAACTTACTTTATACTTACTTTATGTTTTAGTATATTTTGTTAGATACTGTACCTATATATTTTGATAGACATTACAAAACATACAGATTATAATTGAGGACTAAAGCGTACATCCTTAATGAGTGCGCGTATAAAAGTATATGAAATATTTACATATATGTATACAGGAGGAAGTAAAACCTTTCAAAAATGATAGTATGACTACGAAGATATGTTTATCCTCGTAGTCATACTGGTATGACAAACTAGTATGACCACGAGGATACAGCGTTACAATTTCATGTATTGGATATTTGCTATTTATGCTATTTAATAAAAATCATATTAATTACTGGAAGTAACATGTTTTACACTGATGTAATTTTGCAATGTCTAGTCTCGCCGTCAGAGCAAACCTTTCATAGCAAAACAACCAGTTGGCACACAATACGTTATACTTTCTACTCCGAGCACATCCTGTAACGGATACCTAGAACTGACAAATACAACAAAAGGACTCGTATTTCCCACTAGCTATATATAGCTACTGGATTTGTATAGGTAGAATAAACATTTTTTTACTCAGGCTAAAGTTTGAACCCAATTCGTCTGTCACAGGGCTCTTATCTCTTAAGGCCGTACCTGAATTTTCCGGGGTCCAGTGCTGCCCCCATTTAAAATAAATAATTTAAAAAAAAAGGAGACAACATTTAAAATTTTGCTACTACCAAGTCCTAGATAACCCTTCAAACTAATTTGTGAACTACTGTTTACAGTTAATAATGAGAACGATAAGCTTTACTACGCACATTTGCCAAAAGTGGCCGTTTTTCGCAAATGTGCGTAGTAAAGTTTAACGTTTTTACTTTAAACTGTAAACAGTAGTTCATAAAATACTTTGAAAGATTATCTAGGGCTTGGTAGTAGCAAAATTTTAAATGATGTCTCCGTTTTGTTTGTAATGATTTATTTTAAATGGAGGCAGCACTGGACCTCGGAAAATTCAGGTACGGCCTTAAACCGTAGGTAATAGCGAGACACTTTTCACCGATTGTGTAGTACAGTGGCCGCTATAACAACAAATACTAAAAATGAGATAAAGTTAAAAGGTGGTGGTCATTCAAGAAACGTGTTTTTTTCAGCGTTTTAAAACATTGTACGAAGGTACGGAGCCCTTCATCACAGGCCGGACACTCCTAAGGTACGCGCAATATGCGTCACCCAGGCGTCCCCGTTCCCCGTCCCCGCACCTCTCCCCCGTTTTCGCCTCGATTCTCACGTTGGCCGTCAAGAACCGGGGGAGAGGTGCGGGTGCGGGGAACGGGGACGTATATTGCGCGTACCTTAGAAGAGTCCCTTCTGTTTACTCTTACTGTATTCTGTGCCTTCATGTAAGAGTCCGATTATTTAGTTACACCTATCTTGTTCCCTCTGTGTCCATAAATCTTGCAAACCAAATTAAACCTAAATCCCAGTATTTGATTGAGCTGAAACTTCACTTGCTTTGTAGAGTAGAGGTAGGTTGGGTGACAATTCTTGAGAAGAGGACCTTAAACATTTTTGTTTATATGTTTTAGATATAAACTTGTTTTTTTTAATAATTTTAAATAATTACTTGTTTATTCTATACTAGCTATATCCCGCGTGGTCAAAGGTATTCTGACAATCCCAGGCCAAAATTTGTGGCCAAGTGCGAGTCGGACTCGCCCATGAAGGGTTCCGTACCACCGTACAATGTTTTAAAACGCTAAAAAAACACGTTTCTTGTATGACGACCCCCTTTAATTATTAACATTATCTTATTTTTAGTATTTGTTGTTATAGTGGTCATCATAGTAATACATAATCGGTGAAAATTTCAGTTGTCTAGCTATTAAAGTTCAAGAGATAGAGCCCTGTAACAGATCGAATTAAAAACGCTGAAAAAAACACGTTTTTTGTATGACGACCCCCTTTAATTATTAACTTTATCTTATTTTTAGTATTTGTTGTTATAGTGGTCATAGTAATACATAATCGGTGAATTTTAGGTGTCTAGCTATTATGGTTCAAGAGATAGAGCCCTGTGACAGACGGACAGACAGCGGAGTCTCAGTAATAGGGTCCCGTTTGCATCCTCGGATGCGGTACCCTAAAAAAGACCTGATGATGAAGTATAAAGAAATTCCTACTTTCCTTATCTTATTTTGCTCCTTTTTTCAATTAAACTAAGTCACAATACCCTTGACTTTACCCGCATTAGTTTTACGAGTCCGAAATAGAATTATTTTCCACGCTTAATTGACATGGGGTACGTGAATGAACTAATAATTACTATGTGGCATACAAACACAGGCCTTTCTTTAGTAAATGTTATAGTCCATTAATATCGATTAACCTCTAACTGACGACCTGTACGTGTCACAGACGTTATTTTTTATTTTTTTCTAAAACAACGCAGGTTGTAGTTTATTGCTTCCTAAAATAAATATAAATCGATTTAAAAATAAAATAAAATAAACGGGCAAGTGCGAGTTGGACTCGTACATGAAGGTTTCCGTACAACCGTACAATGTATTAAAACGCTGAAGAAACACGTTTCTTGTATGACGACCCCATTTAATTTTTTTATTTTTTTATTTTTAGTATTTGTTGTTATAGCCGCCACAGTTATACATAAAATCGGTGAAAATTTTAAGTGTCTAGCTATTTACGGTTCAAGAGAGAGAGCCCTGTGACTGACGGACAGACAGACGGACAGACAGACGGACAGACGGAAAGACAGCGGAGTCACAGTAATAGGTTTGCACCCTTTGGGTATGGAACCCTAAAAACAAGATTGCAATGTGTGCATAAGATAGAAAAAATAGGATTCTATTTAAATATACAAATAGTAAAATAAAACAAGAAATAATGTTCATTATTACATGTAATGCTTGCGAGCATACTAACAAACATAACTACCGTAACATAAAATACTAAGTAGCCAAAAAGAAAAGCCAAACTGATAGTGTAGTTTCTGAACAAGGCAAATAAAATGCGAATAAACGGCAAACTACGAAAAATACTTCAACTATTGTCTGTCAATGCGTCGACGAAAACATATATATCTCAAATTAGACGAGTCACTTCGTACCTACCTGTTGATTTGTTTTGTTTCTTATTTTGTTCTAGTAAAGTGGCGTTCAGACTGTTGCTTCACACGTTGAGAAGGGTTAGTGTACATTTGTCACAAAGTAAGTTCGTCACGTTTTTGTACACTCCATGCATAGAAAGTAAATTTGTCACATGCATTCAAAAATATGTGTAAGTTCGTTAGGATATAAAAACTTTAGGGCAGATAAATAGCAGACTTGGAAACAAATTATTAGTACCAGCTGCTCACAGAGATGGCAGCACACAATTGCAAGCAAACCTGCATAAGGTGGGTAGATTCAAAACCTAGGTACAGATCTCACCAAACTACTAGTTCGCTCTGAAGTTGCCTCACTCAGGTTACAAACAGGGACAGAATATTTACCACAATTATATTTTTTTCAGAGTGATTGTAAGAATGTAGATATAATATATATACACAATAAACAAAAATAAAGCAAAGTCTATCTGTTATGGGTATCTGTATTTTACTACTGCGACGCGAATCGCCTCAACTTCAGAGCGAACTAGAAGTTTGGCGCGACCTGTAAGAAATATAAGTAGTTTATAAGTATTAAAATTAAATGTTGCTCCTACTTTAGTCTCACTTGTCTCGACTGCACCAACTTTCGGTTGACCGTTTACAATTTTTGTTAAAAATAAGTAAAAACAACGCCATCTAGAGACGTATTAAAAAAATTTTGAAATAGACATTTAGAGATAAATACTTTTTAAGTATTTTTGTGTTTGAAAACATCGTGACGAAAGGTTTCGTCACGATGTTTTCCTTCACCGTGGTAATAGGACAACTCAGAGGTGCAACTAAACACTAGTGAGAATCAAACTCATGCCTCACAGACATACAGCCAGTTCCTTACCGCTTGGCCACCACCGCCTTAAACCCTTGCACTAAAGCACAGGCCGGAATCTCCTAAGGTACGCGCAATATGCGTCACCCAGGCGTCCCCGTTCCCCGTCCCCGCACCTCTCCCCCGTTTTCGCCTCGATGACTCACGTTGGCCGTCAAGAACCGGGGGAGAGGTGCGGGTGCGGAGAACGGGGACGCAAATTGCGCGTACCTTAGGAGATTCCGTTCTGCTTACTCTTACTGTATTCTGTGACTAAAGTAAAGTTTGTGTAACCACACGCAGCGCAAGATACGCGACGCAACTTACGTCGTTACGTTACAGTATACGTTAAAAGAATAAAACGTCACAGATAGTGGTAATTATTATTAATAATGGTAATTATTATTAATAATGGTAATTAATAATAATAAATACTGGTTATTGATCACATCCACTTTGAACGTGATTTTAGATTTATTAATGCAGAAAAATGGATATTAAGAGCGATAATTGACTCCAATGAACTATGACGTCACAGTCCGATATTACATACGAATCCCATAGAATTTTTTTTTGACATTAAAAAAACACTGAAAAATCTGATTTGACTCATTGGAAACTAGCGAATAGTACCCGCTTGTTTGTTTGCCGCCCTATAACATTAAAAAAAAACCTGCGCGTGGTGTGACTTTTGGGTATAAAATGTATGAAACGCCATGTAGCCCATGTAAGCACGTAGCGTGGCGCAAGTTGCGTCAAACATCTTGTGCTGCGTGTAGTTCGACCCTTAGAAGTCGCCATCATGCTGGATATTATAACGCAGTCTGAAAGCCCTTTAATAAAACAATCTGTTGCTTTGGTGTTCACTCAGACTGAAAATAGAGAACTCTCAATAGTAAAACATTGCTGAAAAAACATCTTTAGAAAAGATGCTTATTTTTTTTTTGTAAATGTTTTACGAGACTTTCAAGTTTAGTCATCATCATCCGAGCGTACTCGTATTCCCGGTTGCATTGTCAGCGGTTACGCTTCAGAGCCCGGGGTCCGCTACCAGATTTGACCAGGTTACTGGTTTTTTATACAGAGCGACTGCCGTCTGACCTCCGCAACTCAAAGGGTAGACCAAAACCAATCCTAGGATAGGTACAAACGCTAGATGGCGTTTGGAACCAACGGCTTTACGTACCTTCCGAAGCACGGAATCATCTTTCTTTTCGGATAATCAGGTGATTCAAGCCTGCAATATCCTAAACAGGCTGGAAACAACTTTTCACAAAGTATGCTTTACAGTGGGATTTGAACCCATGACCTCCGGATCACAAGGCAAACGCCTTGACCACTGGACCGCGGAGGCAGTCATAGACCGACGTTCGGACGAGACGTTCAAGTTTAGTGAATTATAATTATGTTGCCTTTAAAAATATCATATTGTTTTTATTTATAATATTAAGTAAATTTATATCTTTTATTATGTCACTTTGAACAGGTATATTGTTACTTTTAAATATTTAAGAAACTTAGCAAGTACGTTATACAGCGTCAGACAAAAATAAACTTGAAAAAAACTTTATAAGGGTCGCTACACACTTATCCGGGTCAGCATTGTCGGTTCTGCACACAGATGTTTATACTACTATATAAATAAAAACCTTCGATTTGTATGAAAACCTGGCGTGCCAATATTTTCAATACAAATATTTAATCAGAAATTCACTTACAAATGGAAGGAAACTTTTTTATTACTTCCTCCAACGTTGTTCGACTAGTTTCTACAGCACAAAACGGCAGATTTAGGTATTTTACAGTAGAAAATGAACGTCGGATCTAATGAATTGACATACACGGACTAAAAGTGACGATCTTAAATTAAGTCAATTTGACCTCAGATTTACACGCAAATTCATACAGAGGCTGTGTCTATCTTGATCCATGGTCTGTGGTTCAGCAGTATTTGTCGAACAACAAAGCCAACCCAAATCAATTATATATAATATATCGCTTTTCCCCGAATATTCATCTACATATTTTCAATTTTACCGCCCGGCTGTCCCGATTAAGTGTGTAGCAAACCTAATGAAGAAGTTGAGCAAAGAATCCTTGTAAGTCGTTGCTTTGCAATAATTATATATAAAATGTTTAGACTACGTCTACTAATCGGCAAAATCAAACAAAATAAATATTTAGGTTGTGTGGGGGGGGGGGGGGGGTGAGAGTGAATGTGCGTGTGTGTGTTATATTATAGTGCTAATATAAATTTTAGGTAATACATAAATTCTCACTACTAATGAAATTCTCCATAAGAAGAAAATTTCATTAACTCTGTATATCTAGTACGCAGAAATAGGCTGAAATTAACTCTGTACAATAACAAATCCACCGCTTTAATTTAACACGTGTATCCCATATTTATTTCAATTAAAACTTCAGTCTACGAAACCTACGCCTACGCAACCGGGCCGGTATCGAGTAGAATATGTGTAGAGGTCAAGCTATAAAAACTACAATACCCGGCACATAAGTTTAACCAAAATGGCGGTTACTGCACACACTTTTGCCTCTAATTATTTTTCGTGTATGTCAGTGGCCAACACTGGTGTCAGATTATTCAAGCTGCCTAAAGGCATCTGACATAGCTTGACGACTGCCATACAATAACAGTCGGGAGTAACGGCTTTTACGTGCCTTTCAAAGCACGGAGGAGCTCAAGAAATTTTTTACCACTTGTGGTCACCCATCCAAGTACGGACCACGCCCGGGGTTGCTTAACTTGTGAAAACGCTAGCAATGCGTACTCCCACCGGGCCACCAAGCTCCTCTTCCAAGTATTATCTGCTATAATTTAGTAATAATGCAACGCGATAGTTTAAAAGAGAAGGCGGGCTTATCACTAAAGCATTTTCTTCCAATTATCCTCTAGGTAAATATACAGGCTGACTTTTTATCCACCACCCAAATTTATGCATAAAAACAAAGAATAACTATTTTACGGATTTTTTATGGGAGGACGAAAATTTTTTATCAATATTTAATAACTTTTTTTATAGAAAGTAGTTCAGTATAATGGAATGGCTCCAAAAATTTGGCTGGTGTTTAAAAAATATATATAAATATATAGGGACAAATCGCACTGATTAAGCTAGCCCCAAAGTAAGTTTTTAAACTTGTGTTATGGGATACTAACTCAACGATACTATATTTTATGATAAATACATATATAGATAAACACCCAAGACCCAGAACAATTTGAAAAAGGCCATTTTCCAACTTGCCCTGGCTGGGGATCGAACCCAGAACCTCCGGATTAGCGGTCTAGCGTGTTAACCATTACGCCACGGAGGTCGTCACAAAATCACCCTGTATAGTGATTTGATTAAATGTTAGGGATTGGCGCAGTATAAAATAAATAATAGTACATTCGAAATACATTTATAATTTATTTGGTTCCAATTTGATCTATTTTTGGACCATGTAAAGACATTTAAAAAAGGAAATAAGTGGATATTTCACAGCATTTATTTGTACAGATATTATTACGAACACTATTTTACAGAAGATATTTTTAACTTGTTCTTGCACAAACTTTAGCTTACGTATTGCGTACAGCCCTAATAAATAGTGAACGTTGGAAGCTTGCACTCTGTAAATATCTCCTCTATGGCGCCTCCAATCACCGTCCTCGGCGCGTAATATTATTTGGCGCTTTCATAGCGTGATAAATTATTTTACCATTCAGCTCCTATTTACGGTTATTATAGAAACTGTCATCGATAGAAATATTAAATACATTTTTGTTAGTTATTTTTGATGGGAGTTTTTTTTAAACAAATTTGATAAAGATACACTATCACGTCTTTATCCCCAGTGGTGCAGACAGAGCATGTTGGGTCTTTAGAAATTAAGAATCGCCTCCTTTTCAGAAGTCGGTTAAAAAAAATAATGTTTATTTTTTGTCTTAAATTCTCTTACATGCTGGTCTTGGAGAAAAGAAAAGAATGTACTAGCTGCTTCTCTTCCCGCGCAGATCGTAAAACTATGTTAATAGGCGATGCGGCTAGCAACCCATCACTATTTCGATACGTTTTTTCACTCTCTCCCTCACCATACTAACAGTGGCCTTTGGGTCGAGCGGCCCTGGGCTCTATCTGCTCAAAGCCGCAAGACCCAAATAGCTCTGTCTGTCTCATTAGGGATAAAGACGTGATAATGTGTGTTTGTAAGTATGTACGTACTCGCATAGGTACACTGTCGTGCATTCGTCCTAACATACTTAGTTGTTTGATAAGTCGCTGCCATATAATGACATATTTACACAATTAGCAGTACAATATACAAAGTGGAAGAGACATACCCGTAATAAATTGAACCACGGGCTACACTAATCGTAGATTACTAAAGTATAATGAAATTAAAATAAATGTCGAAAAACCAAAAAAAAATTCGACATTCCCATACAAATCGCCCGGGCGGCCGCACACTTTTGTATGGAAATGCCAAACTATTTTTTGTTCTTTGGCTGTTATTTTAATTTCATTATGCTATAATGATCTAGTATAGACCGTGGTTTGATTTATTACGGGTATGTCCCTTCCACGTTGTATATTAATTTGTATAAACATACACTCAGCTTTATTTATTTCATTATTTATTTTCACATTTACGAGTAACTATATTATCGAATCCGCATCAGGCATCTCTTTAGGCCACAGCTGAAAATCAGTGTATTGCTCCCAGGCAATAACTTGTTTTTTGTTTTTCCGTGTGTGTAAGCGGTCAACACTGGTGTCAGATTTTTCAAGCTGCCTAAAGGCACTATCACCGAGCTGTGTCTTTTGTTGTATTACTGTCGCACATATTGTAAATTGTAATATTTTTGTGTGTTACTCGTATAGCAGCAAATAAAAAATAAAATACCGGCCAAGTGTATAATAGGTACTTATATAAGTAAGTTTTAAATTATTAAAAATGTACAAGTAAATGTACATGTATAAGTATTTTATGAACAGTAGTTCATAAAATACTTTGAAGGGTTATCTAGGACTTGGTAGTAGCAAAATTTGAAATGATGTCTCCGTTTTCTTAGAAATGATTTATTTTAAATGGGGGCAGCACTGGACCCCGGAAAATTCAGGTACGGCCTTAATGTATGATGTAACTAAAATTGTATGCTTTTTACAATTTTTCCTTTTTCTGTGCTATAAGACGTTGCTTCGTAACAAACGAGATTCTGAGTTCACGGGAAGTACCCTGTTGGTTTTGATTTACTTGCGAGTGTCGAAAATTTGCGACATAAATGGCTATATCTTTTGATTGCGTTGGCTTAGAAGTTTGATTTTTTCACAGCTCCAAGGGACAGTAGACTTGAGTATTTGATATGAATTTTAGCTTGATAACTTCCTCATATTCCTGAGAAAAAGGGTCTTGACAGACAAACAGACGGCCAACAAAGTGATCCTATAATAATAATAATATAAGCCCTATATCGTGCTGACAGATCAATAGATGCGCCAGGCAGTGCTCGTCGATATCACACTCCCGCATAACGAGAACCTCGTGAAGGCCGAGAAGGACAAGCTGCTAAGCTTGTCCTTCTCGGCCTTCACGAGGTTAAGTACCTTGACTTCGCCCACGAGGTGACTGCTATGTGGGATATTGATTCGACGATCATTGTCTCGATAGTCGTATCGGCGAACGGTCTTATAGCGAAGAGTCTTGACCAAAATCTTAAGACTCTCTCGCTAGATGGCTGGATCAAGGGTCAGATTCACAAGGCAGTACTCCTGGACACGGCACGTATTGTCAGGTTTCTCTTTCTGTAGCCCTAACCGCCGCCGGTAGCTTGGGCCTTGCCCCGCTGCCAGCTAGCAGCTAGGTTAGGTTTTTATAATGTGTATATATTTTGTACTATTTTTTTATATTTTACTTTTTATAGACATAATTCGATACCATGCGGCTCAAAGGGCGTAACCACCATTTTGGCCAAAATAAGTTTTGAATGACATTATTCAGTTTTTGCTCCACTATCGAACTGTATATTTAAAGTTCTCAAATTCTGAAAACAATGGTGAATACGACTTGATTTTCTTGTATTTTTGGGCATAAAAGCAATCTTTATTTGGCATCATCAAAATGTTGGGCGTAAACGACACTATCGAATAAAATTGTAGGGGCGTATATGCGTATCATGTAAGGTATAAATTTATGTTTTCTATTATTTTTTTGTTTTGATATTGATGTAATGATTAGGTAACGTAGAAACAATATATTTCTAACATTTGTCAATAACTAATTTGTAATTTCTCCTCTAGTTATAAATCTTAGTATAGAATACAAGACTTTATGGACTAAGGGATGCCAAATTGACCTATTCTTTTAAAAAATGTTGTAAGTATTGTAATATAAACGCAAAAATGGAATAAAATAAAAAAACGTTAAAAACTACAATTTCAATTTTGAAAGTGGTGAATACACCCTGCCTGACTAACGCAGCAGTAATTTTATGGGGCGTAAAACATATACAAGTTTAACTTTGTGAGGCGTATTCACCAGCAAAATTTTTAACTATAAATATTTCTTAAAACGTTGTGTTTGGTATCGATATTATAAAACCTAGCTTAAGATTAACATGAAATCGTAATAAGTTTACTATAGCTAGATACGTGTCAAGGATATCGTTAAGCGGAAATAATCACAAAGCACAGCTTCCTCCATCCATGTCAACGTCTCCAGTAATTTGCCTAAAGCCTGCCGTCGCGCCTCCCGCCCTGGCGTCGCGACGCCCGCCCACGCCACGAGGCTACACACAAAATCTCCCGTCACCTTTATTTTATACTTTATTCGGCTGTTGTTTTATATAACAACAGATGACATTTTAATTAAAAGCTCTGTGGTTATTTTAATTAATTTTATTTGATAGTTTCTTAGGTCAAAATTCTTAAAATTAGTGGGTCTGTGAGAACAGTAGACACTTTCCCCTTTCCCCTGGCTTAGAAAAGTAATTTCAGTGAAATGGCAGTCTTTGTTGCCCTTATTATTATCAAGCAAAAACGGAAAAAAAATTACGTTTGATATATGAGAGCCCCGCTTAAATATTTTTTTTTATTTAATCATAGCTATTCAGCGTGGAAATGCAGCAAGCGTTATGGGAACCTTTGGGCCGGGAACGATGCGGAGCGGTCTCTTAGATTAAGAATTTTGACGAAGCATGTTCCGGATTACAGTATAATTAAAGTTTTTTTAATTCTGTTTTTAATATTTGTTGTTATAGCGGCAACAGAATACATCATCTGTGAAAATTTCAACTGTCTAGCTATCACGGTTCATGAGAGCCTGGTGACAGACAAACACACGGACGGACGGTTGGACAGTGGAGTCTTAGTTATACGTTTTTAGTTTTTGGGTACGGACCCTAAAAATCTAAATTTCTATACGATGTATAGGGCTAAAGACTTCAAAAAAGGTAAAAAGGGTCAAAATAAAGTCAAAGCCATTGCATAATTTCAATGTTTAAAATGGCTAAAATTATACAGGTCTAATTCCATTAATTGTTTAACAAATAAAAGGTTTAAATAAATAATTGCCAGAAGGCTTACCGGTGTCCGAGTTAAATGTTTGGATCAACAAACAAACAACAAACAATAACATTTAATTTTCGGCTCGCAGAGTAGCAGGATACCTTTTGATAAAGCTATATTTGAAAGTAAAGAAGGAAAATAATGTTTGTATCTCTTTAGGGTTTCAAGGAGCACCCAAGGAGTGCCAACGGGACCCTATTACTGAGACTCCGCTGTCTGTTCGTCTGTCTCTGTCTCTTGAACCGTAATAACTAGATACTTG
The DNA here is from genome assembly GCA_963576875.1 of Acrobasis repandana. Classification (NCBI taxonomy): domain Eukaryota; kingdom Metazoa; phylum Arthropoda; class Insecta; order Lepidoptera; family Pyralidae; genus Acrobasis; species Acrobasis repandana. Next base: position 2,587,451 of record OY756221.1, on the reverse strand, counting down.
AAATTTCCACCTATTATGTACGTATTATTGCAGCCGCTAGAACAACAAATATTAAAAATAAGATAAAGTTAAAAATTGAAGGGGGTCGTCATACAAGAAACGTTTTCAGCGTTTTAAAACTTTGTACGGAGGGTACGATATTTATATATTACCTTTATGTATTAGTTGCTTGAAATGCAGGCATATTTAGCGTAGGTAATAAAAAAAATACTATGCCATAATTTCGAGCACGGAATCAAAAGAAATCGGTCGTTTTGTAAATCCTTGTGGAAGGCCTATGTTCACTTGTCCAGCTGTGGACATCCAATGGCTGACATGATGATGATGCAATTAATACAAGGTATTCGATGTTTCAAACTTTTTGAAAACTAAAATAAAGAAAAAAAACACAAATCACTACACTTCACTACCTACTAATATTTACAAATAAGAAAAGACCGGGTAGATCTTTACCCTGCGGCTTCAAGTGTCTAGCTATTACGGTTCAAGAGGTATCCAAAGTGTCTAGCTATTACGGTTCAAGAGGTATCCAAAGGGTCCCGTTGGTACCCTTTGGATACGGAACCCTTAAAAAGCAAACCCATATCTAATTATTATAAGTGTAGAGCAAATTTAATAATTTAGAGTAGATTTGTTTGTATTTTAATTTCAATTATTTCTTCATTTTGTATATACTTATATATTAGGCTACGACCTACTAGGCTACGATGACATTTTATTTTAATTATCTAGGTAACTAAAACAAAACTAAAATCTAAATTTTAAACTAAATTTTAAACTAATTTGAAAAATAAAACTGAATTTAAAAATCCGAATGTTCCAATTTTCAATTGTTTTTGTTTTTCTATATAATTCTTGTTAAAAAGAGCAGAGGGCTTATTTTTTGCGTCAGATAAACAATGTTTCTTTATCCAAAGGAGAAAATATGAATCATATTTTTCCATTCTGCGGACTTCTGCGTAAAACTTTTTATCACAAAATCAGTTGGTTGTCAAAATACTTACATCTTGCAATTTCGCTTGTTGACGCTCATCGCCAAATAATTACGTTTCAACAAGCTTTCTTGTGGTCATTTGTCAGGGCTGGTACGTGAGCGACATAGCGAAGATTCCGTAATTAATGACGTGACAGCGCTAAAAACATGGCGCGACAGCCCTGCCATACTAATCTGGGCTTTTGACGGCTCTCATCCTTGTGTGGGCTGTAAAGAGGATTTTTGACAGGCTCGAGACAGGTTTTCTTTAGATTTATCACACTAAGAAACCATTCATATTTTTACTAAAAATAGGGTAATGTTTTTAGGGTTCATGTATGTAGGAGCAGGCCTGTGTCACTCCCCGTTTAGGTATCGAAAATGTACCTACATTATTACTATGCGCGCAGGCGGCCCCTCCCGGTGGTAAATTCAGTTATACGAATCGTTTGTCCAGAGTAATAAGAATGAAATTGGCTTGCAATGGCTGTCTAGGTATTTATACGCAAAGGTGCTGAGTTCTGACGTGAGCTAAATTAAACCATATCGCTAGCTACATTGAGTAGATATTTCTTTGAATTTCTATTTGCTGAGTGAGACTTCTGTACGTGAGTATTATTTATTCAGTGGTAGGAGTGTAAATGATGATGAAGATGTAGGAGTATATCGTATTGTATATATATGAGTTTCTTTTAACCCGCTCTTATCAGTGGAGTATACGCCGGACCACTCGATCTTCACCTTAGTTTAGGCTAAAACTTTAGGTTTCTTTTAGTTGGTCTTTATAAGAGCATCATCATCCCCACGTATTCCCAGTTGCATCCTTAGCGGTAACGCTTCAGAGCCCGGGGTCTGCTACCTAACCTAGGTGGGTTTGACACAGAGCGACTGCCGCCTCCGTATCCCATAGGGTAGACCAGAACTAATCCTAGGATAGGTACATTTAAATAATCGCTAAACCACGGGGCCAATCCTCGTACAATCTATATAAACTAAATCACCAATCTACGCAAAAATGCCCTGTAACAACAAATACATATTTCCCGAGCTGAAAACAGCGGCGTGGGTGCGCTGTGGGCGCTACCCATGTTGTAATTTTCGAACTGACAGCCCATTTGTGGAGAATGGGGAATATATTAGTTTTTCATCAATCTGCTGAGCTGTGGAAGGAAAGTTTTCTCTTGAGTGTTTATATGTATATGTACAGGGTTACTGGTATCTCACGCGTAACCTTTTTGGTGCAAGTTTAGTCCATGATACTGAACTACTTTTCATAAAATTCGGCTTCCCATACATATCAGCACTCAGCTAAATGGATTTTGTATTTTTTTTCGTTTTTCTATAATGGTTTTTATGGAAAGTTGTTCAGTATAATGGACTGAACTTGCTCCAAAAATTTTATGCGTAAGATACCAGTAACCCTGTATATTTTTTATAAAATATAGTATCGTTGAGTTAGTATCCTATAAATAACACAAGTTTAAAACTTACTTTCGGGCTACCTCAATAAGTGTGATTGATCCCGAAATATTTAGATCTATCTATCTATACTTTAAAAACTACGTTCTTGTCGGTGGAGTAGTTTCCATGTCTCCCTCTCTTGAGCCATCCTTTTGACCTCCCTATACGACACGGGGCGGCGTCAACTTTCTCCTTCACTTGATCTAAAAATGCTCTTCTTGGTCTTCCCTTTCCTCTTCTTGCTTCTATTTTTCCTTCTATTATGTTTTTAATAAATTGATCGTGGCGTATAAGATGACCAAACATCTTTCATCCTCTTCTAATATCGATTGCTTTCAATAAGTTCCTTTTCTCATTAACTAAATTAAGTACTTCTTCATATTTAGATAAAAGTAATTTTTTAATATTTTTAAATAATTACTTGTTTTGTTTATTTATGTTGTAACGGTAATGTCTTTATTACCATAATCGCATTAAAAGTTTGTGTAAACAAAATCCGGTAAACAAGTTTCAACTGACTTTGAGTCTTTAGAGACACCTCGTGAATTTTAACCGCGGCTGACAACTTATGGACTGAATTTAATTAAGGCTTAAGTGACTAAATCATCCCTACAAGGGAACCAATTTATTTGTTTTATTTCATAAGGGATTATCTGTGCGTAGAAAAGGACGCGGCTCCGAAAGACGAGCTTGATACATACGTAACGTCTAACTAAATATACTGAAACAATTTTAAGGGTTGATTTAGTCCATGATACTGAATAACTTTCCGCAAGGAACATATATCGAAATATGAAAAAAAAAAGATTTTTTATACAAACTGATCAACTGATAGGTCAACTTGTATGGGAAGCCAAACATTTTTTTAATACGGCTTCAAAAAGGAAGCAGGTTCTCAATTCGTCGGAATCTTTTTTATTAGTATTACAAGGCCTCGTGTCCACGTTTCCGGTTTGCGGCAGTACCGCGCGGTGGCGTCGCCGGCTATGCGTGTCCACGTGCAGGGCGCCCGGCACGGTTGGTAGCCGGCTGCGATGCCGGTCAGCTAAGTTGCCCGCTTAGTTTAAAACTTTTTTCGTAAATACCTCGTAAACTATTTACATCTTAATTATAGAAATATATTATTAGATAGGTAGAAATAAAACGCTCGACGAAAATGTATTTTCTGTAAACCTTATATTTTTAGGGAATTTATTTATAAATTTAGGTACTGGTTTTTAGGGAGTTTTAAGAAAAATTGTTGAGGTAACAATATAATAGTATATAAAATATTTCTGAATTAATTTCCATCGTATATAGACGGCACGCGCCGTACGTACGTCCGGCTACGTGAACAAGCTTTCATAGAACGCCATACTCGACTGTGCGCCGGACGCAACCGCGGCGCGAACCGTGCCCACTGCAATCGTCGTCGCTGGCGCCGGCGACGTGGACACACCTCCTAGAGGCTTCATACATTTAACATTACTGATCAACCGTACGGCGCACTGTGGAATATGGTAGAACAAACGCATATCATAAATGCTTTTTACCAATTACTGAAATAGGATATTCTATGATTTTTATTTAATAGTTCGAAAGTCAAACTTATATTATCTGTAAAGTAATTCATATTTTATACGGCGATAGTATTTTTTTTACGTACGAAAGTTAGACGTTTCTGTAATAAGCAAATTTAAAGTTCTTTTTTAGCAACTTTCAAAGTGAAATAATTCAAAAACTTGAAGTAAAAAGTATAGGTTATTATATATTTCTGTAAGGCTTATCTACTTGAGATGTAAATAAAATATATAATAATATTTTTTTTCATATATACATATATATAAAATGGTAAACAACATATAAAGGGAAAAATAGGGTATTTCCGAACTTCGTCGAAGCTTTTAACACTTACCGACGTTTGCCGATGATTTGAATTTAACATTAATTTAAAGTTTAGGTATTCATAAAAAACATATAAAAAAATTAGCTGCTAGTTCTTGCTAATGACAAAGATATATAGAAAAATCTAATACAAGTCTGGGAACGGAATTCACTACTGATTGCGGTTTCATAGATTATTCTTATCAATGCTTTGGTTGTTTATCAATTTTTTTTATGTTAATTATGGTGAATTCTTTATTAACTTTTTTTCAGAACTTCATAATTACATGTACAATAAATAATAACTAAACTAAAACTAAGTAACTAAAAAAAAACTTAATACAACTGAAATACTAAAAATAAATTACTTATAAGTATAAACTATTATAAATAAAAAATATCCCGAAAATTCTGCCCTTGCGGGAGAGTGCCCAGAAGGCTGGCAGCATTGCCACGTTGGATGGCAATGCTGCCAATTAATTATATTCTATTTTTTTATCAATTTTGCGGTGATTTTCTGTGAGGAAATAGATATTTGAAATTATTCACATGCTCTGAAACAGTATAAATAGGGCCGAAAGAATATTTTTTCAGTATTAAATCAGTGAGCGCTTCGTAAAGTACGACTATTTCATTATTTAAAATGGCTACTTGACATTGATATGATTAAACGGTTAAATATAATTCTGCAAGCTTAGTCATCTGGTGTAATGATAGATGCTAAGAAATTTGGTGATTATGCATTAGAAACTGCGAGAATATACGTTAGTAAATATAGTTGGTACTACATGCCATCTTCAGTCCATAAAATTTTAATACATGGAGAGAGTATAATAAATCATTTTGCAGTCCTACCAATTGGACAACTATCGGAAGATGCCCAAGAGTCTCGAAATGAGGACTACAAAAAATGTCGCTTGCATCATGCCCGGAAATGCACTCGAATAGCTACTAACGAACATGTGTTTCATACACTACTTTATGCATCTGATCCTTATATAACGAGCATAAGAAAACAATATACTAAAAACGTTAAAAAGCTAGATGAAGATGCTCTGCATCTTCTCAAAGTCAACGAACTGTGTGAGGCACACCAGCCTGCTCATCAAAAATATTAAACTGATATAATCGATGAATATATATAAATAATTAGAAGTAAACCAGTAATCACATTTACTATAATGTAAACTTACTTAATACTTAACAAATTAATCTAATATTTTGTTGTAATTTTGATAAAGTTTTTATATTTAGTGTAATGGTAATGTAACATTTTTTTTATATTTTTTAACATTACATTAGAGTAATCATAATTAAATTTAACTAGTTTTAGGAATCATATATACAAAAAAAAATGAAAAAGTATGCATATCGGCAAATATATACCATTTTAAAATATTGTGACTTTTCTTTATTAAAAAAAAAATATTGTAGGGTTTTATATTCCTGCAACAGTAATATAATTTTAATCCTTATATATCACTTTATATTACTGCAAAATTTGAAAACTCTATCTTTAAAATTGACGGAGTTACAGATTTTTGATCCGAAACATACCCAAATATTCCACAGTGCGGCGTTCCGGCGCGCCGCCGTACGGCCGCAAACTGGATACGTGGACACGTAGCCTTAGTTGTTTAGTTAGAAAAATTATGTTAAAAAGCGAACACAATCAAACACCCTATTAAATATGGATAAAGCTGCGAGTTTGTTTGATTTCATAGATTTTTCATTTTATTTATTTATTTATAAAACTTTATTGTTCCAAAGTAAAAATATACTATTAACAAATGGCGGACTTAATGCTAAGAGCATTTTCTCCCAGTCAATTTTCACGTTACTTCTAAAAAATTTCACGTCTAAGCTACGACTTAGTAATATTTTAACTTTTATTAATCCCTTTAATCCACGTGCAACCTTGGCTCCCGGTGAGAAGTTATCTCACTGTCCTTGGATTTGGTACTAAAGTTTACGAAATCTTATTTGGCCGAATTGGCTAAGTAAAGATAATTTAAGAGTGTTTAGACTTTTCTATACAAACGTAAGCTTTTATTTTAAAATTTAATTTTTCGGCAGCATGTTGTAATTTCGAAGAAATTGCATATAAAATTTGGTTACTTGAAGAAATTTTATGGGTGCAATGTCTGAAGTTACAAAATTTTGCCGGAATCTGACATGCCGTTTCAAAATTAAAGCTAGACTCGTTTGTATGGGAAAGTCTAATTCTGTCTAGAGTAACACTCTTAATATTTGGAAAACAACACTTTATAAACATTAATTTCGATTCTAATTCAAATTTAAAAATCTCTAATTTCTTTATAGAGATAATAATTTTTTTTACAAAAAAAACAACCGTCTTAAATGTTTTTTTGGAGTTCTTCATCATATCTTCACTAAATTAAAATTGGACCAACGCTTTCTTGGCTTTCAATTAAAAAAAGAATCATCAAAATCGGTTCACAATTGGCGAAGATATCGCGTACAAACATACAAAAAAAAAAAAAAACAACAGTCAAATTGATAACCTCCTCCTTTTTTTGAGGTCGGTTATAAAATAATACGTATCATGTCTATCAATGAAAAACGAAACATTTGATTCTTGAAATTTAGGTACATACTTATGTCTTTTCAGGGTTCCGTAGTCCACAAGGAACCCTTATAGTTTCGTCATGTCCGTCCGTCCATCCGTCCGTCTGTCTGTCCGTCCGGGCTCGTACTCCGCCGCTACTGCACCGATTGTCACGAAAATTGGTGGAGAGATAGATATTGAAGTTCCAAAAGTTGGTTTATAAATTATGAAAAAATGGTTTTGAAGAACTTCTTTAGCCGCTAAAGAAGTTTTCACTTCAAAACCATTTTTTCATGTTGTGCATTTTGTTGTGCACTTTTTTTGTAATGGGTAAAAAATGTTAAACTCGCGTCAGGACACGTGTCCTGATCGAAAATTCGTATGACGGAATGACAGCCGGCGCGGCGTAGGAGAGGAAGTATTTATACTATAATTTCGACGAAGCTGTCAGCCGTCTCGTTGGTCTAGGGGTATGATTTTCGCTTAGGGTGCGAGAGGTTCCGGGTTCAAATCCTGGATGAGCCCAAACCTTTTTAAAGTGAAAACTTCTTTAGCGGCGTTGTGCACTTTTTGTCATGTTTGTGTACGATAGCGCAATAAATAAATATTGTATTCTACCACATAAATAATAGTACTTTTATACTGATAATTAAAGCAATTCGTGCAAAATTATTCCCTAACCATTCCATAATATCAAAAATGCACAACGTTAATATTCAAGTATTCACTTCTGCCGGCACTCCCGGAGTGCAACCCGTCGTTTTGTTTTTCAGCCCCATACAACGAAAAGTGAATTTAAAAAATAAAATTGGACTAACCCCAACGTGTGGGGTATCGTTGAAAAGGTCTTTTAAAATGCAACAAAAATTGCTTTAAAACTATGTAGATCAAACCCACCTGTCTTGAGATAATCTAATACAAAGTTAAAATTTGAGGTGTCCCCCCACCGTAACTTTTGAAATATTGCTAAAATAATTCTGAATAAAATGTGGTATAAACTACGTACTTTAAATTTAAACTATAGCGGTCTCGGTATCATAGATAGTTATTTTTTAATACGTCATAAATCGTAAACCGCAATTTACCTTTAGAACTTTTATATTATGTTACTTGCTGCTACGGAACCATTCATGGGCGAGTCCGACTCGCACTTGGCCGCTTTTTTTTTATTAACCTACATTATCTCACTATCAGGAAAAGAATTACATTAAATTATATATAAAATTTATTTACAGAGAAAAGGGACAAGTGGAAAAAGATGGGTGACCTTTCACACAATACGTTTATATTGGAATAAATAAAAAAGGGTCACAAAACACAAAAATATTTCACTTAATTTCTGAAAAAGAAAAACTTATCTAACGAACGGAATAAAATGTACCAACAAATGTTTGTCACATTTTTTCGCGACATAAACTCAAGTAACTTTGTATTTATGTTATTCGGTGTGCCTAGATTAGATATGTACTTTTTGTTACAATATAAGGAAAATAAATACAATTACTGTAATGCAGAAACAACAGAACTATATAATAAAACAGACTATTACTTCAGATCGTAGAAAATGAAACACTTACCGTTCTAGTAATAGCCATTTCTTTTCTTATTTCTAGTTCGTGTTGACATACCTGAAACAAATATACAATTACTTATACACTTTGAAGTATAAAATACCTAATAAAGTAAATTGTTCAGCTTTTACTCTGACTGCCTTCAGTATACATAGGAATACTACTAACTGACAGGTTTCAGTAAGCATAGGTTCTCAAATCATTGACACGGGTCAGAAGCACGTGACAGAGCGCGCTTGTTACTCTTTGATTGAAAAAAAAATAATCAAGTAATAATTTAATAAATATTTTTATTTTTGACACACAGCACACAGATAAAACTAAAAAAAATGCTTGTAATAAGTAAATTTTTAACAAAAAAAAACAACCGACTTCAATTTTTTTTAGGAGTTTCTTCCATATCTCCAAAGTTCTTTATCATATTTTTAGCAAATTGAAAAAAAAAAAGTGGGACCAACTTGGTAGTAAAGGCATTCAAATAAAAAAAGAATCATCAAAATCGGTTCACGATTGGCGAAGATATGGCGTAACAAACGTACATAAAAAAATAAAATAAAAAAACATACAGTCGAATTGATAACCTCCTCCTTTTTTGAAGTCGGTTGAAAAGAAAGTCTATCTCATACAAAACTGAATCGCGTGTCAACCGGTCAATACAATACCTATATCCTATAAGGTACAATAAACGGTCAATTTTGTATTGAGATCCTATCATTGGTCCCTTCCAACGGAACAGTTATTTATATTGACGGGGTATAACATCTAAAGTAACTAGAAAGGTAAAGAAATATCGAGCCATATCTCAGACGACCTCGACGCGAAATCCCGAAAACGACACCCGATTACTGTTACCCAATACCAATATTAGGTACAGGTACACGGCGTATTAGTTTACGTTCGCTTGTGACATATTACCGGCGGCGGTTAACCAATATCACACCTTGGCCACTGAGATATTCGTGAAATTCACAGTTCAAATTAATTTATTAAATTAATGCATACGGGAATTAACGCGAAACGTACCTTTTTTTTATTTATTTTGCTGACGTTTCGTTCGGGTTTCACCGAACGTGGTCCCAGCTTGACTGAAGCAGCGATGAAGCATACGCCTCCCCCTGCCCGGTTGCCCCTGCCATATTGTTCATTCTCCAAGTACCGTCACACACTACACTCACAGTGTCCCTATTCCGTATCGCAACCGTATTCTGGTGATTAACAAATTAATTTATTGACAAATGAATAGATTGATTTAGGTCATTTAACATCGAAGGTTTTCTATCTGTAGTTGATATTTAAATAATTAATTTTTGAACAAAAAACAACCGACTTCAAAAATCTGTCGAATTGATAACCTCCTTTTTTAAAGTCGGTTTAAAATATAGATATTTATTACCTACGTTCGCCACTTCGGAGGTTCTGGGTTCGATCTCCGGCAACAGGAGGAGGGGGGGGGTTCCCTGCGTAACGTTATACAGGTTTTTTACTTTTTAACCACCAGCCAAATTTTTGGAGCAGATACAGTCCATGACACTTAACTACTTACCATAAAAATAATTATCTAAAAGCGAAAATAAAAATTCGTCCTCCCATACAAAAGCCAAACGGATTTTGTATGGGAGCGCGAACCGTTTTAGTCGACTTACAATAATCTTTTTTATAGAAAGTTGTTCAGTACCTGGCTTCAGAAATTTGGCTGGTGGTAAAACTAAGAGTGAACATTGTAATGGAAATACGAATATGTTATATTATCTATCTATAATTTAAAAACTGCGTTCTTGTAGGTGGAGTAGTTTCCATGTCTCCCTCTCTTGAGCCATCCTTTTGACCTCCCTATACGACACGGCGTCAACTTTCTCCTTTACTTGATCTATAATGCTGTTCTTCTATGTTATTAATATTTTATCACGACAAATATTAGGTAGGTAATTCGAATGTTGTCCATCTAAATTCCACTAATTTTCTAGTCGGAACTAAGTAAATATTAGCGTGTCTGCATCGCAGTGAAATATCTGTGACATAAATCACGTTATTATACTCGCGTAACGTATATTTGATTGACATCACTTCATGTTTTAAACATTACCGGGTGTGCAAACAAGTTAATAAATATGTTTGTTAGAAAATTACATTTTTAAGTTTCAAGTCCTTTCCATGGAAATATAGCGTCCTTTTTTAAACCGACTTTAAAAAAGGAGGAGGTTATCAATTCTGTATGTTTTTTTTTTGTAGGTATGTTTGTTACGCGATTAAAATCTTCGCCAATTCTGAACCGATTAAGATGATTCTTTTTTATATGAAATCCTTTACTACCAACAAGTTGGTCCCATTTTAATTTGGTGAAATATGATGAAGAACTTAGGAGATTTGGAAGAAACTCCAAAAAAAAATGATACCGGTTGTTTTTTTTTTGTAAAAAATTTAATAATTGTCACACTAAAAGTTACTAAATAAAAAGCATGACAATCCATTTTTGGGGCAGTTAAGTAAATAGCTTGTTTTAAAATGTAATAATACCCTCTCTAAAATACTTCCTAACTAATGATTACTCTATTACAATAAAGCTATAAATTGCCCCATTTCATCATTATCTATATTTCGTGTGTGTAAGTGGCCAACACTAGTGTCAGATTTTTCAAGCTGTCTAAAGGCATCTGACATAGCTTGACGACTGCAATACAATGTTGTCAGCCGGACCACGGCCGGTGTTGCTTAACTTGCGAAAGCGCTGGTAATGCGTACAACCGGGCCACCGAGCTATCATCATACCAGCTACAGGAAGTCCACTGCTGGACATACGCCTCCCCCAAGGATTTTCGTGAGGTAGACGATTCGAGTGAGACGGACGAAGCGTAGGACGCTTCCAATCGGTTGCACTTGCACCACATTTGATAATTATTATATTTCGTCACTTTGTTCGAAGATATAGATAAGTAAATAAATGTATGTATTTAAATACACACATATATTTACTTATCTATATCTTCGAAAAAGTGACTCATGTACTGATCGAACTTCACTTGGAAGTTCGTTTGATCATGTAATATTGATTAATCAATTCAGAGATATTTAAATTTATATTCTGTATTTTAGTAATCTAAGAAGGCATTAAAACTGGTTTTTGCGACCTATCGTAACGTGTTGTAAACGTTTTGGTATTATAATTAATGCCTAAAAAGTGTTAACTAATGTTACCTAATCGACTGCAGGTAAAAACGTTTGTTTTTATTTCTTGTTTCAGTTCCGTTGTTTGTGTTTTATGTTTTTTTAGTTTCTTTTTTTATTCAGGCTCCTTGGGAATGCAGTTTTAACACGACATGTTAAGTTCTTTAGTCTCATATGACAAGGAGAAGAGATGAAGAAACTCTATTCTTAGTTGGAAGCCACAAATTATTATTGTGAATTGTCAAAAGAGGGAGCGAAACGTGCGAAAATCTCTAGCTCTATTTGGAAAAATCCGCGTTTGTATGTGAAACCTTCAATGGATAAGGATTTCCAAAATGAACTATCTAGAACGGCCTGCATTCAGCGCTTTCCAGCGACTTTGATCAGGTCGTATGACCATCTTGTTAGTGGATCTCCAATGTGGATAAAAATGCAATGCGCCTACCCGTCAGTATTTTAATTCCTTTATCAATCTTCTCTCCCACCATCATGCTAAAAGTAACCTTTGGGCCTTGCAGCCCTGGGCTCCGTCTGCCCCGTTAGGAATAAAGACGTGATAATGTAATATATGTCGATTTCGTGACCGTTCCCTTGATCTGGTATGACGATCTTCGCGGGAAGAAGCAGCTGGTACCTACACACAAAGTTTTTCTTTCCTCCCAGACCAGCATGGAAAGAAGTTATACAACGTGGAAGGGACACACCCGTAATAAATCTAACCACGGTCTTTACTAGATCATTATAGTGTAATGAAATTAAAAGAACAAAAATAAATTTCGGCATTTTCATACAAGTGTGCAGCCGCCCGGGCGATTTGTATGGGAATGTCGAAATTGTTTTTGGTTTCTTGACTCTTATTTTAACTTCATTATAATTTATTGATCTAGTATAGCCCGTGGTTCGATTTATTACGGGTATTTCCCTTACACGTTGTATAAGGGTTATGGATACTGACTATAAACAAGTCCATGAAATCAGTACTAAGCAAACGATTTAATGGAACGTGGGCCAGTACCAATATGAACCGTGACAAAGTATCGCGTGACCGGAATCACTTACGGTAATGGTGCTGTAAGCGCGTCTGCCCGTCAATGATTTTGTTTAATCGACTAGCATTTGAGGCTACAAAATTATGTAAAAAACGAACCTAAAAGATTTTTGAACGAACGAGCGCGAACCGCCTACGAAGAGTCTCGTATTTGTTTTAGTTGGGCCATCAAGCTCCTTAATAACAAGTACCTAATTAACAAATAAAACTTATTTTTGTTTTAATCAAAGGATGTAATTATTTTTTGTAGAAGCTTTTGATATTGTGAAGCCTAAAAACTTATCAAGACTTACGTAATAAGCCCAAACTCGATAGGGTTATGTCCATTGACTTATATATTACTAGCGTAAGGATTAGGCCAACCTCGCGAAGAAATGGCACCAACTCGTTGACCCGATAAATTCGGTTTGCGGACCAATGCGACTAAGTGTCGTCTTCGGTCCGCGGAAGATTCATTTGTTTTTGTTTTCATACTTGTAAATGCGATAAAAATCCCTGGTTGCGCATTTAAAGGCTGCAAAAACTACGATATAGGTTAAAAAAGTACATGGAATATTGTATCATCGGTAAGTGACATAACTGTTTGTTATAATTAAAATACTAAGAAATATTATTGCGCTAATTTTACAACCGACTGGCGGGCATGATCGCGGCGGCGCCGCGCCCGTAGTGAGCGCATGCGCTGTGGTCGCTCCGGGCGCGACGTTGAATGTATGAAGATATTTTATGCAAAATGTTCCGATGGGCTCATCCTTAGTTGAAATCATTGGTTATGACATTTTATTACAGGTTTCCTATAGCCACCTTCTGGCTCCATGATCATAGCGAGCGGGAAATATTTCATCTCGCCTACTAAATCCACCACTGCCTTAGCCACTACCATAAAATAAACTCTTCAAAGCTGGGCGGAGAAAAATAAACGCAAAAATTTCTACATATCGCGTTTGCGTACTGAAAGCTTTTGAACGGCAAAAATATAATACGAGCTCAGAGTATCAGATACGAGTAAGGTTTTTGCTTTTCCGCCGAGTCGCTCATTCATAGCCTCTTTGTAGAATATAAGTTCAACTTTTACACTATATATGCTTTAAATACCGACGCTTTACCGGCGACAGCTTTAAAATGTTTATAGCTTTTTAAGAAAAAACTAAAGTGCGCGTTTTATGTTCCAAGCTGCTTTAGAGCCCGAGCCGCTTTTGCTGGCTTTTTCATCTCCAAATATAATCCAAATATATGCTTGTCAATGGTCACCCAAAAATGCCGAACACCATGTGAAATCGAGAAGAAATAGCCTCGCCCATTCCCTCGATCGGCTTTTACGTTCTGCGCGGAAAGAAAAGCAGCTAGTACTTCTACGTTTAATTTATAAGTTACATTAGGTGCATCTATATTGATAAAAATAACTGTATAAACCTTTTTTGGCCCTTTAAAGTATTTAAATATATTTTGTAACTATAAGAAACTGTCTAAAAGCCCTGGGCTCTGTCTACCCCTTTAGAAAATATATATAAAGATAAAGATATAGGATAAAGATGTGATAATGTATCTGTATGTAAGAAATCGAAGTTTATACTTGATTCTTTCATGCACGATTTCAATCCGCCCAATTTCAAAAACTTCCCACCAAGATAAATAATCCTACATGAATAGACATGAATAGCATAATCCCGATTTCAAAGATATGCGAATACGAGCCGCTAACTTGAATGAGATATAAAACCATACAATGAAGATCGGCTGTAACTTATCCCATTTGGTTCGAGGAATTTTCGCAATTGAGGCGGTGCTGCTCGGGACCTTTTAAGTGAACTTGAACTTTGGTATTTCCCTTCACTTCACTTGTCCCAGTTGTTTGGAGTGTATCTTTTTGTGTTCAAAAAAGTAAGGATTGGTAGAGCCAAGGATGATATGCGTCTATTTTAACTATGATCTATGGGTCACGACGTCACGTTTGATAGGATTTTTGAAAAAAAAATATATTCTTACAATCTTTTATTGTGAGGTTTGAGAACTTATCAAAAAATGTATCCCTGCCAGTCTGCTCTATTTTTCGATACCTCAGTTGTCTTTTGCAAAACGACGGCAATATAGACCAAGACGTATAAAATCGCATTAACGCAAGTTGGGCAAAGTGGAGGCAAGTGACAGGCGTTATTTGTGACGCGCGAATGCCCCTTAAACTTGAAGGAAAACTTTATAAAAGCGTAGTAAGACCAGTTGTTCTATACGATTCAGAATGTTGGGCTACCAAGGTGATGGATGAAAGACGACTGCATGCAGCGGAGATGAAAATGTTAAGATGGATGAGTGGAGTGACAAGGAAGGATAGAATTAAAAACGAGCGTGTAAGAGGAAGTAAAAAGGTAGCCCCAATAACGGAAAAGTTAAGAAGCAATAGACTAAGATGGTATGGACATGTAATGAGGAGGGAGGAGAGCCACGTTACCAGAAAGGTGCTGAATTTGAAGGTTACAGGAAATAGGAACAGAGGAAGGCCTAAGAAAAGGTGAATGGAGTGCATTAGGGAGGATATGGATAAAATGAATGTAACAAGGGCCTTGACAAAAGATAGAAGAAAATAAAAAAAAAACTCAGATGCAGTCCCCGACCCCACGTAAAGTGGGATAAGGTGAGGAAGATGAGATGAGAACTTATCAAGAAAATGTATAATGCATAAACTCGATGGGATTGCGACGTTTTATTACAGGGTACATATTACCACCTTTCGGCACCATCATCAGATCAGCTCCTTGTGATAATAATATTGCATTGTCATCTGATTTAGGTATATTAGCATACAAAATGTCATCTCAACCGGAAACCGGGAAGAGGCTCAAATATAACTTGCAAGATTTAACCCAAAAAACAAATAAACAACATTATTGTTGTTACAGGGCAAGCTAAATAAAAGCTTGTAAAAATAGAAGGTAGGTTATGTAGGTAATAAATGTTCTCGTCGGTATATCATAATCCTAACTTCCTAACTAATATTATAAATGCGAAAGTGAGTTTGTATATTTGTTTGTTTGTTTGTTACCTCTTCACGCTTTATCTACTAAACCAATCTTCTTGAAAATTCGCATACACATAGTTAGGAGTACAGAGAAGGACATAAGGTACCTTTCATCCCGGAAAAATGTAATGTTCTCGTGGGATACGCGAGCGAAGCCGCAGGCAAAAGCTAGTTCCCAATATTTCCGAAAATGTATCCCTAAATTTCCATTTTTAGGAATATTATCGCAAATGTTTACGGGATAATTCCCGCAGTAAAAGTTTTTACTTCAAAAACTGAAGAGGTCGCGAGTTCACAGTAAATAGCTAAGTTATTAAAAGATGTGAATGAACCTCGGTAGCTACGGAACACAATGAACGCTGCGGTTTGTAACCACATGTCTCCTAAACTCTAACTATTGCGCAGGTAACCACATAACACTTTGTTAATGAAGCGTAAGTAGGTAATTTTAAACAGTTTTATATCGTTTAATATAGAATGTTCGTACTAGATTCTTTCATTCCTATGTAGATCGTAAGAACCATTTAAGAGAATAAGAAAAGTCAGCGTCAGCCCTACTTGTACTGATGGTGATCCTTATACTAGTCGGTGTTTCCTACTATATGTGAGTGTGATGTGTAATATTTTATAGTTTTAACTTTAGGAATAATATCATCGAGATTTTATTGTACTGTATAAAACTATCAATATCATTGATATTAGAAGAGGAAAGATGTATGGTCATCTTATACGCCACGATCAATTTCTTAAAAACATAAAAGAAGGAAAAATAGAAGCAAGAAGAGGAAAGGGTAGATCAAGTGAAGGAGAAAGTTGACGTCGTGTCGTATAGGGAGGTCAAAAGGATGGCTCAAGAGAGGGAGACATGGAAACTACTCCACCAACAAGAACGTAGTTATAGATAGATAGATAAAACTATACAATGCACTATCACTATACTTTATCGCTCATGGGGCAGATAAGAGCATTTTGGATTTTGCTGCTCTAAGCAGACAGAGCCCAGGGCTGGAAGACCCAAAGGCCCCTTTATCGTGATGGTGGGCAATGAGGTGGAAAAACGGAATTAAAATAGTGATGTATTTTAGCCGCATCGCCTTAACATTCCCTGGATCGGCTTTAACGATCTGCGCGGAAAAAGAAACTGTTGCGGAAGAAAAAAGGTTGACTGGTAGACAACGCTTTTAGCGTTAATTTCGCCTATTGTTCTGTACAATTTGTATTTGATGGACAATAAAGATTAAATTAAATAAAAAAAGAAAAAACTGGTCCATTCTAAGTTTTTTTCTTTTTCCCAGACCAGTATACCTAGAAAAATTTATCTTTTTAAAAATGATTAAGTAATTAAGATTTTTCTTATACTAAACCAAGAAACTCCCTCATTGTAACATATTGTTGATTTAATAATAGTGATAAGTTCAATATATGTATGTATATACTTATTCAAATATTCACACATAATAGCAACGTACCTAAGTTTTAAGTTCCCTCTAGTATCATTTAAGTACCTCTTATGTTTCAAAGCTAATAGGCACACATATGTAGGATTATAATTAAGAACATTACTTTTTACAAGCTTATACAATAATCATACATAATTGTAATCTGTTTTGTGTGTTGATAAATAAACTAAATAAAATATTGACTCATTTTAAGTGTAACCTACCTACTCGTACGTAATAGATTTAAACAACAAAAGCAACCAACGTGAAAATCATTGTAATTTTCCTTCTGAATAACAGACTAGGTTTATGTTTTGTTTTTTCAACACTGACTCACGCGCATCGGAAGTCACTGATTTATGTCAATTACAAGTTGATTGTGTTGTTGCCGACGGTGAAGAAATTGTATGACTAATGTCTTATTCACATAGAATGATAATTTTCATACCGTACAGTGTAAGACTAAATAATATATCTTCTTAAAGGAATAATATTGATAAATAAGTTATCAATGGAAATGCATGTATGTATGGGAATGAAATTTGTCAAGTATCCCGTGTATAATTTATTCTAATGTGTATGTGTCTTTGTTATTAGTTGACGTTTTATTGGCTGGTAGTTCAGAGAGGGTCGTGCTCCTGCAGTGGACACTAAAAAGACCTGATGATGATAATAAGTCGTCTACATTTTTATAACTCGTCATTTTTACCTGACTGCGCCAGAAGGAAGGTTATGTTTTTTGAGTGTATGTATGTATGTATATTTGTATGTAAATTTCTTTGGCATGCTCTACAGCGTAAACGGCTTGATGGATTTTAGCTTGAGAGGTGTCGTTAGATTTGTCCTGACTCTGAGAGTGACATTGGGTATATCAAAAATTTTAATAATCCAAAATGGCGGATTTTCGCGCCAAATTAAGTTTCTTCAAATTTTTTTTAAAATTTAGAACCTATCGAGTGTGGTATTAAATTAAAGGATTTTGTACAAGGATTACAAAAATATATACAACTTACGTTAGCAGTCGGGTTTTTTGTTTTTTTGCACGCCTCATAAGCGAAGCGCATGAGGTAGTGCTCTACTCTCGCCTTACAAAAATCAAGTGATTTTTTTAACTAAATGTGTCTCTATTTATTTTCTATCGCACTTGTACAATAATATTTACACATAAATGTCAAGGAAAAACACTAGTTTCAACACTTATGACATTTTTAAAAGACATTTTGCCTTTTAAATAAATAAAAACAATGTTTAATAAAATCATTTTGTGGACGTCCGTGTGTCTGTATGTATGGAAACTGGCGTGGTCACGATAACTCCCGAAAAACTTATCTGATCAAGAACATTTTTTTTTATACGCTTCAGTATTATCCAAAACTAAGTCCTTTCGAAGATCACGGTCTAATTCAATGTAGTTTAATCGTAATTTCAATTTAATTGTGAAAAATGAGATTATGAGGCGTGCACTTTTGGATTTTCCAAACTTATTTTAATAACTACTTGTTCAATAAAGACATTAGTCACCTAAGTAACTCACGGAACCACATGTAAAAATTTGACTAGAAAAACTTGTTTTGGCGTTTATAAAAAAATGTCTGATTGACTAGTTGCTTGTTGATTTGACTTGATATGTAGCGGATTGTTAGTACAAGAGTTAACCTTGTACTTACATACATCCACTGAGTTCACTAGCTATAACCGAGCTATCAAATTAACTACTTTAAATTACTATTAAATGAAGAAATCTTCGACTCCTACGCCGTATAATATCGGATGGACGTTTTCAATTACCTATATGTTATAGTTGCGTTTACACATAAGCGAGGCGGAGGGAGATGTCAGACGATGGTAGTCTAAATCCATAAAAAGATTCTCATCTCTAAAGAATTTAAGGACTCGATGCTTGCATGTCAATTTTCAGAGAACAGACTGACATTCTCGAAACTGAGACGCTTCGAGAATGGTTAAAAATGTTTTTTTGTTTTGCATACAAACTCGAATCAGCTGATCGCTCAACTTCTATAGGAGGTCAAAAATTATTTTTCATATTTCGAAATATGTTCCTGGGGGCAAGTTGTTCAGTATCATGGACTGAATTCATCCTTAAAATAGTTTCAGTATATTTTGTTAGACCCTATATATGCCGACCGGTCATAGTATATAATGTCAACTGTATACATACGCTTGTATAAAAGCCATCCCGTGGAGTATCGGATAAAATTTTTCAATTACCAACATACTCACTAGACAGTTTAATTACCGAGAAAATATAATTTCCTTCGAAGCCTTGCGATTTTCTTCCTTACGTAATAAAATATTACCACGCATAATGGCTTTAAGACGCTCATATAAGATGCTTACATCTAAAGCTATAAAATGTATTTAACATAATGTTTTGCTTAAATACCCATTTGAATTACAATAAAATATATAAATGTTGAATACGTCTAATCCAAAGCTTGCGAAATTGCTTGTACTCGTATGAATAGAGATTTACCTAGTTTATAACATCAATTTATTTTCATGAATAGGTACTAGTATAAGTATTTCGTTTTGTCTAAATAAATGGCAAAAGAGGATATTTAGTAAGAGTACCTATAATACAGATGTCTGTCATGGTCGTAGCATGAGCATAATACCAGGCCTGTGTCACTCCCCGTTCTGGTATCGAAAATGTAGGTACCTACATTATTACTATGCGCGCAGCGGCTCCTCCGGGTGGAAAATTCAGCTATACGAATCGTTTGTCCAGAGTAATAAGAATGAAATTGGCCTGCAATGGATGTCTAGGTATCTTTACGAAAAGGCTGAGTTCTGACGTGAGCTAAATTAAACCATATCACTAGCGACATTGAGTACATATTTCTTTGAATTTCTTTGCTGAGTGAGACTTCTGTACGTTAGTATTATTAATTCTATGACAATACGCTAGTTTACAACAAGTCAAATCAGATACTTTTTTCTTAACGCCAAAAACAAACATTTTCTATGGGATTTGTATGAAATATCGGACTATGACGTCATAGTTTCTCGGAGTCAAAAAGCGGTCTTAATATCCGTTTTCCTGCATTAATAAATCTAAAATCACGTTCAAAGTGGATGTGATCAATGACAAGTGGCGTTATTTTGTAACGTCTTATTCTATTACAGTACCAAATAATTTATTTTTGACCCAGTAAAATACCCAATTGGGTAGATGACTGGGTCAAAAATAAATTATTTGGTACTGCCAAGAGAATAAAACGTCACAAAATAGTGTCACTTGTCATTGATCATATCCATTTCCAACATGATTTAAGGTAAGTATATTTATTAGTATAGAAAAACTGATAATGAGAGCGCTATTTGACTCGAAATAATTATGACGTCTCTGTTGTGTTTCTCATACAAATGCCATAGAAAATGTTTGTTTTGACGTTTAGAAAGTGTCTTATTTGACAAGTCATATATCGGATTCAAATAGGCAATGTATCCAATTTGTGTTCATCAAAGGCGTCTGACATAGCTTGACAACTGCCATACAATAACAGCCGGGACCAAAGCGTAACGTGTGAACGAAAGAAGGAGCTTGGGAAAAGTTTATTCCACTTGTGTTCACCCATCCCAGTGCCGACCATGCAAGTGTCACTTAACTTGCGAAAGCGCTAGTAATGCGTATTCCCTCAGAATTCCTTTTCGATTTATTCAGTATAGTTTGTTTTCTAAATAAATAAATAACACATTGTTTGTACTATACTTTATACAGGTTGACTTTTTTAAACACTGTCCACATTTTTGGAGCAAGTTCAGTCCATGATACTGAACAACTTTCTCTGAAAAAGTACTATTTTTAATATTAAATTAAATAAATAAATAGATACGGACAAATCACACAGATTGAGCT
Source organism: Acrobasis repandana (assembly GCA_963576875.1). Classification (NCBI taxonomy): domain Eukaryota; kingdom Metazoa; phylum Arthropoda; class Insecta; order Lepidoptera; family Pyralidae; genus Acrobasis; species Acrobasis repandana. The sequence continues at coordinate 2,566,472 of OY756221.1, read as the reverse complement.
AGCCCCAAAGTAAGTTTAAACTTGTGTTATGAGATACTAACTCAACGATACTATATTTTATAATAAATACATATATTAGATTTTGTTTGTTTGTTTTTCGTGTGTGTAAGTGGCCAACACTGGTGTCAGATTTTTCAAGCTGCCTAAAGGCATCTGACATAGCTCGACGACTGCCATACAATGACAGCCGGGACCAACGGCTTTTACGTGCCTTCCGAAGCACGGAGGAGCTCGAGAAATTTTTGTGCCACTTGTGGTCATCCATCCAAGTACGGACCACGCACGGGGTTGCTTAACTTGTGAAAAATGCTAGCAATGCGTGCTCCCACCGGGCCACTAAGCTCCTCATATATTATATTAGATAAACACCCAAGACCCAGGACAATTTTAAAAAGGCCATTTCCTACTTGCCCTGGTCGGGAATCGAACCCAGAACCTCCGGATTGGCGGACTAGCGTGTTGACCATTACACCACGGAGGTTTTATAGAAAGTAGTTCAGTATAATGGACTGAACTTGCTACAAAAATTTGGACAGTGGACAAAGTCAGCCTGTATAATTAAGGACCAATTATACAAGAGACACTGACAACCATACAAAAAAGCGTACTCTGCTACAAAGCCAAAATCCTGTATTTTTAGATAACTATCTGCTATCTTGCCCGCTAAGATACAAAGGATGCTGGGTACTTAGGCTGACGGTATCCATGAAAAATCAGAGATGATGGCGCTTGTTTATTCCTAGAAAATGACCGCTATACCGCCATATTTCCGAAATTAAGCAGCGCTACTACGACACTACCTTCTTTCGAACTAGTAGCTCCATCGCCTCCATCTAATTACAACATTTAAATATGACGTTCCCGTGGCGTAATGGTTAGGTAACACGTTAGACTGCTTATCCGTAGGTTCTGGGTTCGATCCTCAGCCAGGGGAAGTTGAAAAATGGCCTTTTTCAATTTGTCCTGGGTCTTGGGTGTTTATCTATATATGTATTTATCATAAAATATAGTATCGTTGAGTTAGTATCCCATAACACAAGTTTAAACTTACTTTGGGGCTAGCTTAATCAGTGTGATTTGTCCCTATATACGAGTATATTTATATTTATTTAAACTAAAAATCGAATTACGCTTCAAACTAAAGAAGGTTTCCAGTCCTCTTATATTTTCCATCCATGACATTATATAAGTTAGTACCTGTCGATTCTCGTTGCCAACCAACATTGTCACTGGACACCTCAGGAAAGCCCAATAGAGTGCACGCCGTTCGAGCACGCACAAAGACTGCGCCGGCGCCGGCCCGCGCTACTTACCACGACAGCAAACCTGATACAGTTGCTGTGATACCATTATGCAATATCTTTATGCCTGTTCCCAGTTGAGGTAGGGATTATAAATCTTCACTGAAGGGTCCTGAATTATATCTTTTGTAAAAGACGGAATGGAGTAGACTTAGGGTCTATTTGTCGAAATGGTGTGCATGCCGACGACGGCGCACCACAAAGGCCGTGTCTTTGATAAACCTAAAGCAACTTTGTCGGCACGTGGACGACATCACAACCAATTGAACGAATGGACTATACAGGTGTTGGTAAAAGTTATGTTTCGCGTTATTTCTCGTACACATTAATTTAAAATGTACGATCAACAAATATATGAAGGTTTGACTCAGTCTGTGAAGGAAGGAGTCACTATAAATCAGATGATGAAAAAGTTTTTACAAAAAAAAACATTTTTGTACAAGTTTTTATTGTGACACCAAAGGACTTTTAACAAAAAACAAATAAGCCCAAAAACGGGGTTGCGTCGTTTTATTACGGAGTTCTTATGACCACCTTCCAGCTCAATCATCAGACCCCAGATACCGTCTAAGGACAAAGTACTCGTCAAGACGAATTTAAAGAGCCCAAACTCAATGGAGTTCCGTTGTTTCATTACAGAGTTCCAATGGCCACCTTCCAGCTAAATCATCAGATCAGCTCTAGTCGTCATAATATTGCATTGTCACGCGATATACATACCTATGCGAGCAAAATTTCAGCTCAATCAGTTGAAGATATCTGCTTCAAAATTAAGTTGCAAGATTCCACCCGAACAAACATAGTTACATACATACATACATTGCAAGTTCAATAAAAGCTTGATAATAATTAAATTTTTAACAAAAAAAAACAACCGACTTCAGTTTTTTTAAGGAGTTTCTTCCATATCTCCTAAGTTCTTCATCATATCTTCACCAAATTAAAATGGGACCAACTTGGTATTAAAAGCTTTCAAATAAAAAAAGAATCATCAAAATCGGTTCACGATTGGCAAAGATATCGCGTAACAATATCTACATCGAGTCGGACTCGTATATGAAGGGTTCCGTACCTACGTACAATATTTCAAAACGCTGAAGAAACACGTTTCTTGTATGACGTATGAAAAGTTAAAAACTAAAGGGGGTCCTTTAGTTTTTAACTTTTTTTATTTTTAGTATTTGTTGTTATAGCGGCCACATAATCGGTAAAAATATCAAGTGTCTAGCTATTACCATATTACGGTTCAAGAGATAGAGCCCTGTGTCAGACAGACTGACGGACAGACAGACAGACAGCGGAATCTCAGTAATAGGGTCCCGTTTGCACCCTTTGGGTACGGAATCCTAAAAAGACCTCATGATGATGATGAAGATGAAGAAGAAATGAGGTGAATAATAACATGCAAGATAAATGCAACATGCAGCATCGTTACATGTGTTTCATTTCCAAAACTATACATTTTCTCTCTAAACTTATTAAGCTCTAAGTATGTTATTGATCGAGCGAGCGAAGCGAGCGAGGGCTATAATTCAAGTTGGGGCGAAAACACATTGTTTTTATGTTTGTATGTATATATGTATGTTTGTTCCAAGATAACTGCCGAACCGATGGTCCAATTTTGATGAAATTTGGTAGGCATGTAGGAAATATCAATAGAATTGTCAAGTTCGTTGGGCATCAAAATCGGTTCAATAGTTTTTGAAATATTAATAAAAAATCGCGAGGTCTAAGTTCGCGGCGAACTACTAGTATGTTTAATAATTATAAAAATTATAAAAAATTATAAAATTTAAGTTGCCACTTTACTCACTTGTCGCGTAACATTTTCTTTCAGCGGAGAATCATACAGGAAAATATAATGTATTCCAAATCGTATGAAAGTGGTTTCCTCGCGTAATAAAACTGTCTCTAGTGATTCAATATTGCAGTTATTGCGTCCTATATATCATTGCTTGTTTTTTCTTTGTGAAATATGGGAGTTGCCTTTTGAAGTTTTATTACGGTGCACGGCGCACCTTAAGGCCATACTTGAATTTTCTAAATCTAGTGCTGCCCCCATTTGAAATAAATTATTTGGAAGAAAACGGAGACATAATTTAATATTTTGTGTCTTTTAAGCTAGATAACCCATCAAAGTATTTTATGAACTACTGTTTACAGTTTAAAGTGAGGACGTTAAGCTTTTCATCGCACATTTGCCAAAAGTAGCAGTAACAAATAAACTAAACAGAAAATATCAATGAAACTCTTAAGAGAAAAACAAACTGGACATCTATGAACTTATTACATTAGCTTTCAATCGTAAATAAATCTCTTAGAAAAATACTGCTCGGAGCGAAGTTTCCTGGAAATTCAATTTGTGTCTAGAACTAGACTCCCACGTCTAATGACATTGGCCTCACACTACGAACAATAATTCTCTAGAATCGTAAGTAATCCCGAAAAATCATTCCATGCGATATGTACCGCGGCGGGCGGGGCTTCAAATATGAACAGCGCGGCGCGACAGTTCGCCGTGACACTCGAGTCATGCGGTTGCATCGCAAGAAGTTTTCTTTGAAAATATAGCTGTGTTTTTGCGATAATCCATTCATTAAAAATGCCGTCATGTGCCGTGAAGTGGTGTAGAAGCCATACAGACATGAAAATTAGTTATTAAAAAAAAAACCGGCCAAGTGCGAGTCGGACTCGCGCACCGAGGGTTCCGTACAAACCTGCAAGGTTTAGTATTTGGTATGAATTTCAATTTAATACCTCTACGCGTTTATGAGGAAATGGGTAGTAAGTTTAAAATTATTAAAAAAAAATATATTATGTGATGTAACTAAAAATTTATGGTTTTCGTAATTTTTCCTTTATCTATGCTATAAGACGTTGCTTCGTACCAAATTTCAAGATTCTGAGTTCACGGGAAGCACCCTGTAGGTTTTGATTCCCTTGCAAGTTTCGAAAATTTGCGGCATAAACGGCTGTATCTTTTGATTGCGTTGGCTTAGAAGTTTGATTTTTTCACAGCTTCAAGGGACAGTAGACCTGAGTAATTGATATAAATTTCAGCTTCATACCTCCACGCGTTCCTGAGAAAAAGGGTCTTGACAGACGGACGGACGGACGGACAGACGGACAACAAAGTGATCCTATAAGGGTTCCATTTTATCCTTTTGAGGTACGGAACCCTAAAAAGTAACACGTAACCAAGGTTATTTATTTTAGCGTAGCGTACTGCATAATAGGTACCATCCGCGCGTTGTATCTTACCGCTCATTGCGTTGACTGCCCCACCCGACCGAAGACGACGCGTGACCTTGTCGCGACCAATCGCAATCTTTGTCTATGTGTGCGTTCGAGTGTTTCGTTGTAATTACTGTTCGTTTGTTTGCGTAAATGGAATCAGAATCGAAGCGGTGAATGTAAGAGCGTTAGGTTTCTAGAGCATTATATTTCGATGGCCTCACATAATTCAATACGAGTATTGCACCTTATTCAATGAGCTCGGTAACCCGATGGGATCATGCCTTAATAGCACTTTCTCAAGTGAAGTGACACTGGGCGTAGTCCGCACTTGGATGAATAACCACAAGTGGCGTAAAAATCTCGAGCTCCATCGTGCACGTTAAGCATATTTTGCGTACTTAATAGCTGTACATCAAAATAGTATCGACTAACTGAGAAAACTGTATATACATCACATTAAAATTACTCACACATTCACATCAATACTGACAGTTTTATCTCTGGTACATACCTGAAACAAATAAAACAAATTTATATGTATACCGTATGAACACAATTTACATCATAATAAGTTTTTTAAGTGCTTTTACCAAAAAAGGGGTTTTTGTAAAGCTTTTATTATATGACAGCTAAAACTTCAATATTTTTTCCAACCACACATATTTTCTGCTTGGTCCAATGGTTGACCGGGAGAGAATGCCATATGGCATTAGGTCCGCCACTTGTACGTTTATTTTATTGTGCAATAAAGAATAAATAAATAAATAAAAACTTAAAACTTAGGGCTCCTGCAGACTTTCGCGTCTAACTGAGCCCTTAAAATGAACAAACTACTTCTCCGTCTTCACCTTTGACTTTCCATACAAAATCAGATCAGGTGATCGGTCAACTTCTTTGTTTGTTTGTTTAAAAAGCTTTATTGTACACAAAAAAGAAGCAGATATAAAACAGAAAAGTAAACATACAACGGCGGACTTATCCCATATAGGGATCTCTCACTCAATCAACCGGCCAGTAATTGAGAGGAATTGAGAGGACTTGTATGAGAGGCCAAAAAATATTTTTTATAGATAATTCGATATATGTTCCTTGGGGAAAGTTGTAAAGTAACATGGACTCATCTACCAATAAAATAGTTTCTGTATATTATAAATATAAATATATATATATATATATATATATATATATATATATATATATATATATATATATATTTATATATGTGTTATATATAATATATATGTATAAATTTATATTATATATAATATATATGTATAAACATAATAAAATAAATTTGGGACTATATGTGTTACCATACAATCAGATAATAACAAGTAATTATTTAAAAATAATTTTTAAAAACAAGCTATTATCTAAAACAATGAACTAATTCAAAGCTTCTCAAGACGAATCAATTTAGCCCATACTCGAAGGGGTTATGTTGATTTATCACAGAGATGCTGTGCGTGGTGGCCACCTTCCCGCTTCATCACAAGATCAGTACTCACTGATCAGTACCATATATTGCATTGTCACCCATTCACCCATTTAATTGTGTGAAGTTTCACCTCAATCAAATAATGGGAAGTAGGTCTAATTTAGCTTGCAAGAATTGATTACGGACACACAAAGAACGGGACAGGCGAACCTAAATAAAAGCTAGTGAAAACGTCAAACTCTCACATATTTACTTTTAAAATTATATTTTACAGAAACAACATCAAAAGGCAATTTCATAAATAACCTAACAAGTTCCCAAATTAGCCATAACGCCGTCAGCTATCCAAACACGCCAATCATAGGCAAAAGTGGGCAACGGACAAATGACCAAAGACAATAGACACAATTGCCTCCTTACTCTATCACAAACCCATTAGAAATGATCGATGCTCATCAATTTTACTGAACTGACGACGTAAGTATTGGAACGTTATACCGAACATTTTGCGTTTTGCATGTTTTTGGGTAAATTCAATACTTGTTTTAAGGGAAACTAAAAAATAATCTTTTAAACCCCTTGTTTTCTGCCACTGCTCCAACTCTTTCTCTGAATCAAAGAGGCATTTGCTAGCACTTTAAGACGTCATTAATTTTAGTGTACATTACGTGTAATGTTTATTTATGAGAGAAGAAACTGCGAAGAAACTGAGAAGAAACGCCGAATCTAATTTATATAGTAGGTATTGGCTGCCTACGCGCCAGATAGGATTTGTCAGTTTACAAAGATATTATGCCTAACCTAATACAATGTTATCACAATATAACATGAAAAGCATTCGAAGGAGCGTCAAATCCAATTTACAGAAATAAGTAATACTGAGTTGTCCCGAGCTGACCAGTCTCTACTACCCGTACCCGGTACCCGTTCACGAGTTCACGCGTGGATCAGCCATCGCTGAATTCAACCATATTAGATGGAAATCCAGCTACCCAACCAGTTTGGACATTTTAGTGAGCATGCTAGGCTTGGGCTCACAGGCTCTATGTATACTCGTACGTATCCTTTTTTTACTAAAATCAAACATTTTTATGCAAAACTGTTGCCGACGCAAACCCAGTTTAAGAGGGCGCCTGATGTCAATAATCTAAATTTTGCTCCCGCTTTTACGCACACAAATTTACTCTAGCCGAAGCGAGACAGCGAGCTATGCTGGGTGTCGGGAATCGCGGTGGGTCAATGAGGCTGGTTCTGGTTTTGAGGTATTTTTCGTTTTACAAAGAATATTTAAGAGTTATTTTAAAAGTAAGACATATGATGACTGCCTTATGTTTAATACAATTATAATCCAAAGTTACAAGTGCTAATTTATTGTATTTCTTAAATACTTTCGGTTTTAGTATAATTCTGAGCTGATTTGGAGGCATGAGTTGTTTGTTATTCTTAGTTTATATAAATGACCTACCCACGGTAGTCGAGTCTCACAAAATTGTATTATATGCAGACGATGTCACACTTACAGTATCTTGCGAATTAGATAAAATAAGCGAACTACAGGACCTCATCTCTGTTTCTCTTCGTAAGGTTATTGAACACTCAAAACAAATAGGACTTACGCTAAACTTCGAAAAGACCAAGATAATGCAATTTAGACCCTATCAGAGAAAAGAAGTAGTATTAAATGTATCCCACGACGGTACTCGTATTGAGGAGGTGAATAAGTTTTCACTGCTGGGGATCACGCTGGACTCCAACTTAAACTGGAAAGACCACGTAGAATCAGTAGTTGGCAAACTAAGCCAGTTCACCTATGCACTACGGGAACTCAGAAAAAATACGAATCAGGAGTGTACACTTACCGCATATCATAGTCATGCAGCAGCCTGGATAAGGTATGGGTTGATCCTTTGGGGAAACTCAACTGACGTTCAGGCAGTATCTGTACTACAAAAACGTTGCGTTCGAATAATAACCTTCACAAAACGCAGAGAAACATGTCGAGACCTCTTTAGTAAGCTAAATATTCTCACAGTTACGGGCATGTACATATACGAATTATGCCGCTTTGTAAGAAGACACCCACACATATTTGAAAAATACGAGGACAGGCCTAGGCGATACACTTCGCGCCGCGGTAATGACTTAATTCTACCCCCATGGAATCTTGCATTGTACCAACATAGTCCGTATTATATGGCAATTCAGGTGTACAATCACCTACCAAAAAGAATTAAAGACCTTCAGGGAAAAAAGTTTGACACTGAATTAAAAAAACTTATGATACACAAAAGTTATTACAGTATGACGGAATATTGGACGGACAAACTTTAGTAATTAAGGACATTTTAACGACATTTATATACCTAATTTAAATTATATTAAAATTATCTATATTTAATATTAATAATGATATCCCAGTTAATAATTTTTGGAATTTTATGAATTGTAATGTTATTTAAAATCAATTCCCAATGCCTAAGAAGGCAATTTTGTAAATAGTTTAAAGAACACTAATTGTAAAGTGCATGACAGTGAATGTGTATATTGTTTACAAATGGTGAATAAATGAAATATGAAATATGAAATACATCTTCGCAATGTTTTTCTATCGAGAAAATTTTAAGCAATCGTGTTTTCGAAAATTAATATGATTAGAGTTAGTCCTGAACTTTGCTGTGTTTTTATTTCAAAGTGAGTATTTCGTTAATATTGATAATATTAAAGATCGCTCTAAGAACTTTAGGGTAGTACGGGCTTTTAACTATTTCCGACCCTTGGAAGTTCTATTCTATTGCACACAATCGTATGCAGAACTGACATCGCTAGAATGTGGGATCGTGTTGCAATCGCTACGTCCGTCGTCGCGCCGGCAATCTACTCGTGTCAGACACCCGATATCAGGCTGCCTATACACTTACAACAATTTGTCGAATTCGACTATAAGTACAGAAATATTTTCTTCCAGTGCGTTTAGAGTGCGATAGAAAGAAAAGAGTTTTAAGTTTAGAATTTCCAGTCAACATTGTAAAACTACCTTTCTGCTCTACCTACGACATTGCCGGAGTGCCGCTTGTACTTTTCTTTTTAATTATTTGGTTCGCTATACAAATTAGAGCATTGAAGTTGCACATTACACATATTTATGTTATACGAGTAAATTACATTCAATTGCAAAATTAAATTACGTTTTAAATGATATTAAATTGAAAATTAACTACATAATTCATTAAACATATGTAAAAAAATATTTAGGAATATGTTAGAAAGTAAGATTTCGTTTAAGTATTCTTCTAATATTTTTTTTTTTTTTATATGGTGATCTTGTCGTTAGTCTTTGGCACAAAGCAATAAATCTCTTGATATAATCTTCTAGAAATAAGTAAAAGCGAACACACGTGAAAATGTATCGTCTCAGAACCTACATAACATACACACAGCCTACGTCAGTTGACCTGGCCAAGGTCTGCAGTAAACTAGTTATGCACCTCCTACCCCCCTCCCCCCGTCTTCACCCCCCAGTCATCCCTCATTATGTAAGACTTCGCAGCACACGTCCTACCGTAACAAATGCACAGTGACTCATTTACTTAACGTAACCAGACAACAGACTTGTTTATCTTTAACTAGATCTACGTCCTGGTTTTGCTTGACTATTTTTTGTTCATATATCAGGTATTTACTGAGGCAGACAGAGCATTTTAGGTCTTGCGGCTCTAAGCACATAGAGTCCAGGGCCACAAGACGCATAGACCGTTATTAGCGTGATTGTGGGCGAGATGGAAAAAGGTATCAAAATAGCGATGGGTTGCTAGCCGAATCACCTATATCATTTCTATTTTCGCCCATCCCTCGATCGGCTTTTACGATCTGCGCGGGAAGAGAAGCAGCTGGTACATTAAGTTTTTCTTTTCTCCCAGACTGTTTTGATGAAATCTTAATTTCTGGAACAGAGCTATTATTTTCCCCAGTTAGTTCCCCAGTCACCTCGATAGTGTTTGCAGTTAATTCAGATTACTTACGTACCGTTCGTTCCTTGTGGTATTTTGGACTAACTATACGGGTACAGGTGATTTTACAATCATAGTTCAAATCAAAAGACTCAAAATCAGCGGGAAAAGGCGAGACCAAAAATCTTTTGCATTATTTGTACGTGAATAATGAATATGCATGTGTTGTCCGCCGCATGTTGAGTAATGTTTTCCATAGACAATATGTTGTCTACAGTCTACACCATGTCTACACGTTGTCTATGGAAAACAATACTTTCAATTTGGTCTTTTTTTGCTTGTTTCAATAGGAGTTTTCCAGTTTCCCCTATATGAACCTATAGGTGCACAATACTACCTCTATGGTTCAAATAGTGAAGTTTTATTTACACCTCATATCCAATATCCCAAAGGCCACATTCAACATGATGATGGACACGTAGGCAATAAGAGGCAATCAAAATAGTGACTGTATCTCGATATAATTACTCAGATTTTATCATACCCAAGTCGTTTCGTTTATTAACGTTGACGAACAAAAGAGCTAATTCACGTAAATGTAAACAAAATGAACTAACCAGTGCTCTTCAACGCAAGGCCGACCCATCCCGCGTCCCTTCACCGTCGTCACATTTTATGTTTATTGCTACTTTTGATGGCAGTCAAATGTTGGATAATGACATGACAGTAATCTTTATTATCAGCAAACATCCACCTCCTCCTGATTTCATTCAACCATCGGAGGAACTACCACGGGGTCATGAGCTTCCATGGACCACCTGGAAAAGCTTAAATCGCCTCCGAACAGAGGAAGGCAACACAGTGTCAATGTAGTCATAACGATCAGACTATGTCACACCTCCGCTCCTGCCCATCGTACCAGCTGCACTAAGCGTGACCTATGTGAGGCTACAGACAACGCTGTGAAAGTGGCAACCTTCTGGAGGGAAAAAAATTAATCACATTTTGAGCTTTCGACACGAGAAGAAGAAGTAATCTTTATTACAAGCTTTTATTTATTTTTACCTGTCCTGTTGTCTGTGTGTCCGTAATCAAATCTTGCAAGCTAAATTAGACCTACTTCCCATTCGATCAAGTTGAAACTTGACATACTTACATAAGTAAGTTGGGTGATAAGGCAATATTATGGTACCAATGAACTGATCTCATGATGAAGCCGAGAGGTGGCCACGACATCTGTGTGATAAAACAACATAGCCCCACCGAGTTTGAGCACAACTGTTTCGTTTTGAGAAGCACTTTATACTATTTACTCGTACTTCATTATTTAAGACAACTTTGTTTAAAAATAAATAGGTACTTGTTTTTTTTTATATTTAACCATTACTAATACCGTCTTGTTTTAAAACGGGTTTTCGCCAACCCGTTAAAACCCGTTTTAAAACTAGACGCACTACCAATATTACTTTCAAAGGTTATTCATAAAATAGTTTAAAGGTCTTTTTAGACGTTGATACAAATCAAATATTTAAATATCACCATATTTAGTTTTAAACAATTTATTTTAAATGAGGGCGCCACTTATGCTACCACTTCACCTTAAACAAAGTTTAAATGCATGGTCGTTACAATTTTGTGAGAGCCACCTACTCTTATCAGATCTTTAGTATAAAAAAATTCTTTAAGTTATCTATTTAATCTCAATCCGAATGGATATGCGAATGCATATCTTATTAGTTTGTTAGTTAACGTCTTTGGAGAGAATGCTGCAGTGCAGTTTGTTACCGCTTCTTCTGCACTAGCGTCTAGGAAGCATTAAATTTAGCTGTAAGTAACGTCAACATTTGTGCGAAACAAAACGAAGTCTCTATTATCAAGAGATATTATAAATATCCTATAATAATGAAGATATTTTAAATTAAATAGAAAAAAATATCTGCACAGGTAGAGCAGCAACTGGTACATGCTGTTTTTTTTTCTCCCAGACCAGTAAAGAAAATAAAATTTATTTGTTTTAAGGATATTAAAGCAATCTATCTCAACATGATTCCATTGAGCAAATTTCATAGCATCATTATGGAGGAAAATGTACGCAGTGTCACGTTTCAGCGATTTGACCTGTAACAGCGGCGTCACTTCCGGTTCGTCCACCATTTTGGATGAGAGGATTTTCCGCGCAAACTGCGTAGTTCTGAGATAATTTGCGCAAACCATGGACATATAGGCGCAAACGCAATTAATTTGAACAAGCGGCCCGCCCGCGCTCCTTAGCTTTGCACGGGTGTATTATACATGATAATTCATTCATATACATGTACATTACAAAACATATAGGTACAGCGCCTAACAAAACATACTGAAACTATTTTAAGGGTGTATTCAGTCCATGATACTGAACAACTTTCCCCGAGGAACATATATCGAAATATGAAAAATAATTTTTGGCCTTCCATACAAGTTGACCTACCAGCTGATCTGAATTTGTATAGAAAGTAGTATATTATGTTAGACGTTATACAAAATATATTGAAACTATTTTAAGGTAGATATATATTACGATAAAATATGTTCCTTTGGGAAAGTTGTTTAATACTTCTTCTTCTTCGTCTAAGCGCGTTCCCGGTTGCATCCTCAGCTGTGCTGCTGCGGAGCCCAGGGTGCGCTTTCCTGCTTTTTCTTCTCCAAATATAACATGTATGTCAATGGTCACCCAAGGATGCCAAAGACCTTTGTAAAATAGAGAATAAATAGCCGGAACAGTTAAAATGATTTGGCTATAGTTTTACGACCGGCCGCTTGCCTGGCGACAACCCACTATGGGAAAAGTTTGTGCGAAAAGTTTTACAACCGGCTGCCGCCCGACGTTAACCCTCCTTGGCAATGCAATTGTAGCACGATATGTTTGTGCTAAGTCCTTTAATCGCCTGCAGTGGTCTTATTCTACTTTGCCGGGAACCACAGGGCGCATAATATCCAAACAAGTAATTATTTAAACAATATTTAAAAAAGATTTTATCTAGGTAAAACAATGAACTATAAAGTGCTCCTTAAAACGAACCAATTTAGCCCACACTTATGTTGTTTTATCACAGAGATGCCGTGGCCACCTTCCGGATCCATCATGAGATCAGGTCATTGGTACCATAATATTGCATTGGCACCCAACTTATATAAGTATATGAAACAGCTCCATTGAATAATGGGAAGTAGGTCTAATTTAGCTTGCAAGATTTGATTACGGACACACACACAACAGGACAGGTAAAACTAAATAAAAACTTGAAATAAATCATCTTTTCTTCTCTCAGTAGTAGCACAGAACAAATAATACTAACGTACAGAAGTCTCACTCAGCAAAGAAATTCAAAGAAATATCTACTCAATGTGGCTAGCGATATGGTTTAATTTAGCTCACGTCAGAACTCAGCACCTATTCGCATATATACCTAGACATCCATTGCAGGCCAATTTCATTCTTATTACTCTGGACAAACGATTCGTATAACTGAATTTACCACCCGGAGGGGCCGCCTGCGCTACATTATTACTATGCAGTAATAATGTAGGTACATTTTCAATACCTAAACGGGGAGTGACACAGGCCTGCTAGTAGTTTATACATGCACTTGCAAAAAAATATATGTCTATGTGTTTCGTATGACTATGTTATGTTGAACAAACTGCACCGCTGTTATTGCACTTATGTCTCATCAACTTTATCATACACACTTTACGCATCAGGTATTGCAATATAATATATCTTACGCACGATGCATCTAACGGAAAACGGTATGTTTAAAGGAAAATAAACCTTATTCTGATACAATAAAGTTCTACTTACGAGAGCATAAAGAGTAGATTACATTAGCGTTTAACAATGATCTTGATCTCCTATAAAATATCATGATACGATTAAATATATAGCCTGTGTTCAAGGAATATATATGTCTACAGAAAGAGTACGCTGCCAATGCTGCCATACTCTTGTTGTAGATATACATATAGTTAATTTTTTTCAAAAAGTATGCTTCCCTGTGGGATTTGAACCTACGATCTCCGGATCACAAGGCAAACGCCTTGACCACCGGACCTAGGAGGCAGTAAAAGTGAAGTAGATAGTAATTTTTTTTCTTAGATTTCAGACCGACATGGAAAAACATAACTCCATATAAAAACATTTGGAAAATATCTTGACACTGGTTGTACTAAATTCTAAACTACGAGTACATATAGTAAAATGTGTATTTTACAAAAAAATCTAAACTTTTCTTTTGAATTCCATAAATAAATTAAACTTACGCACTTTTTAAATGTTTTAATGGACTTATATTCCCCTTAAACCCACCCTGGGTTTAAGGGTCCATAAGTGGGGTCCAAAAATAAAAAAAAAACATTAAAGTCCAAATGAAAATCAGAAATTAAAAATTTCAAGATTTCTGTACTAGTTGTAGTCACCCTATATTTAAGGGCCGGTTAATAAAGGAAAATGTCAAGTCCTACGATAGTCCTTAAATGATACATTGAAAAATTTAATTGGTAAAGGTGGTCTTAAACTAGCAGCATCCTTATAAGCGAACATTGTACTAGGCTTATTTCTTTTCAAACGTTGATAAGATTTTAAAATACTTCTTATTTTAATGTTCTTTCACAGAAAAACTACCTAATCAACCTAAAAGCTATTACTTTCAAAACCAGTTTTATTTATATATAACATCTAATCGATCTTTCTAATCCTAAAAAATTAAAACTTTTAAATTACTAAATATAATAAGAACTATGTCAAATAATATCAAAAACTTTATTCTTTACGTTAATAGTCACTTCACCTTGCGTGACTGTGTGCCTCTTATAATTATAACATCCACAGTAAGAGATGGAGTGTCATCTCTTTCTGTGGATGTCATAAGAGAAGACTAAGCACAGACATCTCGTGCTATAACTGCATTCCCAAGGAGGGATGGCGTTGAGCGGCGGCCGGTTGTAAAACTTTTCGCACAAAAGCATTTCCAAAAGGGGTTAACATCAGGCAGGTAGCCGGTCGTAAAACTATAGCTAAATCGTTTAAACAGTTCTGGCTATTTCTTCTCGATTTTGCATGGTGTATTATTTGGAGAAGAAAAAGAGCGAAAGCGAACCCCAGGCTTTGAAGCAGTGGATAGTCACAGTGGTAGGTAGGTATATTACTTCTGATCTAACACTTCACAACAGATGTGTTAACAATATTACTAGCCGATACTAATAAAACTACCAAATATGTATTACAGAGTACATAATTTACAACCTGACATAAAATTAAATAGGTATAGTTTTTCGCTCAAAAATTAACTTATATGATAGCTATGTTCAATAAACGTCCTCACAAATAAGTAATATTATGGTTACATGACATATATGTGCACTAGCAAGCAAGTTATATATTTCCTACTAGCTGTGCCCGCGACTTCGTTCGCGTGGTTGTCGGAATATTATATAGCCTAAAGCCTTCCTCTATAAATGGACTACCCAACAAAAAAAGAATTTTTCAAATCGGACCATTAGGTCCTGAGATTAGCGCGTTTAAACAAACAAACAAACAAACAAACTCTTCCGCTTTATAATATTAGTATAGATTAGTATGTGGGTTATTTACTTTTTGATATATTCTGATACAATAATAAAATCAAAATTTAATAAGAAGTATATTTTTGCTTACGCTATTTGGCTAGACATTTAAATTTGTAAAATTCCATGATCTGTAAAATCAAACTCCAAAAAAAAAAATAGGCAAGCTTATTCTAACATTATCAACACCAAGTTCAAATAAGGCATATATATGTATATTGTTGTAAGCTAACATGCGTGATTCTAATCACGCATTTCTTTCGGCAGCGTTTCTTCTCATCAGTGGTCGTTCCGAAAGGTAAGTAAATTAATAATTCATAGTTATTTTTCTTTTCAAATTTACGTGAAAATGTGCCTGCAAAGACCTTGTTTCCATTTTGATTTAGTCACATTTTTTTAAAATCTTTATTTGTACATATTTACATACATACATGATTAAAAACACAATTGTACAAATAGTATACTTAGTAGACTTATCCTAAAGACGATCTCTTAGAGTTGACCAGTTGGACAGACTTATGTCAGTTACCTACATATTTAATAGGAAGGCAGTAGTACGAGTTCGTACAGAACAATGAAATACAACAAGTATACCTAATATTAAAGCGTTATACACTACGAGTATAATACATATATTCAGCATAAAATTTCTTGATATTTCTGCATTATTGGGAATAACCCTCCGTATCATATGACATGTAGGTATATCCGCTTGCAAGTAAATTGTCGAGTTGAAATGTCAGCAACATTGTAGAATGCTAATACTAACTGTGGATGCTGATTAAATTATAATTCATATACCTGGCGGTCTTAATTGGTAATGTACCTAACTAACACCGTTACGGAGTCCCGTTTTTACCTTTAGTAACATACAGAGCATGAGGGTTAGTTCACACCAAGACGCGACGCGACGCGACGTGGCGCGCACGTGAAGAAATATAGAACTTGTTTACTAGACAAAAGAGTGAGAGCTGCGCCTCGCTATGCATTGCTACGCAGCGTGGCAAAGCGGGCTGTCGCTGAAATCAGTATATTTTTACCTAGTAAACAAGTTCTATATTTCTTCCAAAGTGCGCGCTACGTCGCGTCGCGTCGCGTCTCGGTGGGAACTTACCCTTAGACTTATAACCACGTGTAAACGGCAGTTCATAAAACAATTTAAAGGTCTATCTAGTGCCTGACGATTAGCGATATGGAAATTGTTACCATATGTATTTTTTTTTTTTTTTTTTTAATTTATGGCTTGACGCTACTGCGTATTTAGCCAGGAACAAGTTAATAAAACGTGGGAAATTCTTTTTTCCTAACAAGTTACAATCAAAGGTTGGTGTAGGCCTTTGATTGCTTTAAGGGAGCTTCTGGCGACAAATCTATACGAGTCCACTGGTTTTCATAGCCGATTGAGTGGCGGACGACGCCCGAAGACGCCCACACAGTCCGCGAAACAAATATCACTACAGCCGTACTATGACTGTCCACTTTAACTATTTCACATATTGTTCATGAGCATGAGCATTTATAACACCAAACAACACCAATTTCATATTATAAGGTCCACTAAAATCAATTTGCAAAATAATTTAAAGAAAACCCCAACCAAACACCTTGACTTCCCGCCAAAAACTCCTTACCATATGTACATTGTACGAGTTAACAATTTATTACAAATGAGGGCGCCATTTCAAGGTAATTTGCTACTTACTTTACCTCGTCGCTACCAATTCAGTGTAGCTCGAGCCTTATGTCAAACAGGATACACTATCATGAGTATCACGTATAACATTAGACAGAGCCTATTTCTTGCAAAAAAAACCTTTTTATTGCATCAACAATAAGAACAAATTAAAAGTAAACTTAAAATATAAGTAGGAACCTACCTACAAAGGCGGGCTTGTCGTTATTACTGAAGCAATTTCTTCAGCCAACCTAACTTTATAAAAAGTTCGTTTCAACTTAGATATCTACCTATTATAGACACATACATTCAAACAAATAAAACAGTAGGTAGTTAGAAATATACATAAAATAAAAGTACCTACCTACATTCATAATAAATTAATAAACAGACGTGGTGTTTGAAAATAGGAATTAAAATAGTAGTGGGAAACTAACCGCATGGCATATATTCATACAAGCAAAAGTAAACTTATATACCTAAGCAATAATTCAAAAATTATTCATAGACTATAAAAAATACTATAAAGGCCTTGCTTCATTATTATTTAAATAATTTGATTAGTACGAACAAAAAAATTAAAATTATTATTTGAATAAGAAAAAACGAATTTTTCATTAGGTCATCCAATTTACGTTTAAAATTCTTTTAAAACCAATGTTAACTATTATTCAAAAGTATTCTATAAAAAAAAGAAATTCAGAAACAAAAATCCACCACAGTTTATGATAACGACGTCATTATTTAAATATGCTGTCAATCTAACAACCCCAAAATAATATTAAATAGCTCTATACATATAGGTACTTTTAAAGAACATTGTATAAAAATCTCCATTTTCTACCGGCCTTCACCTCTGACCCCAGTGTAAAAGCTAAACGACCCATTGATCATGTACTTATAGATAAAAAATCGATTTGAATGTTCTAAAAATCGATTACTAACCAGTCGATAATGGACTTCAAATGTATGCACAAGTTTATAATAAGGATTTACATACGGCAAGTGACATTTGACTTCAATATTTGGACAAATCCGTATGCTAATGCAGGTTTTTATGTTCCGCTCCTATTTTTGTGCATATCGTCCTTACAACATACCTACTCTACTCATATTAAATTGCTGTTTTGGATTAATATTTTTATAAAGGTGACTAAGTGGTAATGATAGGATTAGGACAGAACACACAAGTTATGAATATCTTCTTCTTGATATTCCAATTGATATTGTTGTATCCTCAGCTTTGCTGCTTCTAAACTACTCAGACTACTCAGTGTTACTTATTTCTGTAAATTGGATTTGGCACTCGATCGCAAGCTTTACATATTATATTGTGATAACATTGTATTAGGCATAATATCCTTGTAAACTGACAAAGCCCTTCTGGCGCGAAGGCGACCAATACTGTGCAAATGAGTTTCTTCCGGCGTTTCTTCTCAGCAATCGTCGTTGCGAAACGCTACTGCTGCTGGAACGTGTATCTGTACGTGTGGTCTGTTGTAAAACTTTCCGCACAAATTTATCCAAAGGGAAATAGCACGGTAATTGACCGTGACATTAGGCAGGAGGCCGATCGTAAAAACCACACATAAATGGTGTAATTGGATGAAGATTGTCTTTCAATACTAGCCACGGGTCACAGGCTTAATGGGCGATTAACATGCATAACTTTATAGAAAAAGGGGAGTGGGGGCGGGGTTAGCGGAAAGTCAAGCACGGGGTTCAGTTGGGATTTGTTGCCAGACGCTCAAAGGCCTAGACTACACCAACATTTGATTGTAACTTGTTAGGAATAAAGAAGCAACTAAACTAAAGATCGAAAGGCTACAAAGGGCTTGTTCTAACTAAGGCTGTAAAATAATTTAAAAAAAAATAATAGATTGATAACAAAATTTAGATAACTTAAAACTAAGTGAGAACTCAAAATTAAATTTTTAAAAGTCAATTTTTCTAGAAGAAAACATTGACCTCTAGGAATCACTATTTCGAAAGATGTCCCTCACCTCCCTAACAAAAAAGGCATAATTGTATAACTTGAAACCCAACAAAGGAAATGGCGTGAAGGTATGCATTACCACGTGTTTAGGCTGCGTTTTTTTTTATACAAACAGAGGTAATTGCCACAATCGCGGCGCAAAAAGATAATTGCATGCAAATCCGGTGACCTTCGCGGAAATTCGCTGACAGATGGCCGCCATGTTGAATTGGAAATTAATGTTGTATAGTACAGAAATCGCTTGTAAGTACGGAAATGTGTACTTTTACTCGAATGCGCTAAAAGGAGGGTTATGTTATTTTATTAAAACTAACGAGAGATAAATCCATAATTGATTAATTTAAAACGGTTTTCTGACTATATCACGAGAGTCAGCCGTTTTAAATTAATCAATTGAGGGATATGTTTTTTGAGTTTATGTATGTATGATAACAAAATTTACACCTTGTTCCGTACTATTAATTTTTCCTCTTCCCAAACCCAAAGGTTGACTGGAAGAGATCGCATCTAGCGATAAGTCCGCCTTTGTACCAATATTTTTTTTATGTTTGTTATTTTTATTTTATGAATTATTATGGTGCAATAAAGATAATTTGTGTTGTATTGTATTGTATGATTTAGTGGTACGCTCTATAGCCTAAACTTGGCTTGACTTAAAAGGATTGATGGATTTAAGCTTGAGCGGTGTCGTTAGATTTGCCTCGTCTCAGATTTGTAGATACTCGTATAACAAAATTAAAAAAACATTACTGGTTCAATTTTAATCTCACTAAGATCTTAAAAGGATCTTAACTTTATTAATACCCAGCGTTTGCTAACTAAAAACTTGCATTGTTAGTTCCCATCTAGGTGGCGCCACAATCGATAAACCTGTTGCTGCCAGGGATGTTCCAGTGACCTCAAATTAACCACCATCCAAGCTAAACTCGCCCTTTCTCCCCGAACACAAATCCCATTTTCCTGTGAAACAGTTTCGTATTATCTCGACGACATCGCGAACCAATTTTATACTCTACTGCGTAAGAAATAGAATTTATTCTCAATAGACGTTTTATCGGATAAATAACGTCTGGAGGAAAATTGTAGGAATATGGCGTCTGTTTTTCTATTTTGCTTTTGCGCTTTTTGTTTGTGAAACTTCTCACTTGATTCTTGAATGTCGTTGAACAGTTTTAAAATGGCGTGCTAAGATAAGTTTTTATTCGTTTTTGTACTTCTGTGAACTCTACGTCTAAATATGGTATACAGTCAAGATAGTTGCTTCGGCTTGAGGCGGGGGTCCATTTTTTTCAGTTCATTTCTCCACTTTGACATTCTTGAGACTGTTGTTGAGTACGCGTTTGTCATCTTTTATATCCCTTGGCATATTTTTTCACCTATCTGTTTAAAGAATAATTTATTACTTTTGACTTGTTTCCCACAATATAGTCAGTTTAGTAGGATAGGATAGTGCTTTGCCACATAAGTATAATTGTTTTTGAAGCAAAACTCATTCGAAACAGCAGTCCATCGATCAACAAATATTCGATAACTGTTCAATCAAAGTAGCATTTGAGGACAAAAGGATTTTTCGCAATAAATTTCATTCGCACAATCGTTCAGTCAATTTTCCATAAATCCATAAACACATGAGTCTTGAAACTGACTTACGGACCCGTTGATGACCGCTTTTGTGCAAATTCTAATAATGTAGAAGTCTGTCTGTATGTTATTTTATTCATCATAATCATAATAGATTTGAGGAGCTCGATGTCCCGGTGGGAGAACGCATTGCTAGCGTTTTCACAAGTTAAGCAACCCCGGGCGTGGTCCGTACTTGGATGGGTGACCACAAGTGGTATAAAAATTTCTCGAGCTCCTCCGTGCTTCGGAAGGCACGTAAAAGCCGTTGGTCCCGGCTGTCTTGTATGGCAGTCGTCAAGCTATGTCAGATGCCTTTAGGCAGCTTAAAAAATCTGACACTAGTGTTGGCCACTTACATACACGAAAAACAACAACATCATAATCATCCGAGCGTCTTCCCGGTAACGCTTCAGAGCTCGGGGTCCGCTACCTTACCTAGGTGATTTGACGAGGGTACTGGTTTTTACACAAAACTTATTACTGTCTGTTATTTAATTATTTGTGCAATGAAGAAATTACAAAAAAAAACAAAGAAACAAGTCTGTAAGAGAACAAAATTATCTAGCAACTAAGGTAATCTTGGAAAAGATCACACAGAAAATCTCATTAAAATAAGAAAACAAAAATAAGATGATGCACAAACTATTAACCGTTACACTCAACATGGACATTTAATGGGCATTCGAGATTACAAGGAGGTCAGTAACCGCTGCAAGCAAGTCCTTAAGGTTTTTTACTCGTTGTACGATGATATAATGTAAACCTTGGAAGAACAGGTTTGGGTGCAAAAAGATGCAGTCAGCTACAAAGTCAATATCATTATTTTTACACTGTGGAAGTCGATGGCGCAGCAGGCTTACGCATATACATTATTACGTCTTTATGCATAATGGAGCCGATAGAACATTTTGGGTCTTGCGGTTTCAGAGTGAGGGCTTTGAGTGAAAACATGCTACTGTCGTCTTAGCAAGCTCCCACTTGCACGGTCCTAAGCAGATAGAGCCCAGGGCTTTGACTGAAAGCATGCTACTGTCATCTTAGCACGACCCTTATGAAGACGCAACTTTTTTGCCCGAACAACTTTTTTATCTGATAAACTTCAACTACACCTCACAGAGCCACTAGTTTTTTTTTTAATTATTACATCGATAACCTCGATTTTGTCTACACTCATACAAACAGTAAAGGAAATGACAAATTTTCGTAACGTACATAAAAAGCGTGTGCCAACTCGTGTCTACGGTGAAAGCATGCGTGTGACTACACGCGATTTCATTAATGCATTATCGAGTATCGGCGGCCGGTTACACCGAGGCGTAATGGCGTTACTGATTGTTGGAAGTCAAATGCAATCGTTTTGGAAAATAGCCAATTTATTAATTGAATCATTTTCAATGTGTGTTGGCGACCTCTACGCTACTAAAAGGGACTATAATCAATAATGACTCTTCATAGATTCAGAGTAACAAATATACCTACTACTACTACAAACAAAACAATTTATCTGTGCACACGTCGATGTGTGAGTTCATACTCAGGGTCGCACCACAGAATTAATTTAATACTTACCTACTAACGAGTTCGACATATTTACGATTATATCTTACCATACCGGGAGATTTAAGAACACTATGACGTAAAAAATATTCTATTTTAAATGTATTAAATGTTACAGAAAAGTCGGAAACAGCCACATAATATCACTTCACAAATATTTTTTATTATGTCTATTGTCAATATCCATTTCACCATAAGTTCCCTTTACTGATTATTATTGTGTCATTTATAATGTAACGCACTATATACACTCTTATAATATAGTAATTTGCATATTCGGCGCAAAACTATACGGTAATAATATGAATAAATTCAATAAAAATAAACAAATGTTTATCACTATAATTATAAATTAATTCGCTGTATCTTTGTCTACTTTTTTGTTGTTTTGTTTTGTGAATTTTCACTTATTTGATAAACAGGAAAAATATGTGACCATTCGTTTTGGACTTTAAGTGACGGACTAAATATAATTATACTTTTTTGACGCAGGTCCACTATTGAAAGTGCATTGTGAATGCAATTGCTAAGAATTCCAGAGTTGTTTACAGCACGGTGTGACTAAGGCCTCAATAGTCACCAAGCAACAATGTACGGCCGGCCGCGACGATGTAAAGTTTTTACAACACATTTTCTAGCCGTCGACGGTTTTGTTATTTATTAATAGCTAATAAGTATACGTACTAGTTCAGTCTCAATATCGATTTATATCACTACGTAACGTACATGATAGATAACGCATTACACTTTTGCTACATACAAAAAATGGTACCTTCTTATAGATAATCTGGTTAAAACTCATCTTTTGTCTCCTTCCATCTTATCATTATTTACTTTTGCTCGAATGAGACTTCACTAAACTTCCTGTTTTCTGCATAATTCGACAAAATTTAAGTGACATTGCCTAATGACAATGACAGTTTGGGTGACTTTTCTATTTAATAGCGTCATACACGTCCTAGCGTACCGCGTTAAAATAAACCGGCCAAGTGCG
Organism: Acrobasis repandana; assembly: GCA_963576875.1. Lineage (NCBI taxonomy): Eukaryota > Metazoa > Arthropoda > Insecta > Lepidoptera > Pyralidae > Acrobasis > Acrobasis repandana. The sequence continues at coordinate 2,543,103 of OY756221.1, read as the reverse complement.
AGTTAAACTCGCGTGGAGATGGTTCCGTACAATTGATTAAATTCTTATAGGTTTTCCTGTAATCTACAAGCAATGAACTATATTTTGTATTTTTTTCAAAATTTTAGGCTCAGTAGTTTAGGAGATAAGGGGGGGTCATGGTCAATTTTAGTCTTCTTTCATGAATAAAATCAAAACTATTCATTTTACAATAATAACAAAAACATATTTGAGATCCTCATAATGAGCCCTTTCATTTGGTATATGACACAGTAAGGTTCGCAAAACTTTTTTTTTTAATTTCCTAATTTTTCCCCTGAAAATGACCCTTATTTTAAAAAACTATTTATTTAATTTGCACATATGTGTTTGGGTTATATGATTACACCATCATACCAAATTTTACCTGATTCGGTCCAGTAGATTCAGAGCAAATTGGCTGTGACAGACGGACGGACAGACAGACGCACGAGTGATCCTATAAGAGTTCCGTTTTTTCATTTTTTGTACGGAACCCTAAAAATACGCCATTACATTTCAAAACAGTTTACACTTTTGACACTTCATATATATAATCTATACCTCCAATATCTGCTACATACCGAGGTACCACCGACATTAGGAAAAAAACGAATTCAGCTGACCTGACTTGTAGTACACTTTTTTCCATACAAGGTACATTTCTCACGTCATCCCATGAATATAACATGGAAACAAGGTTACAGTAATCGCGTTGTGGGAGGCTGGCGCCGTCTGACGTCACTAGAGTTTAGGTCCACGAACGTCCACTTTGCATGCTAATGGCTGAAAATGGGACAAAAGAAATGCTTATCACTTTTTTAGGAGTCATTCTTACCCTTAATTCGTGAAAATTGTACGAGGTTTTGAGTAATTGTCTATAAGAATTAATATAGGAAAAAAGCACACATTTTCACGTCTTTATCCCTAAAGGATTTACGCGTGATGATGGGAAAGTGATGGGTTGCTAACCGCATCGCCTATTGTCATTATGCAGATTCTCGCCCATTTGCGTGATGTGTGCGAGAAGAGAAGTAGCTGGTACATTCTAGGTTTTTTTTCCTCCGAGACTAGCATTGAAGTAGAAGAAAGACTGAAAGAAAAGTTTTATTGGCCGTGTGGTTCCCGGCAGAGTAGAATAGGACCACTCCAAGTCTTCCTGTTCATGTCGTAGAAGGCGACTTAGGAAACACAAGCTAAACAAAGTTTATAAACAGAAGTGAGACCTCTTCAACCCGTCTGGCCAGCGTGGAGAGTGTGGGCTAAATCCTCTACCAGAAGGTCGTGCTCCTGCAGTAGGGAAAAAAAGACCTGTTGATAATTGCTCCTACTTTGGTCTCACTTGTCTCTGCCCACCTTTCGGTTGACCGTATACAATTTTTGTAATCAAGTTAAATAAATATAAATATAAACATTATCAAGTCACCATTTAAAAAACAGAAAGAGAAGAGCAAAGCTGTTTTCTCTAAATGTATTTTAAATAAAAAAATGTATTATAAATAAAAATAAAAACCGGCCAAGTGCGAGTTAAACTTGCGTGGAGAGGGTTCCGTTCAATTGATTGAATTCTTATAGGTTTTCTTGTAATCTACAAGCAATGAACTATATTTCGTATTTTTTTCAAAACTTTAGGCTCAGTAGTTTCGGAGATCAAGGGCCCCACCCTTGATCTCCGAATGGTCAATTTTCGTCTTCTTTCAGACGCACGAGTGATCCTGGGATCCGTTTTTTTATTTTTTGTACGAAACCCTAAAAATAGGTACTAGTAATGTGTCAACAAGTTCCTGCCATTTACGGGTCCTCCAAAACTTTGTTTGACTTTGGCACCCACTGGTTGGAGTGATTTCAGTAACAGGAAGCTGGAGAAGCGGGCGCTATTTGTCCCAGTGATCGGAATAGGTAGAGCAATTTGGGGTCAATGATCTTAATCGAATATATTAATATGGACATGCCATTGGAAATATTTTTTATTCTTATAACTGTACCGTTTTTTGTTATGCTATTTTTTTACCTATACTCTCAAGATCAGCTATAAAAAGTTTGTTTTACTGGTCATGCATGTGTAACATTCGATTGGATACTTTCTTTTAATCAATGATTTCAGACAGTGTTTCATAAGTTCACTTATTTTCTCGCGGGAAAACATATTTCCCGCGAGAAAATAAGTGTAGTTAAAATGTACTTACGTACGTAATAAAGTACGTAGAAACCTTCATGGCTTTGCACACAGCAACTCACTAAAGTTTCAACTCAATCAGATGAAAATCGAACTTGGATGTCGGACCCGAATTTTATCGGAACACAATAGACTAAAAAACTCACATTCATTATATGACTTGACAGATAAATAAAATCACTTTAAAACGTTTTACTATTCCTTCCTTCAAATTTCGAATAAAGTAGTTACTAATACAATAAATAATTTAAACCCCACAAAAATCCGAATAAAAACAGAAGTTGCCGGAAAAAATGCATGTCCATGTTCTGTACGACATCATACAAGTATCAAAAATCGCTCTACCTATTACGATCACTGCCGCCACTCAATGTGATATCAGATATTACACTTAAAAATGAAACTTGGATCATTGTTTTCACCGAAAAATATAGATTTCGAAATAGGAAAATTACTTCCCACAATCGCCCGGATGTAATAATACAAATAAAGATCAATAATGGATGAGATCACGAAAATAATAGTAATAAACAGATTATTTCGAGCGGCCATAACAAGTGGAATGCAAAAGGACGACAGTACAAATGGGTAGACCGTATTTTCACTTTCAGTCAGTATCTAACATACAACTTCTACGACAATAATTTATTTTTATCTACACCCATGCTATAAATCCTCTATAAAACTTTCTGAAACAGTTAGCTTATTGCCAATAAACAAAATAACCAGTAACATAGTAACCATAATATCATCCAAACAATGTTATAATACCTACTTATAATGTTGTACTTTTACAAAACAGCCATGGCCGAAGCCAATATTCTCACTACTCAATTCATGGTATTTTTATAAATAAATAAAAAAGTATACTTATCACGTCTTTTTCCCTAATGGGGCAGACAGAGCAGCAAGACTCAAAGGCCACTTTTAGCCTGATTGGTGGGCGAGAAGATAGAAAAAGGAATCAAAACAGTGATGGGTTGCTAGCCGTCGCCGCATCGCCTATTAACATGATTCGCATTTTCTTTCCTATTCCCTCGAACGGCTTTTACGATCTGCGCGGGAACAGAGGCAGTTGGTACTGGTACATTAATTTTTTTCTTTTCTCCCAAAACAGCATGGACGAAAAAAACAAGTTCTTTGAACTCCAAGTTTTAGATAAAGTAAAACAATACTTCCACAATTCTCTATCCCTAGTCTTCACTTTCCAGTCTTTGTCGAATGCACGCAAATCGTCTGCCCATCTCGTTCTCGAAAGAGGGGAGGCCTTTGCCCAGTAGTGGGACATAGATGGCTAATAAAAAAAAACTATACATACTAATTTTAATAAAGAGTAGGTAACTTGCAAAGAGTGCACATCAAAAGTCAATTCTGTTTAATTTTTATTTTAGGCTATAACAACTTCAGTAAATAACTCGTGACATGTTATTTGCAGAGATGATTGTTATTTTCATGTTGACTTTGCTTTATTCGTATGTAAAATGATCCACTTTATTGTTGTTGGACAATAATGGATGCGAAGAATAGATTTATATGTATATGTTAAGGCGCTCTCATACGAATAATGCGCATTTTTAAGTTAAGTAGAAGTATTTAGGTATTATAAGTAGTTTAAAAATTAAAAAAATACATCAACATAGTTTGAACATTTGTTTAGGTTTTTCATGCATAAATAAAATAAATAAATATATACGGACAAATCACACTGATTAAGCTAGCCCCAAAGTAAGTTTTAAACTTGTGTTATGGGACACTAACTCAACGATACTATATTTTATGATAAATAAATATATAGATAAACACCCAAGACCCAGGACAATTTAAAAAAGGCCATTTTCCAACATGTCCTGACTGGGGATCGAACCCAGAACCTCCGGATTAGCGGTCTAGCGTGTTAACCATTACGCCACGGAGGTCGTCATGCATGTGTTACATGATAAGATAAACTTTGCTCGATTGAAATATATCACGAATACCTACCACATATATAAAAAATCATACACATGAGTCGGAAACCCTTCAAAACGCTTATTTGCATCCCCTTCCCACTTCCCCCCGCTAGAAATAATTGTACACGTTTGCGTGACAAAAAACATATTTTGCAGATAGCCTTCAAGACATAAATAACTAATTATATACCACCCTACCTGTAATTACCGCTAACCTATCTTACTCTAATGGCTGGCTGCCTGCTACGAGTAGCCCCTAAGGAAAAAGATTTGATAGTGTATCTTTAAATTGTGATATTATAATACGCTTGGCCAAAATAGAAACGTTACAAGTCTAAGAAATACGTGTTCAATAAACTACCTACTGTTGAAGTTATAATAAACATACTGCCATATACCTGAAACAAATTGGATTTTTTTTTTTAAACACCAGTGATGAGCCAAAAAGTCAATAAAGACTTTTTGCTAAAGTTGTGTGTCAAGGAAAACTTAAAATCGCGGTACGTCCTAATGTGTTATAATAATAGTCATTGGGACTACGGAAGTCTTAAATCATCCTATCCAACCTATCGGCATAGTGACAGACATTAAATCAAATAGTTTTTTTTTAAACGCGTGATTTTTTAATTAACTATTCAAATTCAAATATTGTACGAGTCAGTACAGTACTAATTTTTTTAAGCTTACTTTATTTTTGTAAAAAAAATTGTACACTGTGTAAAAACTTAGTTGATATTGTGGGGCCTAAGGACTTCCACAATTTTTTTTATAGGTAGGTACACAACGACAACGACAAATAAGCCCAAACTCGATGAGTTGCGTCGTTTAATTACATGATTCCTATAGGCACCTTCTGGCGCCATCATCAGATCACCTTTTTGTTACAATAATATTGCATTGTCATCTGTTTCTTTTAGGGTCTTCATGTTTCTTTCAGGGTCTCTCGGGTTAAACTCACTTAGAACCCGTAGAGATGCTGGGCAATTGGTAATCTGTTTGAAAATTTTACGTAATTTTATCGACGTCCCCGAGCTTCATAATCAACTTTGTCGCCTAAATGTACCAAATATACGTTTGGTGCAACGCTCGTGTCAGCCGCGAAAACTGTTCGCCCCGCCGCCGGTCACACGCACGGTATCACATGAGCAATCTCCTCTATGTCGCATGCTTACGGACCTTAACACATTCCTGAATCAGCAACCTGAGTGTGATGTTTTTATTGATGGAGCGAATATGGTTGTAAGTAACCTATTAATATATTGCGAGAATGACGAAAGTGAGTCAACTTGTATATTATAATAAGTTTTTACTGTACATTATTAGTAATGACACCCGTCGTACCAACTATGTACCAATACTAAAATATTTTAATTACATTTAGCTATAAGTTCTTTCTATATACTGTAATTGGTGAAAACCGTTTTATTTAGTTTTTACAATAAATAAATAAATCTGATTTACTTTAGCATACAAAAGTTAATCTCAATCAGAAACGAAGAAGTGGGTTAAATTTAACTTGCAAGATTTGACCCCAACAGGGCAAATTTAAAATCAACTAGTAAAATATAGCACATATCATTATATTAGCCCCATAACAAGGTCAATTTAACGCGGTTCGATGAACGATGTGTCCTTACAACAATAAGGGACACATATTTCCATGACGGCAATGCGCAGGAGTCATTACCGTGACCGCAGCCGGAACAATGCCAAGGTCGCGGTAACATGGTTGAGTGTTTGCAGACGTACACAGATTTCTTTCTTTCTCACCACTGTGGTTGCGAGCAGGGACAAGACGATGCAAACAAGAACGTTTGATCATTGATTACGGCATGCGAAAACAAATTTGACCTTCCTAATGCCTAAGGGCCCTGCATCATCTATCCCCATAGAATGATGCGGGGCCCTTAGGCATTCCGCTCAGCTAAGTTGGTGATAATGGACTTCTCGGTTATACCTCTATAGTTATGGTAAAACGAAGCACCAGCGCTTTCGCATGTTGAACAAATTCAGGCAAAGTCCGCAGATACTTGAATTGTTGACTATAAGAGGTAGGTATACTATAAAATTAATTAATTTAAAACGGTTCAACTGCGATTTTGGTTGGCTTTTAACTGCGGCTTGGAAACCCGTGTTCAAACTCTAAAGAACCCTGGTGATACATCAGCCAGAGGCATCAACACAGTCATCTCGGTACATAAAAGCGATTTTGTAATACCTGATGCGAAAAGTGACAATGATACACCACATACAAGTACGAGAACTTGGCCGGTATCTGCAGGTCCCCCGCAGTCATCATTTCGAGTCGAGCAGAGATCTTTGGTTTTTATTATGTGGACGAACAGAAATAAAAAGGGATACTTTTTTAATTTAATAATCTTTATTGTTCTAAAGTAAAACATACTTTTAACAAATGGCGGACTTAATGCTAAGAGCATTTTCTACCTTGATACCTTGTGGCGACACGTGTCTAGATCTCCCGTCGCTGGTTTTTCTGCTCGTACACTTTATCTTGATAGTTGTTCACTCACACAACACTAATCACTTTTCTCTCACTTGAAATGTGCGTATTTTAATTGTTTTTATAGTTTTTACACAGCGCGTCGTTATGAGTCCATTAGCGATCGGTCATCTTTTTTCGAAGGGACTGGAGATGGGATGCGGGGAAGCGGGGTAGAAATAGTGTATTTGTACCTATGCATGTATGCTGTGTATGTATGTATATGCGGTAGTGCGTGAAATCTATAAAATAAACAAATAATATACATTTGGCGTAGACATTATGCAACAATATAAATATGACAGAATATGTAATTTTTATTTTTTTAGAATAAGTAGGTAGGTACATACAAAAGTCAAAATTACGTGTATATCCTTAGCATACGACTAATTAAAAAATGCGCTCGTGTGAAAACACTCGCGCAAATCATTCGTTGTGTGACTCCTGATTTCAAAAATAGCACTCGTTGTCTAAGGGTTGGGACTCATCTGTCAGCCCAGTACGGAACAGCACTTTCCTATGCTGCTATACTTTTCTGTCGCTCAAAAGAGTCTTTTGCTAGAGCGAGAGAGAGCGACGGAACGCTTCAGCATGGCCGGTATTGAAGCGTTCCGTGCTGACAGATATCCCAACCCTAATTCTCCAAAACGCAGTTCCAGTCAATCGTAATAGTAATTACATTAATGACAGACAGACGGATGTGACGCCACAAGGACGGCGAGAAGCGCACTTGCGACGTAGCGTTTTGATTTGCAAAATGATAGATGGTTTTTTTTATGGCCTGACATTAAATGACCCTTTTTGTATACATGGGCCACATTTACCACTCCACATTACAGCAACCACTGTATCGATTGAGATTCATGTTTAATTAAAAACACATAGGTCCTGGTGTTACTAGGGGATGCAATCCCTGGTACTAAGGAGTGTTACTAAATTACCGGTACCAGGTCTAAGCCAGTACCGGAGTAACCGAGAAATTCGGGAATTTCGGTACCCAAGTTAACAGCTTATTAAAATAAACGGGCAAGTGCGAGTCGGACTCGTACATGAAGGGTTCCGTACCACCGTACAATGTTTTAAAACGCTAAAAAACACGTTTTTTGTATGACGACCCCCTTTAATTTTTAACTTTATTTTATTTTTAGTATTTGTTATTATTGTGGTCATAGTAATACATAATTGGTGAAAATTTCAAGTATCTAGTTAATGCCATTATGAAGATCAATTTAAAAACGCTGAAAAAAACACGTTTCTTGTATGAGGACCCTCTTTAATTTTTAACTATTTTTTTTTAGTATTTGTTGTTACATCCGCCACAGTAGTACATAATCGGTGAAAATTTCAAGTGTCTAGCTATTACGGTTCAAGAGATAGAGCCCTGTGACTGACGGACAGACAGACGGACAGACAGACAGAGAGACGGACAGACAGCGGAGTCTCAGTAATAGGGTCCCGTTTGCACCCTTCGGGTACGGAACCCTAAAAAGAAAAACATTACCAATTTGTACCTACTTAGTTTTAGTAAAAATGTAAATAGGTTAAAAAAAAAATCGTTTACTCTTTAGTTCATTTGTTGTTTCTTAATAATAAATCAACTAAAACAATTACACAACAAAACAAGTTATAAATTGTTTTAAAGAATATAAAGTAATAAAATTAGAAGCGCAAAAATATTTAAACTTTTTACGATAGATACTCTACATAGGTGGAGTATCGTAAATAGTTTTATTATTTTTGCGCTACTACTTATATACTCGGCAAGATAGATGTGATCAATGTGATGTATGCAATCTAATTTTGAACACTCTAAAGTTGGTATTATCAAAAGTAGATTACAAAACACACACACACACGAAATAATAACTGTACTACTTACTGTGAGCACCAGGGCCATAAAATCAGTCTTAAAACAAAATAAAATAAAATAGGATAGTAATTAATTAGGAAATAGGAACATTATTAAGTTTTCTTCATTTGTTGATAATGTGTACGTAAATAGATAATGTTAAAAAATTGTTATAAAAAATAATTATTGAAGTCCCGAAAGTACCGAAAGTCTCGGGAACTGCATTGTCAGTACTGGTTTTAGGTAAAGGAATAGAATATCGGGAATTCCCGGGAGCAAACCCTGGGTGTCACATACAGGAGTCACAAAATCCATCCGACCACCAAGCTATGCTTTTTTTTTTAATCCAAGATGGCTGCCAAAAGTCGACTGCTTCCGATTTGGATGAATATCGATATCTAGGCGTGTTTATGGTTGAAAAATGGAAATTTGAATTTTTTTTTTTAAATCCAAGATGGCATCTGGATTTTAGGAAAAAAAATATGTCGTTTATAACGTCTCACCGAGACTTCGTAGGGGTCTGAAATTTTGTACACTGGTAAATCACCCCGCGGAACTCGAAACTGAAATCTGATTTTGGATCCAAGATGGCTGCCCGTATACATTTTTATTTTTTTTCATACAGACTGCAAATCCTCACCTATCTCTCAACCGGACCTGGAATTAAGACCACTTCAATAGCTGCACGAAAAACCGCGAGAAAAAGTTGATAAAAAATGCAATGCAATAGCTTTACTGCGGCAGTCTCCGAGTGCCAAACGTCTTTTTTCTTACGGTTTCGTGTTCTATAAGTGATTCAGATTACAAGATTTCAATATAGCTATGGTGCAAAATCAACCTATATACAACGTGCAAGGGACATACACGTTATAAATCGAACCACGGTCTATACTAGATCACTATAGTGTAATGAAATTAAAACAACAGCCGAAGAACAAAAAAAAATTGGCATTTTAATACAAAAGTGTGTAGCCGCCCGGGCGATTTGTATGGGAAATGGGAATGGCGATTTTTTTTTTACCGGTTATTTTAATTTCTTATACTATATTGATCTAGTATAGACCGTGGTTCGATTTATTACGGGTATGTCCCTTCCACGTTGTATACAGTGATGTTTGTCCAAGTTCACTATTCGCTCGCTCTTTATCTACTTACATATGTAAATTTACACAAAATCAGTTTTTCATAAAAATGGGTTAGATTGACGAAACGTTAACACTGATAATATAGTTAAATAACCATGGTATTCGAAATATCAAGGTTAAACGGGTGAACGACACGCATAGTTTAACCATAAACGAGCTAGTTGGACCAAGTTTATAAAAGTCCGCATAAAACCGTCATATTACATCCGTTCCGCTCATGACAGGTATTTTTACAAGGTCCGCTTAAATTAAGAACAAATATTTTAAGGGGCCGTTTATTACTAGCCTTGTTCTAAGCCGTGTGGTTCCTGGCAGAGATACATAGATAGGACTACTCCAAGTCTTCCCGTGGATGTCGTAGAAGGCGACTTAGACACGCAAGCTAAACAAAGCTTATAAACATCAATGAGACCTCTCCAACCCGTCTGGCCAGCGTGGAGAGTCAGCGTAATATCCATGGGACCTTAATAAATGGTGTCGTTGAAAGCGTTTTGGCTGTGTGCTGGATAGAATATGTGACATCACACTAAATTCAATATGGCGTTCTCTATAGGGCAAAAAGTAATGAAATAAAAAATAAAATAAATCGAATCTGTAATACGTATACGTGGGGCGCACTATAAGTTTCCGGAATGAATATGAAAAAATACTATTAAAGGTACAAAATTAATTTATTGTTTTTCAAAATAATCTCCCTTGGCGTCTATGCACTTTTTCATTCGATGAAATCAGTTTTGAAAACTTTTGTGCCACTCCTCTGTGGTGACCTCTGAAACGTGTTTTTCATACTCCTCGACAGCATCTTCTGGTGATGAAAATCGTTGACCGCGTAATTGGTTCTTAATTTTTGGGAACAGAAAAAAGTCACAAGGTACCAGGTCGGGACTGTATACAGGATGACTCATGAGTTCTACAATTTTCGCCTTCAAAAAGTCGTTTGTCTGTCTGGCCGTGTGAGAACTAGCATTGTCGTGGTGCAGGATGATACGGCGTTTACGGTTATTTTTACGGAGTTCGTCAATAACTTCCGGCAAACAAATGGTCGTGTACCAGTCACTATTCACTGTACGACGATTCTCTAAAGCAACAGTAGCCACGTGTCCAGTTTTATTAAAAAAAGAAGCAATCATCCGCTTAGATGCACTTTTCACGCGCGCCACTTTGGTTGGTTTCGGCTCATCTTGAAAGACCCATACGCTCGATTGCTGCTTTGTTTTGGAATCGTAGCAATAAATCCATGTTTCGTCACCTGTTACTATGTCCCACACCAAATTTGACGCACCTTCGTTGAATCTGGTAAGCATGGCACTGCACCAAGTGACGCGGTCCGTTTTTTGAGCCTTGGTCAAGTTGTGTGGGATCCACCGCGAGCACAGCTTTCTCACACCCAAATGTTTGTGTAGGATTAATTGTATTTGACTCATGCCTATTTCTAAGGATGGGCAAATTTCATGGTAGGTCACATGCCTGTCTGTTTCAATCATACGGCGCACAGCATTGATGTTTTTGTTGGTCACAGCGGTGGACGACCGACCATCGCGAGATTCGTCACTGAGATTGATACGACCACGCTTGAATACTGCAAACCAGCTATAAACAGTTGTCTTGCATGGTGCTTCATTGCCAAAAGCTGTTTCAAGCCGAGCGATGCTCTGTTGAGCTGTCAAATTACACTCAAAATCGTAGAAAATCATAATACGAAAATTTTCCCGAGTTAAATCCATGTTGATGCAGACACACAATTTTTTAAATGGCGCCACAAGGTAAAAACAAAAGACAGTCAGATGAACAAACTGCATTCTACAGCCAAAGAGTTCTATTTTCAAATGTTGCAATATATTTTTAAATATTGTTTATGTAAGTGGCCAGTTCCGGAAACTTACAGTGCGCCCTATGTACACGGTATGATTCGTTTTTATTTTTTAGGTATCAAATGAAAGGGCTTAATCAGTACATTTCAAACAAATATATGTACTTATTATCACCGGTAACGCTATGCTTTTCTCGTAATAGTTAACTAAATAATCGTACTCGTCATCATCCGAGCGTACCTATTCCCGGTTGCATCCTCAGCGGTAACGCTTTAGAGCCCGAGGCCCCGAGGTCCGCTACCTTATCTAGGTGATTAGACGAAGTCACTAGTTTTGACGTGATAACGTCTAATAACTCGATACTACGGGCTACATGCACGAAAAAGATGACGTCATTGTCCCGTTACGCTCATTGTCGCGTTCCGCAAGCGAGAGCGCGGCACGAACGAGAGAGAGAATGTTTGACGTTGTCACGTCAAACTAACGTCCGTAAACCGACTTTACAAACAACTAATTTTTTTACACAGAGCGACCGGCAGTTGCAGAGGTCAGACGGCGTCTGACCTCCGCAACCAGAGGGTAGACGAGAACCAATCCTAGGATATGTTTAAACAAACGCTAGATGGCGTTCGGGACCCACAGCTTTGCATGCCTTCCGAAAGCACGGAATCATTTTTCTTATCGGATAATCAGGTGATTCAAGCCTGTAATATCCTAAACAGACTGGAAACAACTTTTTACAAAGTATGCTTACTAGTGAGGTTTGAACCCACGACCGCCGGATCGCAAGGCAAACGCCTTGACCACTGAACCACGGAGGCAGTCAATACTTGATAATCGTACTATTCTGTAAGAATTTTCCCGTCGTGGTTTTATATTTTGAAATATAGGAATATATCTTGTTAGATATATATTTTTATCAAAAACATTTTGAAGTCAGCCTTCGGCGGTGTTCGTATAATAAACTTCACTTCGAGCGCCGCTGATGAGAACAAATGGATTTCCAATCCTAAGCTAACACGAGCCGCCTGTTGGTCCACCTAATGAACTGTTCCTGGATTTTATTTGTGCGAGTTGCTTTCTCAAATTAATAAGACTACAAGTCACTATAGACTATCTATAGTAATACTATTATTGTTCGCATCTCACAGTAAATTAATAGGTATTTAATTGGAAAAATTAAAGGATATTTTCCTCAAAATATACTGTAATATTTGGCGAATAGTACAAAGAAAATTCGTCCTCCGGTTCAAATTCAATTTATTCAATTATCAAATATCTTCATTATCATATAATATTTATAATATCTCTTATTAATACTCACTTTGTTTTGTTTACTCACAATGTTGACGTCAAATCGTTACTTACAGCTTTACAAACAACAAGTTTAGTGCCACTTCCTAGGTGCTAGTGCAGAAGAAGCGGCAACAAACTGCACTGCAGTAATTTCTCCAAAAACGTCAACTAATAAACTTACAACTAAGTAATGTTATAAAGTTCATTTTTTTTTATTTTTAGGGAAATGTAATTAGTACCGTGGACTGAACGTCGTGTACAAAAACACGCACTGTAAAAAAACTCTTCACGAATGTCAAAAGGTCAAAACATTCAGAACCTCGAGAGTCAAAAAGCAAAAGGAATTTTCTAGGTATAGGTATATCCAAGGCCGAACAAAAGCACTAATATAATCAACTGCAACATTAGTATCTAAACTTAAGGTTCGACAGGTAGATACTAGATTTTATTAGGAGTGGGCAGCGTCTGCGTCCAGCCTAAATGCCAAAATTTGTATAAAACTGGCGACTCGTGAAATACTTTACAGACTTTGTTGTACAAATAATTATTGTCCAGTAAAATAATAAATATATAAGGACAAATCACACTGATTAAGTTAGCCCCGAAGTAAGTTTTAAACTTGTGTTATGGGATACTAACTCAACGATACTATATTTTATAATAAATACTTATATAGATAAACACCCAAGACCCAAGACAATTTGAAAAAGGCCATTTTCCAGCTTGCCCTGGCTGGGGATTGAACCCAGAACCTCCGGATTGGCGGACTAGTGTGGTGACCATTACACCACGGAGGTCGTCGAGTACTATAGACCTATAACGTAAATAGACAATGAAGGACTTCTTCGCAGATGCGACCTCTGTGGCGTAATAGTTAACCGCCAGTCCGCCACTCCAAAGGTTCTGGTTTCGATCCCCAGCTAGGGCAAGTTAGAAAATGGCCTTACATATAACGTAAATAGACAATGAAGGACTTTTTCGCAGATATGCGACCTCCGTGGGTAGTGGTTAAGACGCCAGTCCGCCACTCCGGGTTCGATCCCCAGCCGTTTTCAAATTGTCCTGAGTCCTAAATGTTTATCTATTTCTAAACATCGTGTTAATAAAAGAACGCAAAACCTCTCAAATGTACCTCAGCCCATGTAACTGAACAACTTTTCTTCAACAACTTTCATGAAATCCAGAAAAAAAAAATCGGATTTTCATACAAATTGACTCGATCAGCTGATCAGTTTGTATGAAAATTCAATTTTTTCGTGTTTCGTGAAAGTTGTTGAACAAAAGTTGTTCAGTTTCCTGAGCTGAGTACCATCTAAAAGGTTTTGCGTTCTTTCATTAACACGATGTATGTATTTATTATAAAATATAGTATTGTTGAGTTAGTATCCCATAACACAAGTTTAAACTTACTTTGGAGCTCCCCCGCTCACCGTCCGCCGCGCGCAACGGCGAGCGGTGACATTCAAATGGGAGATTATTGTATGCAAAAAATTTTGTCGAGTTCTTCCGTGCTTGGGAAGGCACGTAAAGCTGTTGGTCCCGGTTGTCATTGTATGGCAGTCGTCAAGCTACGTCAGATGCCACTAGGCAGCTTGAAAAATCTGACACGTGTTGGCCACTTACACGCACGTAAGAAAGAATTTCGCTTAGAGTACTTTCCTTGAATATAGGTACGAGGTTTAAAAAAACCCTGCTGCAAGATCTTAGTTAAAAGTTATTAAAATCAATAAAAAAAAGTTCGTCCACCTATACAAATCAGCGCTCAGCCAAACGGATTTAGTATGGGTGGACGAAAAATTTTTAACGATTTTTAATAACTTTTTTTTATAGAAACTAGTTCCGTATCATGGACTGAACTTGCTCCAAAAATTTTGCCGGTGGATAAAAAGTCAGCCTGTATTAATACTTATAAATTACTAGCTTTTGCCCGCGGCTTCGCTCACGTATCCCACGGGAACATTACATTTTTCCGGGATGAAAGGTTCCCTATGTCCTTCTCTGTACTCCTAACTATGTGTATGCGAATTTCCAAGAAGATTGGTTCAGTAGATAAAGCGTGAAAAGGTAACAAACAAAAAAACAAACAAACAAATTTACAAACTCACTTTCGCATTTATAATATTAGTTAGGATTAGGAGAGGATTAGGATTAGGATAAGTGTTAAATATACAAGATGATTATATTATATTACAAATCGCATAACTTTGTTATCTATTTCGCCACACGTCTATGTGACTCCTATTTACACTGCCTACGCTCACTTCAATATGTCAGCCGGTTCAGTGTAACAGGTTGAATGCAATTTGTATAATATTATACGATAAGGCGAATATGGAAATAGCTTTGAGGAAATTGACGTTATGATTATCATAGGCACACGAAGAAGTGGTTTTAGAAATATGTACTATATTTATTTTAATAAATAGTGATATTAATGCGAACAATGTTATATCACGTCTTATAATGTTATATCGCGCCTGATGTCAATAATCTAAATTTGGCTCCCGCTTCCACGCACACAAGTTTACTCTAGCCGAAGCAAGACAGCGAGCCATGCGGGGCGTCGGGAGTCGCGGTGGGTCGATGAGGCTGGTTCTGGTTTTAAGGTTTTTTTCGTTTTACAAAGAATATTTAAGAGTTATTAAAAAAGTAAGACATATGATGACTGCCTTATGTTTAATGCAATTATAATCCAAAGTTACAAGTGCTAATTTATTGTATTTCTTAAATACTTTCTGTTTTAGTATAATTCTGAGGTGATTTGGAGGCAACTTCGCAATGTTTTTCTATCGAGAAAATTTTAAGCAATCGTGTTTTCGAAAGTTATTATGTTTAGAGTTAGTCCTGAGTCCTATGCTGTGTTTTTATTTCAAAGTGAGTATTTCGTTAATATTGATAATATTTAAGATCGCTCTAAGAACTTTAGGGTAGTACGGGCTCTTAAATCATTATAGGGTTAACCGAGCTAACTTAAGGGTATCGCCAAAGTTACGTTAGTATCTTTGGCCAAAGTCAGAACCACACAGTTTGTTGCCGCGTCTTTTGCACTAGCGCCTCGGAAGCGGCAGTAAACTTGGCTTGTTATAGTTGTTTGCACAGAGTAATAATATACTACGTACGTACAACTGTAAGCTGTAAATAACAATTTGATGTCAAGCAAAACAAAACAAAGTGACTATTGTAAGCTGATATTTTAAATATCCTATGACAATAAAGATATACCTACTTAAAATAAACGTCTTATCTATCAAAATATTTAAAACTATTATAAGGGTGAATTCGTCCATGATACTAAAAATCTTATCGAAATATAAAAAAATAATTTAGGCTTTCCATACAAACTCGGATCAGCTGATCGGTCAACTTGTATGAGAGGCCAACACTTAATTTTCATATTTTAATATAGGTAGGTATCTTCCTTAGGGAAAGTTGTTCAGTATCATAGATTGAATCCACCCTTACAATAGTTTCAGTATTTTTTATTGGACCCTGTATTTTATTGACTTAGCGTGACAGAGTGCCTAAAGAACGGGAATCGGTTGTGACAGGTTAATAGGCTATCGCGTATTTTGATGGATATGGATACCCAGAAAAAAATATGCTGCTTCGGAATGCAGCATCCTCTTTCTGGCCGTTTTTCATCACTTCTTTGGCAAAGTATTGTTTTATAAAGAACTTTATGCCAGTATCAACGGTAATTTAAAACTAAGAACCCCCTTGGTGACACCTTATTATGAAAGTGTCTTCTCATCACGCCTCAATATCTCGTCATTGGCGCGATCACGACTCTACACGACATCCAATGCAGTAGGGCCGTGTTCACACGAGCGCGATTTTTTTGGCGCGACACAGCGTGCACTTCGCGTAAGCATCGCTCCCTCTTTAGAAACATTGGAATTAAATGCTTATCTATTGTAATATAAAGTTTAAAATATCTCGATATAAAATACGCGTGCTCGCTCGACGGTCGCGTAGTACTTACTCGTAACAGCGTCCGCACGCGTCGTGATCGCACAGCGCACGAGCAGAGCCCGCTTCGCCTCCACACACCCCGAGATACTTTATATTACAATAGATAAGCATTTAATTCCAATGTTTCTAAAGAGGGAGCGGTGCTTACGGGAAGTGCGTGTGAACACGGCCTAATGCAAAAGTCGTGATGCGCGCCGACTGATCCACACGTTCATTATTATAATATATAATCCGCCATTATTTTAATAAGTGCTAAATCCTGCGCGACAAGGTCCTGAACACCAATTTAACGCATAAAATTTAGACGGTAAAACACAAAATTGAACCCGCAATCATCTTTCATTTAATTTGCGTCTATTTCGCTTCTATTTATCATACTTCTGTTTATCTATAAATAATGTATTTTTGGATTTTATGCCAAATCCATCAAGAAATAGAATTGAAAATAGAATGATTATCCACGAATGTATGAATGTGGTTTTTCGAAGAATATTCTTAGGGATGTCTTGTTAATGTAATTGGCATAAACCGCAAAGGACGTCGTTACAGGTTGTTTTTAATAACTAACAATATCAAAAAATCTTACTCCAGTGCGCAAATTAAGGCGAAGATATAGGCAAATGGCCTTGAAGTGTGAAATAAATTGTTAACTCGTAAATATGGTGATAATTTCCATATTTCTCTACGTCATGCACTAGATAGCCCTTTAAATTATTTTATGAACTGCCGTTAAAACTATTATTGGTGATCCGTCTAGCTTTAAAACTTGCCGTGGCCACTTTTGGCGGAGGCAAGTTTTAAAGCTAGACGGACTAATGTAAATACTTTTAACGGTGGTTTATAATATAATTTAAAGGGCTATCTAGTGCATGACGAAGAGTAATATGGAAATTATCTCCATATCTACGAGTTAACAATTTATTTCGAATGAGGGCGCCACTTCAAGGTCATTTGCCTATATCTTCACCTTAATACAAGCTCAGTCGTCAACAACGAAACAATATACTTTCACTGAAAAAAAGAAAAAAGAAACGCAACAGCCCTTCTGAAAATAGAAGGGCTGTTGCTTTTTTTTTCTTTTTAAATAATAATAAAGTCTATGCCACTTATGATCACTTTAGGATTCTATCGATATCTAAGTAGATAATTTCAAAGTTTTGATTTGACGGACCGATATAATTTAATGTATTATTTAATATATATCATTATTCTTTGACAAAATGTCAACTTTGTTTATAAATGTTGTAGAAGTTCGGGGTGTAGTTTGAGACAAATTAAAGTTTACACTTTGCTTAAATTAAGCACAAAGTTTTGAGACTTTGGCCGTTTATTAAGCAGTTACAGTAACTGGCAAAGTAAATATTACAAACCATAATTTTTAATTTTCCTCTAAAAAAATAGTTTTTGTAAATAAAGTTTGGTCATTTATGTGATTGATCAAGTATTCCATTCTTAAAAAAGAAATTTCCATACTTGTCTGCGATAAAAGAAAAAACATAGAATCTACCAGCCGCTTTCTCTTCCTGCGCAGATCGTAGAAGGCGACCGAGGGAATGAGCGAAATTGCGAATAATGTTTATAGGCGGCTAGCAACCCATCACTATTTTGATTCCCTTTTTCCACCTTCTCACCCACCATCACGCTAAAGGCCATTGGGTCTTGAGGCCCTGGGCTCTGTCTGCTTAGAACCGCAGGCCCCAAAATGCTCTGTCTGCCCCAGTAAGGATAAGGACCTAAACTGTATATAAATAAGGACCTTAGTATATGTATTGTATGTACTCGTATAAATATAAGAAATTTAATTTCGCCACGTGGCGTTATTTCTTATGTAAAATGTTTCTACTGATTTCTTTTTCGTGTGTTTTTCGTGCTTTTTGCGATAGGTATCCTGAGCAAATTTCTCGAAATGATTTACATATCTTACCAAATTCAACAGTAGTCAGTATTTAGGTGTAAAAATATGTAAATTAATTATAATAAGACTCGCTTAGTTTACCGGAAATTTGCTTAACTTTAATGGTTTTAGTTTGTCTAGTCACTAGTTTATTAAAGAATAAATTATAATAAATTTATATTTTAAAGATTCATAAGACAATAATTACGATAAGAATGAATATCAACTAGTTAAAGATTATATAAAACATACTCGTATTTCGTTAACATAAAATTTCGTCCTTCCATACAAAATCCGTTTGGCTGAGCGCTGATTTGTATGGGTGGACGAAAATTTTTTATCGATTTTTAATAGCTTTTTTTATAGAAATTAGTTCAGTATCATGGGCTGAACTTGCTCCAATAATGTTGCCAGTTAATTAAAAGTTACCCTGTATATGATAGGTACAGATTCGGATAATATCATATTTATATAAAGTTCTTATTTGAAAAATACGACAAAAGCACAATTATAGAGTAAGTAAGTACTTATTATACTTTCAAAATTAACTCTGTACCACATAGTTCTTCTGACGGAAAAGGCACATTTTATAAATGAAACAAGATTAGGAAAAAAAATTAAAACGCTTTACTCATAAATATGATTTACAAAAAGTCAAATCAGACACTTTTAACTAAATGTCAAAACAAATGTTTTTTATGGGATTTGTATGAAAAACAAAACCGTGGCGTCAAAGATTTTTGGAGTCAAATAGCGCTCTTAATATCAGTTTTTCTGCCTTAAGGGGCCGGTCCTTATACTTAGTGATTTTTACTTCTTTTTTGGAGCTGATTGGAGCTAAACTTAATTAGTAGCAATATGTTAAGATAGGTTGTATGTTAAGTTTATTTAAGTCTTAAAAAAGTGGCAGACAATTTATTGATTTTCATTGTAAAAGTTTGTTTAATTCCAAATAACCTGAGACGTATTTCAATTTTTTGCG
The DNA here is from genome assembly GCA_963576875.1 of Acrobasis repandana. Lineage (NCBI taxonomy): Eukaryota > Metazoa > Arthropoda > Insecta > Lepidoptera > Pyralidae > Acrobasis > Acrobasis repandana. Next base: position 2,523,532 of record OY756221.1, on the reverse strand, counting down.
GTGCGCGACGTTCATGTCTTTGTTGTTTACACGGAATTTAAAACATGAAGTTGTGTATAAATTACAGAGAAATAAAGGGAAAGGAAAATCCTAAAAAGTGGCAGAGGAGTTTTTAGTACTTTTAAGGGTTCCGTACCCGAAGGGTGCAAACGGGACCCTATTATTGAGACTCCGCTGTCTGTCTGTCCGTCTGTCCGTCTGTCACAGGGCTCTATCTCTTGAACCATAAGAGCTAGACACCTGAAATTTTCATCGATTATGTATTACTATGACCACTATAACAACAAATACTAAAAATAAAAAAGTTAATAATTAAAGGGGTTCGTCATACAAAAAACGTGTTTCTTCAGCGTTTTAAAACATTGTACGGTGGTACGGAACCCTTCATGTACGAGTCCGATTCACACTTGCCCGTTTATTTTTTATTTAAAGAAAAACTTAGTTAAAAAGGTTAAACTTTGAAGAAAATATAAGCGAACGTCGTCGGATTTCTTGCGCATACGACTGAGTTAAAAAATAAAAAATACACATATATAAAGATTGATTCATGCTTAAAGACGTACAATAAATTAATAAATAAAAAATTATTTTCTAAAAAGATTGAAAAATTTAAAGTTCTCCGAAATCCTTAAATAAATATGGGAACGCATACGCTGATAAGGCAGACCGCGCACTGCGCTTCTGAATTCGTCTAAATTCGTCTCCAGGGTGCATGTACAATACGGCACAGTGTGTATGTGTAGATAAAAAATATATATTCGGGTGTTAAATCAAAAATTCCCACGGTCTAAGACCGCAGTCTTAATAAATCTAAAATCATGTTGAAAATAAATATGATCAAAGGCAAGTGACAATATTTTGTGAAGTTTTATATATACGAGTATATCTAAGTTTTAAATGCATGTCGTAACTTAAACATGCTTAGGTAAAGATAATTTATTAAACAAATAACACATAAATCTAGCTTTGTAGGTGAGATAAAGTAACACACTTAACTCTATATTAGGTTAAAAGTTGGCCACTGTGCACTTATCGTAAAACTAATAACAAGTATAAAAACACGTTAGGTGTTAGGGTGTTTGTTAACTAAGCTGTGTTATAATTATAATGTACTTTAATAAGACTGGGTTATACATTAAGCGAGTTAAGAGCCCATACTACCCTAAAGTTCTTAGAGCGATTTTAAATATTTATTAATGTTAACGAAATACTTACTTTGAAATAAAAACATAGCAAAGTTCAGGACTAACTCTAAACATAAAAAGTTTCGAAAACACGATTGCTTAAAATTTTCTCGATAGAAAAACATTGCGAAGTTGCCTCCAAATCACCTCAGAATTAAACTAAAACAGAAAGTATTCAAGAAATACAATAATGTAGCACTTGTAACTTTGGATTATAATTGAATTAAACATAAGGCAGTGATCATATGTCTTACTTTTTAAATAAATCTAAAATATTCTTTGTTAAACGGAAAAAACCTCAAAACCAGAACCAGCCTCATTGACCCACCGCGATTCCCGACGCCCCGCATGGCTCGCTATCTCGCTTCGGCTAGAGTAAATTTATTTGCGTGGAAGCGGAAGCAAAATTTAGATTACTGACATCAGGCGCCGTGTTAAATGGGACTATTTATATACATAACTTATAATTAAGGTGAAGATGTAGGCAAATGGCCTTGAAGTGTAAAATAAATTGTTAACGTAAATATAGTGATAATTTCCATATTGCTCTTCGTCATGCACTAGATAGCCCTTTAAATTATTTTATGAACTGCTGTTGAAACTATTATTGGTGATCCGTCTAGCTTTATAACTTGCCGTGGCCACTTTTGGCAGAGGCAAGTTTTAAAGCTTATGTAAATACTTTCAACGGTGGTTCATAAAATAATTTAAAGGGCTATCTAGTGCATGACGAAGAGCAATATGGTAATTATCTCCATATTTACGAGTTAACAATTTATTTCAAATGAGGGCGCCACTTCAATGCCATTTGCCTATACCTTTACCTTAAGACTTGTGTGACCGCTACCTACGCGGTGAATACAACATGTATTTTTGACAAATATTAAAGTTTCATCCTCTAGCTCACGTTTATACAACGTGGAAAGGACATTCCCGTAATAAATCGAACCACGGGCTATAGTAGATCACTAAAGTATACTGAAATTAAAATAACAGTCAAAAATAAAAAAAAAACAACATTCCCATACAAATCGCCCGGGCGGCTGCACACTTTTTTATGGAAATGCCGATTTTTTTTTGTTTTTTGGCTGTTAATTTGATTAAATTGTACTATAATGATCTAGTATAGCCCGTTGTTCGATTTATTACGGGAATGTCCCTTCCACGTTATACTTATATGTAACTTGTAAGTAATTTATCACAGAAAAATTAGATAAATAAATACATTCATCACACCGATTCAACTAGCCCTAAACTAAACTTTTATTATTGGATAATAACTCAACGATATTATATTTTGTAACAAATACATATATAGATAAACACCCAAGACCCAGGCAGATAAATAATTTGAAAAAGGCCATTTTCCAACTCACCTATACCCTTTACTGGGGATTGAACCTAAAACCTCCGAAGTGGCGAACTGGCGTGTTAACACTACGTACTACTTTCAATAGACTCCGGACTGGTGATGGAAGATGTCAAGAAAATCAGACTTAGGTTGCGTTTCTCCAAAAACAGCAAATGTAAACTAAATATTCAAATGATTGTATACTCAGACGACATATTTTTTCTAGTTATTACTACTGTATTTAAAAAAAGAACCACACAACCGATTTTAATAATTTTTCTATGGGACCACCTGGAAAAACACCCTTTCAAACACAAAAACAAATTTTCAAATCGGTCCAGGCGTCTTCGAGTGATTTGGGAACATATATAAAAAATAAAAGATTCCGACGAATTGATAAACTTCTCTTTTTTTTGTAGTCGGTTAAAGATAGCCATAGATAGGTGCGCAACCAACTATCTTATCGGATGGTGCAAATAATCAATAACCTTCATATCTGATACCTTTTTCTATTATACCTGCAAAACAAGCTTTTGCTTTTTAATCTGAGCTTTTTAACTTCACCTTGCGAGCTCGAGCTGCACCGGTAGTGCATACTCATAAAACTTCTAAACGAATTATTTTTATGATTATAAAACCTGTAAGCATAAAATATTGATAAGACTGTGGTTCCTGTAGTGGTGGTCTGTGGGAGAATAGGACCACTCCAAGTCTTCTCGTGGATGTCGTAGAAGGCGACTTAGGAAACCCAAGCTAAATAAAGCTTTGAAACATCAATGAGACCTCTCCAACCCGTCTGGCCAGCATGGAGAATGTAGCCCAAATCCTCTGGCTACTCTGGCTAAGTATGGCTCTGTAGTACAGAGAGGGTCGTGCTCCTGCAGTGGAGACTAAAAAGACCTAGATGATGGAAGACTATGTGTATATGTGTTTGTGTGTGTGACAGTGCAATACAGTGTTCAGAAATCAGTTTTTTCTGAGCCTGATAGATATTTTGGTCAACTTCTGCTTTTTCGCTATTATTATTTGGGGATCGGTACAGCATGTATTTTTTGCGTCTCATTTGCAGTTGGACATGGGATAATAGTGTCAAAAGTTTTACAACCGATCGCTGCAAAAACATCAACATTCCTTGGGAATGACGTTGTCGTTTTTGATCGTATTTGATCTCTTGACCGCCCCTTATGTCATATACCGGAAATCATACGGCAATGGAGTTCACATTCTAGATATTACATTTTTAATTTGTGAATAAATAATAATATTTATAGAGAAAAATCGCACTGATTGAGCTAGCCCTAAGTAAGTTTAAAAACTTGTGTTATGGGAAATTAGGTCTCTGTCTTATCTCAGCGTATTCCCAGTTGCATCCTCAGCTGTAATAATGCGAAACCCGGGGTCCGCTTTCCTGCTTTTTCTTCTCTACTCTACTTCGCACGGTCTTGAATATCCTTGATTGTAAGACCAAGCTTATTCTTCTTCATCTAAGCACGATCCCGGGTGCATCCTTAGCTGTGCTGCTTCGGAGCCCAGGGTGCGCTTTTCCGCTTTTTCTTTTCCAAATATAACATGCACGTCAATGGTCACCCAAGGATGCCAAAGACTTTGCGAAGTGAAAAAGAAATTGCCGGAACAGTTAAAATTATTCGACAATAATTTTACGACCAAGCTGGGCTAACACACATAATACTTTTTATCCCGAAAAATGTGAGGTTCCCGTAGAATTTCTCTTTTATCTTTTTTATTCTCATATCACGAACTACAGGGCATGTCAGCTAGGTTCGTTCATGTCTTTGACGTTGTGATTCGAATCGTGTTTGTGTCCAAACATAATCAGATTAGGCACGGGTGGCCTTCTCGTAATCTCGGTCATTCGAGGCCGCAGCTTGTGGGCTTTCTTCAACCCAAACCTTGAGGGTCAAGTTCCTTTGAATCGCTCCAATTTTATTGATAGAGACAGTGCATATATAGTTGTAGGACTGTAGGACGTAAATCAATTGTTATTTCTTTTGTGTCTGGCTTTTGTTTCGTTTCATCAGGTCTTTTTTTTTTGTCTCCACTGCAGGAGCACGACCCTCTCTGTATTACCAGAGCCATATATACGCCAGAGCAGTCAGAGGATTTAGCCTACACTCTCCACGCTGGCCAGACGGGTTGCAGAGGTCTCATGATGTTTTTATGCTTTGTTTAACTTGTATTTCCTAAGTCGTCTTCTACAAGATCCACGAAAAGACTTAGACTAGGAGTGGTCCTATTCTACTATGCCGGGAACTACACGGCACAGTGTCTGGCTTAGTGTCCAGCAATGTGTCAAGGTCTGTCTGTCTACATTTTCTAGAGCCAGGCTCTTGTTGGTGTCACTGTATGGAAAGAGACGCTCACAATGTGTTAAGGTGCTTTTCAAAATGAGGATGTTGGCGATCTCGATAGAATAGCAATCAGCAGCGCTCGCTATCCCAATCCGCTCTCGGATGTTTCGTAGCCAGGATTTCTTTTTCTTCTACATCTTTCTTTTTCATCATTGCGCTAAAGAAAGGAAGAGAGAAAATTTTCGGTCATTTACTACGACACGATGCGTTCCTTAAAACAATAATTGAAGGAAGGGAAAAATAGAAGGAAAACGCGGAATAGCAAAACCCAGAAAAAGAATTTTTGATCAAATAAAAGAAACAAATAATTTGAAAACTTATAAGCGGAGAAAAGAGAGACATGGAAAGCACTTCACCGACAAGAGCGCGGTTCCTAAATATGAGACATTCGACTCGAGAAGAAGACGCTAAGAGTTGGATCTCATCTATCAGCTCGGAACAGCACTTTCCTATGCTGCTATCCTTTTCTGTCCCTCAAAGGCGTCATTTGCTAGTGCGAGAGAGAGCGGCGGAACGCTTTAGCACCGGCCGTGCAACAGCTTTCCGTCGCTCTCTGTCGCTCTAGCAAATTACTGTTCTGCTTCGGAGCAACAGAAAAAGAAAAGCATTAAAGCATAGGAAAGTGCTGTTCCGTGCTAATAGATGAGATCCAACCCTAAAGAAGTATAACACAAATAGTAATCTGTGGAAAACTTAACAATTAAGTGTTCTGCGCTGTATAGAAACGACTCTCAATAAAACACACCTCCTGTTAGTTCTCGTCTTTCATGACCTTGTGAAAATCATTTACACTACAGTGGGCCGATGACCACGTGGTAGAATACGATTTGTCACCACCCTCTTTCCTCTCCGGCAGGTGTCGTAAAAGGGACTTGTAGGTAGCAGAGAACTGGTAACAGAGTCTTCTGTGCAAAAACTTTATACCATCTTCTGCGATCACCAACTCGACTGGCGAGCGTGGTGATTATGGGCAAATCTTCTCTAATTGGGAGAGGCTTTTAGTCCAGCTGTGGACTAAATAGGCTATGCAGAACTCGCGTAAAAACGCATGAGCAAAATTTTAAAGGTCACCCATTTACTGCGATTCAAAATAATGGTGGCTTACACAAATGGGACCACGTACTGAGCAACCCGAAACGTCAAACGAAAGCTGATGTTAGCAAACAATAAAATCATTGATATGATAAGAAGAGGCAACAGTGTTCACAGAGGCTGTCAATGTAGACTTGTTTACCCGGTTACGATTGCGGAGAAGTGTTCAACGAAAATTTCCCTTGAACACGAGCAAAACAAATCCATCGCAAAATGCAAATGTCCACGTCAATCCGTACTTAAATAAACGAAAACGCCCTTGAGAGAACCGCCATCCGCCAACGCATTATTTATCGATCTTCTATGTACATAGATTGTCTGCCATAAGGCTTCATTAACAAACTAATAGCTGTACAGAAGGGCATGCATGAAGAGAGTGATGCGTAGGTGAAGCGAGAGAGGTCGCTTAGGATCGTAGCCTAGAGCAGGCACGGCAGGAGACTTATGTCTCTCCCCCCCAAATCGTATATGTGAAATTGAAAAATATTTGGCTATCCGTCCGATTAGCGGTGCGACGTGTAATGACATGGTTGAGAGCAAACATGTTAGAACATGTGACAGGTCTTCTAAATATTCACCCAGAGATGACCACAGACGTCTCAAATATCACCCGATTTTCGAAACTTAATAAAAGACTTTATTTGTTTTTATAATGTAAAGTTATGTTTTGTGCAATAAAGTCTAATTTATTCGACATATTTTATTATTAGTGACCGCTCCAAAATTTTGGTCTGCAACCCTTTGTATCTAAATATATATAACTCAAAGGTGACTGACGGACAGACAGACAGACAGATGGATAGACAGACGGACAGACAGCGGAGTCTCAGTAATAGGGTCCCGTTTGCACCCTTCGGGTACGGAACCCTAAAAATTAGGGCCACAAAACTTCTTTGTACACAATATTAAGCTAGGTATAGTATGAACAATTATATCTCTTGAACCGTAATAGCTAGACACTTAAAATTTTCACCTATTATGTATTACTGTGGCCGCTTAAACAACAAATACTAAAAATAAAATATAGTTAAAAATTAAAGGGGGTCGTCATACAAGAAAAGTGTTTTTTCAGCGTTTTTAACTTGATCTTCATAATGGCATTAACTAGATACTTGAAATTTTCACCAATTATGTAATATTATGACCACAATAACAACAAATACTAATAATAAAATAAAGTTAAAAATTAAAGGGGGTCGTCATACAAGAAACGTGTTTCTTCAGCGTTTTAAAACATTGTACGGTGGTACGGAACCCTTCATGTACGAGTCCGACTCGCACTTGCCCGTTTATTTACACATGCTAAACAAAAGTAAAGCCGCAAAAACTATACTTCTTAACGCCAGCGAAGCCGCAGGCAAAAGCTAGTGTATATATATATGTACGTACAGACGCTAGCCTTCAAATCCTAATTAAAATTTCATTTTCTATCCTTATGAAAGGTAAATCTCTCTATCTTGATTCTACTTAGTTTCTTCATTTTGTCCTGTTATAGTTTCTTTGTGTAAGTTGTATGTGTATAATGTATATGTATGTATGTGTATTATAATTATTGTATATTATATCGAGCGAGCGACAACAGCACAGCTCTTATAGCTTGTTGTGACGATGATATTATATATAGTAAATATATATTTGTTTGAAGAATTAATACACAACATTGTAAACACAATTCTAGGTAATTAAAATTTTTCTTACCCGCCCTAATGCCGCGCCGCCGCGTTGCCACGCTCCCGGATTAGACGCTTAACGTCATTGTAAACTAGCGTTATGTTATAACTTTATTATTGAGACAGTAGTTATTTTCTAGAGTTTTTAAAATTTTATAAAGAATAGAATTTCTTCCACCGCAACTAGTTGTAAATCTTGGTTGCGATGACGGTCAGAACGGTTAAATATACTTTAAGATGCGTGAATAATATTGAATTTTATTTAAAAGTGAAGAACGCTTGATTTAAGTAGCATTACATCATGTTAATTTAGATATTGTTCCCAGCAATGTAATTCTATTTATATCAAGCCTTCTTCACTTTAATCGACTTACAATTTATTCATCTCATATGTACTAAGTACGCATGCTTCAAATGCGTGAGCAATTTGTGATGAGGAAATTCTTCGGGGTAATTCGAAGTCACAAAAACACAATTGGAAATGCACTCATGGTAAAGACTTGAAGAGCGTAAGTTGGAATCTCACTCGAGATGAAAATTTTCATATTTTTAATTTAAATATGTGCAAGTATTATATAATCTATATCCTGTATGTATGTGTTATAGTCCTACCACTTGGTAGCGTAGCATCTATGTCGCCGTTATTTTATGGCCTCACAGACAACTATACACACAAAACACAACTTATCATATACTGAAGCCGACCATATATGTATCGGACATAAAGCATAAAATCACTTGAATACGTTCAGAAGTTACAACGTTTTGGATAAGTATTCCGAGGAGTAATGGTCAAATGCTTGTAATTAGGTACTTATAGACATTTGTTGTACTGAATAACCTTGAATTTCTGAGAAAACTAATTCTGAAAAGCTGATTGTAATCTTGAAATGAAGTATTAATGAAAAAGAAGTTATAAATATGTGTTATTGTTTTTTTATTTTTGTCCTTTTGTGAAATATTGGCGTGGTGGGCAGACATAATTACTGACAAAAGGAATGGATTGTTATTTTCAAGAAGTTATTGGTACTCAGTAGTTTGAATTGTGCATACAATTTTAAGTATCTACTACCTTGGTTTATCATTGCCGAGCATATTATTGTAGAAGAATAAGAGATAATTAAAAAAGAATCTAAAAGCCGGACTACGAAAAATGCTTACTGAAATGTTCGCCAATGCAAGCATAGCAGGAAGTAACAGCTAATAAAGTGATATTTAAAAAAATGTGGTCACTATGCCATTTATTTTAATAGACACGTATCATTCGATTTATTACATTTTTTACTTCATTAATTTTTAGAACTTAAAATATTTAGACTAGTTAAAATTACTTTAAAGTATTATGTGTAGTAATATCGACGCTATATCTTTCGCTTTAAAAATCGAATAAAAAATTTACGACACGAGAAAATTATATTTAAAAATATATCCAGTCAATCACCCTAAGCTGTTTAAAATGCCTTACACTTGTGAAAATGCAATTTTGCAATACACAAGTATTGCCAGTCATCACGTCATCATTTGTTTTCAAATAAGTCATGCACAATCATGCCATTCATTATATTTTTATGGTTATAGGTTATATGTGCATTTGAGTTTTATTACCTATCAAAAAGAATAGTAGTCCTAATAATTGTAAAATATAAATAAACATTATAAAAGGATGAACCAAGGTAAGTATTTTCTAATTTAAATTTGACCTTTTTTACCCGACTGCGTCAGAAAAGCAAATGGTAATAAAAAATAGAGTCAAATTAGCAAGTTTAAAAAAACCGGTCAAACGCAAATCAATCTTCGGTTCTGATTTTTTTTCTTTTTTTATCGTACATATACATTACATTGTTTAATTACATCTACATTTCAAATGTCTGAACTATAAACTCCTGAAAAAATGTTTTATTTTACTTAAATATTTATTTATAACCACTCCGATTTTTAAACTTAATTTAGTAACATCGTTTTAAGACCTAATAGAAACTTATTTTTTTCTAAATCAAAAATATGTAATGAAAAATTTTGTCACGAGTAGATTCGAATTCAGCCTCTCACATCTGTACTGTGAGTGCACTTCATTTATTTATGGCGAAATTTTTCATCACATAGGTATATTTAATGTAGAAGAGGAAATGCTGCCAGCATATTGGGTACGTTGCCTCGATGTGGCGCGTTGAAAAATATATTTTATTTGTAAAAATGTTTCTGTGTAATTTTGTTTGTATAATTTGTTTTGAATAAAGAAGATATTGATCCGAGCATTGTAATGCTGTATGAATCAATAATTACTTTTTTTTTTACTTTATTGTTTCAGAACAAACTAATGGGCGCGTTCCCTTCAAGTCAAGTCAATTGGAATAAACACGTCGTAATAATATTTAAATAACCTTAACGGTTATGCTGACAGGGGTACAAGGGGGTGCACTTGCACCCCATGTCGGGAAAAAATTTTCATCTTTGTTGCGTTGTGCTTCAAGGTTACTGTCCTGTCCCTTGATCATCACCTTGTTAATAAATTCAGTGACCTCCTGTACTTTCCTATGAACATGACCAATTATGCCGACTTCAGAAACAGTATGTTTTCGATAAGCGAAATATTTTTAATCAAATTATATATAGTTAAAAATAAGTTACATGTAGCAGAAATTTATTTATTTATTCTTTATTGCACAATAAAATAAACGCACAAGTGGCGGACCTAATGCCATATGGCATTCTCTCCCGGTCAACCATTAGACCAAGCAGAAAATATGTGTGGCTGGCGTAATAAAATTCAATTCAATAAAATTCACAAAAATAAGCAAACTTAATATAAATAAAATATATATAATCAAAAACACATATACTTATACACAAATATATTTTATACAGAAATGCGGATGCTTAGGTGGATGTGTGGGGACGAAGATGGTTAAGATCAGGAATGAATATATAAGAGGGAGTTTAAAGGTAGCACCGATTGTAGAGAAGTTAAAAAGCCATCGTTTAACATGGTACGTATCAAGAGGCGGGATGCCGAACATCTGGCTAGTAAAATGGTTAACTTGAAGGTTGGCCACAGAGATACAGGACGACCTAGAAAGACGTGGGGGGGAAGTGTTAAGCGGGGCATGATGGAGAGGGGGAACTAGTACAGATATGGTAAATGATAGAAATCGATGGAGGGAGTTGACATACAGAGCCGACCCCAAATAGGGAGAAGGTGAGGAAGATGATCATATTCAAATAAATGTTACATTTATCTACAGTATGTATATTTTTATTCAGCATGCCCAGTTTGTTGCTTATTAGTTTGGGTCAAATCTTGCAAGTTAAAGAGCCACTTTCCGGTTTTCGATTGAAATTAGATTTTGTATGCTAATGTAAATCAGATGAAAAGCTTCATTATTAAGATGATGATGGAGCTGGAAGGTGGCTATAGGAACCCTTTAATAAAACGACGCAACCCTATCGAGTTTGTGCGTATTACATTTTTCTTGATTAGTACTTAGGCCTTACAATAAAAGCTTGTACAAAAACTACTGGCACGGGTACCAGTGGTACCCTTTTGCTTGGAACGCCACATATTGCTTTGGCTCGTAGCTTTTGGGTCTTTTGGCCCCTTGCTCCATGTACTACGTAAGGGAAAAGAAGTAATCTTCTTTTTTCTTCTTTCTTTCGTGTCTGTAAGTGGCCAACACAGATTTTTCAAGCTGCCTAAAGGCATCTGAAATAGCTTGACGACTGCCATACAATGATGACAGCTGGGACCAACAGCTTAACGTGCCTTTCGAAGCACGGAGTACAAATATAATTTTTTTATGCCACTTATGATCTTCCATCCAAGTGCGGACCGGCCTTGTGTCGCTTAACTTGTGAAAGCGCAAGTAATGCGTAGGTACTCCGGCAGGGTTATTGAGCTCCTCAAAGAAGTGATAATTACAATTATCATAAGCATTTTTTAGATCACAAGCAAGATAACCTAGCAAATTTGCTTTGAATTACTTTGCTTGCTCTATTCCTTTTCAACATTTTTCAACGGAAAGGTTAACTCGTCGATTTTAGAAAGTCAAAGGTGATTTAACTATTACTGACATTTTCAGTGACCTCTGACCTGGCCTATTCATCGTCTATCCATATTTGAAAAGCAATTGATTGAGTATTGAATGTGAGCCAACGCGATACGAATGTCAATAAGAACGAAATTTATACTTTCAGGACATTAACAATAACTCTGTGACATTAATAAAGTCAAGGACTTTTTGTGGACGTATTAAAAGCCCACTTTTAGCGTGATGGGGGCTATGTAGGTGTAAAGTAGGAATCAAAATAGTCATGGGTTGCTAGCCGAATCGCCTACTTACATAATTACATGATTTTGATTAAATGGAAGGACAAAGTAACAAACGTACGGGTCTTAAATAGAGTGGGCAAAAAGGGACACTCGATGTAATCGGAAATAGGCGAGGCACTATGTTAAGAGACTTGATACGGCATGACAATTCAATGAGAATTATAATAGAAGGCAAAATAGAAGGAAGGAGGGGAAGAGGGAAGTCCAGGCATAGCTGTATGAAGCAAGTCAAATAAAAGGTGACAGCAGAGTCGGATCAAGATGTCAAGAGGTTGGCGGAAGGTAGGAAGGAATGGGAGAAACTCCACCGATAAGAGCGCCGCTCTTAAATTTTGATGATAATGTTGATTTGGATGTTAGTTTATCCACTCGAAACCGTACTATATATAACGTGTACCTACATGTGACATAAGAAAAGAAAGTCATCAAAAAAAGTAAAAAAATATACAACAGTGAGTGGCCAGTTGGCCATTGGCCACTTCATGCGTAAATTAATCACATTCATACACCAGTCAATCATTTCTAACCAGCTGCCGTTCTTATAACATTACTAGCTGTGCCCGCGACTTCGTTCGCGAAATGTTATGTAGCCTAAAGCCTTCCTCTATAAATGGACTACCCAACAAAAAAAGAATTTTTCAAATCGGACCATTAGTTCCTGAGATTAGCGCGTTTAAACAAACAAACAAACAAACTCTTCCGCTTTATAATATTAGTATAGATTACGAATTTTACACACAATAACATCATCTAACAATTCGATTTGAGTACAATTTTTGTATTTACGCTACAATAACATTTAATTAACAAGTTTGTTGTAATATCGTTATGTTATTACAAGCTTTTATTTAGCTTTGTTGTTGTTTATTTGTTTTTTGGGGTCAAGTCTTGCAAGTTAAATATGATTCCACTTCCCGTTTTACGATTGAGACGAAATTTGGTATGCTTATGTAAATCAGATGACAATGCAATATTATTATAGTAAAAAGCTGTTCTGATGATGGAGCCGGATGGTGGCTATAGGAACTCTTTAATAAAACGACGCAACCCCGACTAACGACCAATGAACGACCAATCAGCGGCTGCTGTATGGCGCTGCGTCATAATGGACTTTGGTCGACAGTTGATACTGTGTCGTGTGACAGTTATTTTTTAGGGTTCTGTTCCCAAAGGGTGCAAACGGGACCCTATTACTGAGACTCCACTGTCTGTCCGTCTGTCCGTCTGTCCGTCTGTCCGTCTGTCCGTCTGTCCGTCTGTCCGTCTGTCCGTCTGTCCGTCTGTCCGTCTGTCCGTCTGTCCGTCTGTCCGTCTGTCCGTCTGCCCGTCTGCCCGTCTGTCCGTCTGTCCGTCTGTCCGTCTGTCCGTCTGTCCGTCTGTCCGTCTGTCCGTCTGTCCGTCTGTCCGTCTGTCCGTCTGTCCGTCTGTCCGTCTGTCCGTCTGTCCGTCTGTCCGTCTGTCCGTCTGTCCGTCTGTCCGTCTGTCCGTCTGTCCGTCTGTCCGTCTGTCCGTCTGTCCGTCTGTCCGTCTGTCCGTCTGTCCGTCTGTCCGTCTGTCCGTCTGTCCGTCTGTCCGTCTGTCCGTCTGTCCGTCTGTCCGTCTGTCCGTCTGTCCGTCTGTCCGTCTGTCCGTCTGTCCGTCTGTCCGTCTGTCCGTCTGTCCGTCTGTCCGTCTGTCCGTCTGTCCGTCTGTCCGTCTGTCCGTCTGTCCGTCTGTCCGTCTGTCCGTCTGTCCGTCTGTCCGTCTGTCCGTCTGTCCGTCTGTCCGTCTGTCCGTCTGTCCGTCTGTCCGTCTGTCCGTCTGTCCGTCTGTCCGTCTGTCCGTCTGTCCGTCTGTCCGTCTGTCCGTCTGTCCGTCTGTCCGTCTGTCCGTCTGTCCGTCTGTCCGTCTGTCCGTCTGTCCGTCTGTCCGTCTGTCCGTCTGTCCGTCTGTCCGTCTGTCCGTCTGTCCGTCTGTCCGTCTGTCCGTCTGTCCGTCTGTCCGTCTGTCCGTCTGTCCGTCTGTCCGTCTGTCCGTCTGTCCGTCTGTCCGTCTGTCCGTCTGTCCGTCTGTCCGTCTGTCCGTCTGTCCGTCTGTCCGTCTGTCCGTCTGTCCGTCTGTCCGTCTGTCCGTCTGTCCGTCTGTCCGTCTGTCCGTCTGTCCGTCTGTCCGTCTGTCCGTCTGTCCGTCTGTCCGTCTGTCCGTCTGTCCGTCTGTCCGTCTGTCCGTCTGTCCGTCTGTCCGTCTGTCCGTCTGTCCGTCTGTCCGTCTGTCCGTCTGTCCGTCTGTCCGTCTGTCCGTCTGTCCGTCTGTCCGTCTGTCCGTCTGTCCGTCTGTCCGTCTGTCCGTCTGTCCGTCTGTCCGTCTGTCCGTCTGTCCGTCTGTCCGTCTGTCCGTCTGTCCGTCTGTCCGTCTGTCCGTCTGTCCGTCTGTCCGTCTGTCCGTCTGTCCGTCTGTCCGTCTGTCCGTCTGTCCGTCTGTCCGTCTGTCCGTCTGTCCGTCTGTCCGTCTGTCCGTCTGTCCGTCTGTCCGTCTGTGTACGCTGTACTGTGGCCGCTATAACAACAAATACAAAAAATAAAAATAAAGGGGGTCGTCATACAAGAAACTTTTTTTTTAGCACTTTTAACTCGATCTTTATAATGGCATTAACTAGATAAATAAATATATAGGGACAAATCACACTGATTATAGATATATAGATACTTGAAATTTTCACCAATTATATATTACTATAACTACTATAACAAAAAATACTAAAAATAAGATAAAGTAAAAAATTAAAGGGGGTCGTCATACAAGAAACGTTTAATAAAAACAATTACCTAACTAAAAAGTTTAATTTGCTTCTTAAGACAAATTAGTTATGTTATTTTATTACAGAGATGCCATGGCCAGGCCACCTTTCGGCTTCATCATGAGATCAGGTCTTGGTACTATAATATTGCATTGTCACCAAACATTCATAAGGATGAGAAGTTTCAGCTCCATTGAATAATGGGAAGTAGGTCTAATTTAGCTTGCAAGATTTGATTACGGACACAGACAACGGGACAGGTGAAAAGCTAATAGCTTGTAGGTAATAACAGAAACCATTTAAACGATTTACAACATAGTAGCTGCAGTTATTCTACAATAAATCTAAAATATCCTAACATTAAACAAGACAAATACCGAACTGGGCTATTTCGAACCCAGACGCGAGGTTCAATAGAGAAAGGTAAAAACCTTTTGTAAGCTCATTTACGTAACTAATATTAAGTTTCTATGTCGATACAAATAGTATAATGGTATTTGAACAATGGAGCGGTGAATAGACGAAAGTTTGGGTATGTCGGCTTGTTGCTAAGGCTTAATCTACTGAATGTAGGTTTATTTATGGAGATATTCGTCGTGATCATGTTCCGGGACGTAGAAATCAAGAAAATACCACCATCAGATGTACTGATGTAATAAAAGTTTGTGTTGAAAGACTGACTTTTACATATACGAGTTGACTCGAAAGAATAGCAGCAAACATTTTAATTTTCTTTACCACAAATAGACCCGGACATATCACATACACATTCTAATTTCCTAACTCCAACTTCCTGCTTTATTGATTACTGATAATATCATTACAATTGGCTATCACGATAAGCCTAAGGACACACATACGGAATCTCCGAAAGGCTGACCTTTTTATATTGCCTGTCACTTTTGTTTTCATGCGTTCATTTGTAAAGGAATTTCGTGAGAGAGAGCCTAGCCTAACAATCTTCGCTACTTGTGAACCAATTTTGATGGTTTGTTTATGAAGTATCTACTGCCTAGTGGGTCTCATATTAATTTGGTGAAGATATGATGAACTGGAACTTACTTCTTAAAGATCAATATCACGTCTTTACCCTTAACGGGGAAGATAGAGCCTAAGGCCGTTAGTCTATTTGTTATTTAAAATTGAAATAAGATCTACATCATCTACAACTTGTTACTGAAATAACGCAAAACCTCTCAGATGTTACCTCAGCCCATGAAACTGAACAACTTTTGTTCTACAACTTTCACGACACCCAAAAAAATTTGAATTTTTATACAAACTGATCAGCTGATCGAGATATATGCATGACAACACCGCGTTCTAGTAAAATAAATATAATTGTTAAATTATTCCTAACCGTGTCTTGTCTATTTTTTTTTCTTGTTGTAATTGTTATTGTATGTTTTGTCTCCTATCATTGTCTGTATATTTATTGTGTTGTATTGTATTTTTCTGAAAAATAAATTATTTTCTATTCTATTCTATTCAATTTGTGTGAAAATCCGAATTTTATTTTTGGCATTTAGGGAATGTTGTAAAACAAAAGTTGTTCAGTTTTATGGACTGAGTTACAACCTGAAAGGTTTTGCATTATTTCATTAACTCGTTGTATAAGTACACTATTCACTGTGTACGTCCGTACAATGTACGTTAGTACTTGTCTCTGTTTACGCGAAATATAAGGTTTCCCAATGTTATTGGATTTCCGAGCGAGTCGTGTTTTACCCGCGCCGGTTCCGACCAAAGACCTATAATGTAAAACTAGAGGAGACACCACATATCACTGTTCTGTCCCGTTCAATTGTAGCTATCTCCATTAACTTTACTTAGTCGCTTGCTAGCTTTTATACATCTACTTTCGACAGTTTATAACCGAAAACATGGTAACACAATTAAAAATGCCTTGGTGTGTTAAATTATTGTAAGAATAAATCAGGGAACACGACAAAGTGTAAAAAAATAACTTTCCATCAGTAAATAATCAGATTTCATTATTTTAATAATTAAATTCGTATGGTAAAATTCACGCTGCCATATATTCAAAAATAGAACAAGTTCCAATGTTTGAGATAGCTAGTCTATCTATTCTATGTCAATGGCTCCGACCGACATTATTACAGTACATAAGCAACTGAGTAAATAAAACCTGTGACATTGTTCGAATGTGGGTAAGAATCAGTAGACACTAACATTAGAAGTTAGCTAACAAACACACACTCCCATACAAATAGACCAGTCAACTGAACAGGAACGTATGAGTAAAAAATTCAAATTTCATATTCAAATCTTTATTCCACATTTCATCCGCATAACGTCCACTGCTGGACATAGGCCTCTTCCAAGGAATTCCAAAATAACCGATCTAGAGCGGCCTGCATCCAGCGCTGCGCTTTCCAACGACCTTGGTCAGGTCGTCTGACCACCTTGTGGGTCCTACGCTACACTTGCTTGTGCGTGGTCGCCATTAGAGAGCCTTCTTGCCCCATCGGTCATCGGTTCCTATAGCCACCTTCCTCAATCATCAGATCAGCTTGTTATATTAAATTGTCATCTGATTTATATTAGCATACAAAATTTCATCTCAGTCGGAAACCGGGAACTGGCTCAAAAACTTGCAAGATTTGACCCAAAAAACAAATAATGAACAAACAGGGCAAGCCATTGCCAAGCCACTTATATATTACTAACGTAATCATTGGGGCAAGCTTAATATAAGCTTGTATCGTGTATTAACAAGGGGATCAAAATAGTAATGGGTGCGCTAGACGACATGATTCAGATTCTCGATGTCATCATCATCAGCTCTTTTCATGTCTCCACTGCAGGAGCACGACCCTCTCTGTACTACCAGAGCCATACTTGGCCAGAGCAGTCAGAGAATTTGGCCTACACACACTCTCCACGCTGGCCAGTCGGCTTGGAGAGGTTTCACTGATGTTTATAAGCTTTTTTTAGCTTGTGTTTCCTAAGTCGCCTTCTACGACATCCACGGGAAGGCCTGGAGTGGTCTACTAACTAACGGCTAGATTTTCGATATATCTCTTTAAAATATTATAAAAGCAAATGATTGTATACACTTTTGTTGTGTCAGTCAGCTGTCATCTACTTATTTCCTTTTCCCCTTTCTATCTGTCGTCCCATAATATTGCTGAGATGCCCTCTGGACCCTGCCACTCACCGCCAGATGGAGTTTTACCTATTTTAGGTTCAGTTATTGTTTGGTTATTTTGATGACTAGAGGTGTATTTTTTTTATAAGTAAATGATAAAGCTTTTCGATTGTCAATAATCAATAATCAAAAATACAATATTTATTCAGTAATTAAGCTTTTGTAGGCACTTTTCATGGGGGGGTCTCCGGCTCTCTCACTCACTGAACGAAGCATAGAAGCGGTGAAGCTACTACTCAGACGTTGATTTTCTGTGAGAGTGGGGTACTTCCCCGGACGAGCCGGCCCATTCATGCTACTAGAAAATTTGAGTTTTGCCGGTAGCGTGGCTCTACCACAACAGTATAATGCCCTAAAGTAAGTTTTTTTTCACACTTGTGATACGGGATACTAACTCAACGATACTATATTTTATAATAAATACATATACATATAGATAAACACCCAACACCCAAGACAATATGGAAAAAGTAATTTTCCAACTTGTCCTGGCTGAGGATCGAACCCAGAACCTCCGGAGTGGCGAACTGGCATGTTAACCACGGAGGACAGTTGGTTGTTTAACCGGAAACTCGCTATGAAGAAGAATTTGCGTTAAGAGTTCTTACAACACTTCTTACTTCACTGAGTATCGAGCATTAGACTCGGATATCTACAGCAAATTACCTAGGTGTTACAAAGTACTCGCCACTTCTCCAGGGCATGCTTTAACCATGCATTATTTTAATCAGGCCAATAATTACATAAAATTGGCCAATGTTGGTGAAAGGAACTAATGTATCTTTCCTAACAACTGGTTACAGGCCTCTAAAATGTACATTACAAAGTAAGGAGAGGGTCAGAATTTTCACCTTTATAAAATATGTTGTCACAGAATTAATGAGCGAGCAAAGGTGTAATAGTTGCTTACAAGAAACACGCACTAATTCACATCCACTCCGGGAAATTTCCTTACCGGGTAAACTGAGTCAAGAGCCGAAAGTTCACCTCTTTATCACGCTGCAAGTGGCTTTTGAGTCTTGCGGCCCTGGGCTCTGACTGCTTAGAGCCGCAAGACTGTACCGTTTCGGTTAGTAAAGCCTAGATTTAGGATCTAGGAAGATAGATGAGATAAAAGAAAGACCAGATAGCAAATGAGATAGGTATAATGAACAACTATTACATTATATTAGTTACAAAGATTCACAAGAACACTAGGTACAGATTAGATAGTCAGGGTCGGGAGTTATAGGCACTAGATCAGTTGAGTAGCCCTTCTAGGTAGAAGAACTACTTAGCTTCAGATGCTGCCGAAGACGAAGAGGACGAGCGCCGGCCGCCACGCCTTATATATGGGCATGGGCTGGGCATGGGCCCCCCCGCTGCGCCTAAGAGGGGCGGAGGAGTGCTGGAGCCCGCGCGATGTCACAAGACCCTTAATGCTCTATCTGCCTCAAAGACCTAATAGTATGTATGTATCTACGTCACAAATTTCATTCCATTCCATTCAGCCGTTTTTGCATGATTGAATAACAAACAATCATTCATACTTTGTCGTCATTTTGGGTAATAAGGCGCACCCTTAATTTTTTAGCCTTAGTATAACTTATTTTTAGGGATCCGTACCCGAGGAGTGCAAACGGGACCCTATTAATGAGACTTCGCTGTCTGTCCGTCTGTCACAGGGCTCTATCTCTTAAACCGTAATAGCTAGACACCTGAAATTTTCACCGATTATGTATTACTATGACCACTATAACAGCAAATACTAAAAAAAAGATAAAGTTAATAATTAAAGGGGTCGTCTTACAAGAAATATGTTTCTTCAGCGTTTTAAAACATTGTACGGTGGTACGGAACCCTTCATGTACGAGTCCGACTCGCACTTGCCCGTTTATTTAAAATAAAACTAGGTTTTTTCATAATGTAGGAAGGGTGCGCTCAGTATGAGTCCGTTGGCTTGGGCTACCGATATAAAGTGAAGCGGGGTGAGCAGAAACCAAGACATGAGCAAAAAGTCTGTCTGTGTCCGGCTTTATCCGGACGCTTGTCAAGTTGGAATCCCTACCCGTGAAAGATGAAAGTGGTGGACAAATTGTATTTCACTGTCTGTCACCACGCGGTACAAAGCAACTACCTACTAAAAATAGAGATAGCTGAAGCAAAGGAAGGCTTTCAGCCAGCTCAGCATATTTTATTACAAAGCGAGCACGTGTAACCTAGATGTAAATTTTGTTTCGGTGTAGTCAATTTGTGAACAAAACATTTTTATTATTCTTGAGTAAAATGCCTCTAGATATATCTCTACTAGTGAGAAATTAAGTAACCTTAGGTTTATATGAACATGTCATGTCCATCAACAAAAGAAAAAGATTAGCAGTATGTGCAGGTACCGAAATTAGTAGAATTTTTGAAGTGAAAACTTCTTTAGCGGCGTTGTGCACTTTTTTTGTAATGGGTAAAAAAAGTTAAACTCGCGTCAGGACACGTGTCCTTATCGAAAATTCGTAAGACGAAATGACAGCCGGCGCGGCGTAGGAGAGGAAGTATTTTTACTATAATTTCGACTAAGCTGTCAGCCGGCTCGTTGGTCTAGGGGTATGATTTTCGCTTAGGGTGCGAGAAGTCCCGGGTTCAAATCCCGGACGAGCCCAAACCTTTTTGAAGTGATAACTTCTTTAGCGGCGTTGTGCACTTTTATTGTAATGGGTAAAAAATGTTAAACTCGTGTTTCGTTTAGCTGAGAGATAAACTTTTTAATGTAATATAAATTGTCATGTTTGCGTACGATAGCGCAATAAACAAATATTGTATTCTACCACATAAATGATAGTACTTTTATACTGATAATTAAAGCAATTCGTGCAAAATTATTCCCTAACCATTCCAAAATATCAAAAATGCACAACGTTAATATTCAAGTTTTCACTTCTGCCGGCGCTCCCGGAGTGCAACCCGTCTTTTTTTTGTCTTTAACAGAATGGAAACGGTGTTAGTATACAGGCTGATTTTGAACTTCGTAGCTACAATCAAGAACAGTACTTGTGGCTACCGATACATACCTGACCGTACCTATACCTTTACCATAGCAAATACCAGATAAACCAGATTACCTTTTACCAGTTCTGAGAAGAACTTTTTAAAAAGTCACACTGTTGACATATTGTATCAAGATACACCGATGCAGCGTAGTTCTGATAAGAACTGTTGGTCAAGGCAGATTATTGTTATCAAATCAAGAAACACAGAAGCGGAGCAGCCCTGATAAGAGCTTTTTGCACAACCTGCACAATGTGCGATCTTCGTGGTTGAATCAAGTTTGTTCATCACACCAACAACACGCACAGCTCTTCCACCAAGCCACCGATCAGCGCCGCCGTCCATGCAGATGAAGCGGGGCAAGTGTTTCAACCGCCGCGCGCCGCGCCGATCGAGCTCTCCCGATATGACCGTCCGTCGTCGCCGCCGCCGCCGCCGAAATTGGCGAGCCGCTTTTTTTTTTCGATCGAAGGGTTACGCTGTATGCTGAGGGCATTTTAAAGTTCACCAGGCGCGACGGGTTAGGCGGGACCAAGGAACGCGGACAGTTTTGTATCGTCGCCCGCGCGCCTAGCACCGTGCGAGAGAGAGGCAAACAGCGTGGAAGCGAGATAGCAATAATGAAGACTTCACACATCGATTGTACAGGATTGTTATCACTAATTATTTTCTGATTGGATAAAATGTAATTTTTATGATAGGCTAGAGACGATTTCCATTGTAAATAATTCTGTATATATACTTCGCTTTTCCATCAATAAATCACTCTCTCGTTCCTACCTTCAGACGGAGTTTTCATTATAATATCTGGCCAAAGAAACGCCAAATACTTTTTAGGAGAAGTAAAAAATACATATTCTGTAATACTCGTATTATTATGTATCTTGTATACACCAAAGATACCTACCTATCAGCCGACAAATACTCATACTAAAAATCTCCCAGTTGAATGTCACCACCTGCTTACGCGGCCGGTCAGCGGGGAGGGAAACGGCCGCGCGTGTAGTAAAGTCAGTAGGTTAACCATTTACAAGAAATTAAGGAGAAAAAAAATAGCCAAAAAACTAGTGTTTCCTTACGGTTTTGTGTTCACACAAGAATCTGATTACAAGATTGCAATAAAGCTAGAGGTTGCAAATCATCCTGTATGTATATTTTAGAATGTTCTAAACACATTTGTTCCTTTTCCGTTTTAGAACCTATGTAAGATTAAGTATAAACCAACTTACAGCTACAAAAAATAAACAATGAAGATGAACTGCGCAGTTTATAACAAGCAGTAGTATGAAAAAATCTTAGTCGTTTTTCATCCACTCATTTGTTTTATCTACGCCATATCTACGCATTTCAGTGTGAGCAGATACATCGATTTCTTTTCGAATTTCTTTAGAAATAATATTTCCTTTTTATTTTACATATACTCGTACAGGCTGACTTTTTAACCACCAGCCGAATTTTAGGAGCAAGTTCGCTACATGATACTGAACTACTTTCCATAAAAACGATTAACGAAAAACGATATAAAAATTTCGCCTTCCCATACAGATTAGCGCTCAGCCTTCCTGAATCTTGTATGGGAGGACGAAAAATTGTTGTCTATTTTCAATACATTTTTTTATAGAAAGTAGTTTAGTATCATGGACTGAACTTGCTCCAAAAATTTGGCTGGTGGATAAAAAGTCACCCTGTATAGTACTTGAATAAATAAAATTAAAACGATTTGACTTATCAAAGCTTTACAGAATAAAAAAAATTGTAAACGAGAAAATGGTAAGAAAATCATAAAAGAAGAACTCACCTGAGCAAGAGCATCCAAGGCCATCCTCTCGATGTCCACACTGTAGAAGTTAAGCTGCGGCACATATCTCCTCCTAGGGCGAATGTCATCGTAATAGGCCACCACATCATTAATTGACACCACTGGGCAATCGTCAGCCGTACTACACCCACTACTAACCCCATCAACCCCTGAATCAGAATCCCCTTCACCACCAAACCCCTCCTTACTATCACGCCTATCTCCAAAACTTGTCTCGGACCCTTCCTGATAACCCGACTCGTTCATGTCATCAGGGGTCACGATTTCCGGGATTTTGGTCGTGTCGTAGTCATAACCGCCTTCATCTTCAACGGACTCGATGTCGAAGTGATCCGCCATCTTTGAATAACACTTTTTTTGTCGCACTGTCCACTACATACTGGTTCCCAAACTGTTAACACCGGTAGCTCCCTGAAACAAAATAATAAACGTTAGCAATCAATGTTTAAATTATATTTTTTATAACTAAACACCTACTTCAATACCGAAATACACAACCAATTTAAAAAAAAAACTATGGGACCTCCTGACAAGTATTCAGGTCCCGACGTCTTTATGTAATCGAGGAACAAACTTACATAAAAAAAAACATAAAAGATTCCGACGAATTGAGAACCTCCTCCTTGTTTGGAGTCAGTTAAAAGGTGCTAAATAGAATAAGAAACAAATTATTGGAGTTTAGGGACTTTGAATCGTTGTAGTTGTATTAATTTTTTTACTGCAGCTAGTCTGAATAGTTAATAAGTAAGTCTAGAAACAGTCTAGAGCAGGAAATAAATGCATACCTAGTATTCTAGTAAACAAATACAAAAATAAGATTATTTGTAGAAAATAAAATTGAAGTAAGTCTAGAAACAGTCTAGAGAAGGAAATAAATTGATTAGTACCTGATGGCATCTATTCTTGTAAACAAATGCAAAAATACCTAAGGCTATGTGTAGAAAATAAGACTGATACAATTAAGTATCAGTTTTATTTTCTTAACTTTTTAACCAGACTTAGACTGTCACATGTAGGTATTTATTTTTCGGTATTTTACTTTGCGTATCGACCGACTAATTTTGGAAACCAAAAACAACAATCATACCACAGATTCATACTTTGTATCTAGGACAAAGTAGATATTCATCAATTCAGCCCGCATGTAATATGGCTTTAACAAGGTCTTCGCTAAAATATTCGCCGAAGTTCAATTAAGTAAGAGGAAAATGCGCAACAATTATAAGTATTACGGCACGCGCCTAATGACCAAGTTTCCGCCGCCGAGTTGATAGATGAGTGAGTTCGCTTCACTGATCTTCTGCCTCAAAGCAAACAGATTGGGAAACTTGGCTACTGATTGGTTGGGTCGCCTCTGGAGCACTTTGTAACAATTTAGTTTTACAAGTGTTCCAAATTAATGTTTCTGATCCATAAACGGCCACGTAGCATTTATAGCAGAACGTAAGTAGAAATGAAAAGGCTACACTAGAATGAGCCTTATGCAATGTTCGAGCCGGATACTAAAATGGAGACCATTATAGACCCAAAGTATGCAATGCCAAACGCTCTTCTTCTTCTTCGTCTAAAAGCATTCCCGGTTGCATCCTCACTGCTGCTTCGGAGCCGGGGTGCGCTTTCCCGCATTTTCTTCTCCTAATGCTACCCAAGGATACCAAAGACCTTGCAAAATGGAGAAGAAATAGCCGGAACACTTTAAATGATTTGGCTATATTTTTACAACCCTCCTTGGGAATGCAATTGTAGTACGAGATGTTTGTGCTTAGTCCTTTAGTCGCCTCTTACGGCATCCACGGGAAGAGATAGTGTGGCCTATTCTAACCCGGAACCACAAGGCTAAAACGGCTCCACGCAACTATCAGAGTACATTGAAAATGAAATAAAGAAATAACACTATGCGCTATATAGACCCAAATCCGAAGAGCATGCATGAAAATAAATAATTAAAGTTATTCTAATTTTTGTCCGGCAAGTAGGAAAAAGATTTCAAATATTTTCTAAACCTCCCGACCAATTTTCAAAGTTCAAGCGCTATACGATAGATCTCCGCGTTTTGCACATTTTAACATTGCTCCTATATTGATATCTCTGATGTTGTTCGATCTGTAGCCATGTCACACTTTTGGCTGAACATCGGGCGTACCTATTTCATCACATAAACATTCTCAATGTTAAAATCTATATATTGATAGTTACAACTAGTTAATGAGTCCTAAGCGATAGGTGAGATGTAACATGTACCTGACAAAATGTAGTACTGTAAGACCCAGAGCATAGGCGCCCAGACTGAATGGCATGAGGCAGAGACCGCAATATTAGAAGAACATAAAGTATGACTACTTACATCTAGAAATGTATATTAGGCCGCTTTAGATGATGACTTGTTTATAAATTTTAAAGATGTTACAAATAGCAAATAGGTCAAATAAAATTAGGAAATAAGGTCAATTAAGTTAACATAAAGATTAATCATAACAGAACGATCAAAGTAAGAAATAAAATCAATATAGCAAAGCAACCTCCATACGCAAAGCCTTTTTATCCCATCATCAAATAGAGCATAACATTACGCAATTCACTTTCCATCTACGGACAGAATCGGCCCCCGAAGTCGTCATTCCGAATCCGACAACTTTCGCTATCGTTCGCCGTACGGCACGCTGACCCCACGCTCCGGTCAACGTCGATTTTCGTGCCGTTCTAAATTCAATCTATGAATGAACGTTTTTTTTATTTTTACTTTCGATATCGGCCAGTTGTACGGTATAGTTGACATACCGCTTGTTTGCATAGAGATTGATAGAGATGAAAATATTAGCCGGATTTCCAAAAGAGGATAATGTTTCTCGAGCGTATACACAACATAAGAACAAAATACTAAACACAAGAAAACATGGGAACATATATCAGTATATTTATATTTGTATCTGTGTGCTCAAAAAGGTCATACTTAGTGCTTAGTGCTGCTAAAAGAGCAGATCGCTGATTTTCAGCCACGGTTTGTCAAGAGCGAGAGATCTACGAATTCTTATAGCAAAAAAGGTAAAAGAGCTCGACATTTTTTTTGTCGCTATAATTTCTCAGTTGTATATTTTATTCATAAACTTAAACGTTATACCTACAAGGATTGGTATACTTACAGGTTCTAACAAAATATACTGAAACTAGTTTAAGGGCCATGTCCATGATACCTGTTTGGTATCTTTACTTTCCCCAATTGAAATATGAAAAATATTTTTTGACCTATACAAGTTGAGTGAGGAGAGTAAAAAAAAAAATTCGTATATCGATACCTATATGTTTCTTGGGGAAAGTTGATGTTGATGAGTATGTTTTGTTATACAGGTGAAGTTTCATACACCAGCCAATTTTTTGGAGCAAGTTCAGTCCATGACATTAAACTACTTTCTATAAAAAAAATTAATAAAAATCGATAAAAAAAAATTGTCCTTCCATTCAAAATCCGTTTGGCTGAGCGCTGATTTGTATAGAAGGGTGAATTTTTATTTTAAGTTTTTCGTTAATTGTTCTTATGGAAAGTAGTTCTGTATCATGGACTGAACTTGCTCCATAAATTCTATTCTCTTAATCTACGATTTGCGTGATAACTGATAATTACATTATTATTTTTTTCTTTTAAACCAATACATTTGGGAAATTAAACACAAAAAATAGAGGCTGTAAAAGAGATTTATACATAAGTTTGGCGTCAATTTATACTTACAAAGGCCCACCGAGCCGGAAAAATGAAAACTTATGGGGTGTTGTGTACATAATTTTCATACGTTTGATGTTCGATTTTCAGCTTTATTTACTAAGCAGATTTCGCGAGCGATTTACTAGATCTCTTTTAGATATAACAACATCTTTGAATAAACTGGTATGTAAACATTTCCCAAAAAATGCTGTACATGTTATCGAAAACCGCATTAATGTTTTAAATTA
The DNA here is from genome assembly GCA_963576875.1 of Acrobasis repandana. Taxonomy (NCBI): domain Eukaryota; kingdom Metazoa; phylum Arthropoda; class Insecta; order Lepidoptera; family Pyralidae; genus Acrobasis; species Acrobasis repandana. Next base: position 2,496,809 of record OY756221.1, on the reverse strand, counting down.
TCATTAATGTAAGATTAGCATTTTATGCCAGAAATATATATAACGTCTAACAAAATATACTGAAACTATTTTAAGCGTGAATTCAGTCCATGATACTGAACAACTTTCCCCAAGGAACATATGTCGAAATATGAAAAATATTTTTTGACCTCCCATACAAGTTTTGAGCGATCAGCTGATCCGAGTTTGTATGGAAAGCAAAAAAATATTTTCATATTTCGATATATGATCCTTGGGGAAAGTTGTTCAGTATCATGGACTGAATTCAGCCCTTAAATAGTTTCAGTATATTTTGTTAGACCCTGTATACGAGTATACATATATTAATATTATATTATGCATTATCTGCTTATATATAAATTATGCTATTATACAACGTGTAAGGGACAAATGCGTAATACTCGTAAATCAAACCACGGGATATACCAGATTACTATAGTATAATGAAATAGAAATAACAGTCAAAAAACAAAAAAATCGCCATCTTCATACAAGTGTGCAGCGGCACGCAGTGGCACGGGAAATTTGTATGGAAACATCGATTTGTTTTTTGTTTTGCACGCCTCATAAGCGGAGCGTTGAGGTAGTGCTCTACTCTCGACATGTCAAAAAACCCAGTCTTTCGAAACTTAAATGACTTTTTTTTTAATATAACACTTACAGGATAATATGAGTGCACTAATATGAAGTTAAATAATCTGTCTAGCACATATGGTACATTTTATAAACAATTAATTTGTTTAATATAATAAATAATAACATTAAAACTAATCATTCTTGGACGTCCGTGAGTCTGTGTTTATGTGACCATGTATGTGGCAGAGAAATTGGTCGAAAAATTCATCTTACCGGAATACTTTTGTTTTTAATATATAAAGTATTACACTTTGCTGATTTCTAGTTAATATTAGCGTTCTAAGTACTGTCGTTTAATTATAATTTAATTGTGAAAAATTAGATTATGAGGCGTGCACTTTTGGATTTTCCAAACTATTTTGATTTTTGATTATTCTAATTTCATTATACTATAGTGATCTAGTATAGCCCATGGTTCGATTTATTATGCTCATTGATACAGTATATTTTCGTCATTATATCCAATTACTCAGTAAACAGTTGAGAATTCAGTGAATAAACTTTTAGCCGAGTTTTGACAACGGGTATTGTTTTTCTTTTATCAAAAAAAACAAACTGGCCAGATCTTTGATTAAAAATCGATGCTATTAAATAATGGATTTGTTATTACTGTTCGATTGTTCGATGTGCTCATTCGTTAATCACCTTTCTACATCGCAAAACATTTCCGACCTCAAATCTTAACAGGGATGTGGCCAACTGGCCAATAAGATTACATAATTTAGCCCGCTATCAATATGTTTTAAAACACGTTTCTTTGCTAAGAACGTACCTGTGTGTCCCATTCACATTCACAGTAGGCGAGTACAATGAGAGAGTTAAGTGGGCAGTTGATGACTTAATAATATCGCAGATGGACACGATTTCATGCTTAGATATAAGTATATGACACCTTTGAGCCGGATACAATTCGGAGTAGCATTTAGGATTAGTTTTTGTGACTAATTGTACTTAATTTATCGAAACAAAAAGAACGAAACGAAAAGAACGAAACGAAAAGAAAAAGTCATCTCTCCTAGTGTGAACCCAGCTTCACGGTGCGACTGGAAGATGTCCAGATTATCTAACAGTCATTAGCAGACACATCGCCAATCGCAGAACATTCACTATGGAGTAATGTGCGAAATTCTTGTCCGTGTCAAGAATTCTTCCAACAAATGTATATTTTATTACTACGAAATAGCTGTGCCCGCGACTTCGTTCGCGTGGTTGTCGGAACGTAATGTTATAACATTAAGTTCCGACAACCACGCTTTAGGCTATATATATTAGTTCCTGAGATTAGCGCGTTTAAACAAACAAACAAACAAACTCTTCCGCTTTATAATATTAGTATAGATATTAGTATAGATAATGGTGGAGAAATCTTTTATATTTCTTATTTTTTACGCGTAGTTATTTTTTTTTCTTTTACTTAAACTTAACGATAAAACCACTGCCTACACTATTATACAGGCTGACTTTTTATCCAACTGCTAAATTTTTGGAGCAAGTTCAGTCCATGATACTGAACTACTTTCTATAAAGACATTATTAAAAATCGATAAAAAATGTTTGTCCTCCCATACAAATCAGCGCTCAGGCAAACGGATTTTATATTGGAGGACGAAAAACTTAATAACTTTTTTTATAGAAAGTTGTTCAGTATCATGGACTGAACTTGCTCCAAAAATTTTGCAGATGATAAAAAGTCAGCCTGTATAATATTTTCTACTGTAAAAAGTATACTAGTACCTCCTATTTACTTTATACACTTTAAATGAAATAGAGAAATGAAAAGGCTAAAAAAATTCATAATAAACGGGCAAGTGCGAGTCGGACTCGTACATGAAGGGTTCCGTATCTGTTCCGTACAATGTTATAAACGCAAAAAAAAAACGTTTTTTGTATGACGACCCCCTTTAATTTTTACCTTTTTTTATTTTTAGTATTTGTTGTTATAGCGGCCATAGTAATACATAATCTGTGAAAATTTCAAGTATCTAGTTAATGCCATTATAACGATCTAGTTAAAAACGCTGAAAAAACAAGTTTTTTGTACGGCGACCCCCTTTAATTTTTAACTTTTTTTTATTTGAAGTATTTGTAGTTATAGCAGCCACAGTAATACATAACCAGTGAAAATTTCAAACGTCTAGCTATTACGGTTCAAGAGAAAGAGCCCTGTGACAGACGGATAGACAGCGGAGTGTCAGTAATAGGGTCCCGTTTGCACCCTTTAGGTACTGAACCCTAAAAAGCATTAAAAGGGTAGGTACCACTTTTGATTCAGACTCTGTGGCGGGAGACCGAAATTCCATTTCATCAGCATTACGCACAAAATTTTTAATTTATTTCGGGGCCTTTCGTTTGTTGTTAATTACTTTCACAGGGTTTTTAACTTCAATAAATTTCGGAGTTAATTTACGTGTTGAATTTAATTCTGTTTTGTTTGTCGTTGATATTTTTTGTTTCACTTACCGATTTGTAACTTTAATAAATTTCAGAGTTAATTTACATGTTGAATTTTTAATTCTGTTTCGTTTTACGTTAATATTTTTTTGTTTCATTTGTTTTCACTTTACCATAGGCGGTTATCAAGTCGACCCCCATGTTTTTTATGTTAGTTACACGATATTTTCGCCAATTAACCCGATTTTGATGATTCTTTGTTTTACTATTAAATTGGTTCCATTATTTTTTTGTTAGAGGTCGTGGGATCAAATCCCTTTTGTAAGCATACTTTGTGAAAAGTTGTTCTTATCTGGTTAGGATATTGCAGTCTTTATTGACCTGATTATCCGAAAAGAAAGATGGGACCGTGCTTCGGAAGGCGCGTAAAGCTGTGGGTCCCGATCGCCATCTAGCGTTTGTTTAAACGAATCCTAGGATTATTTCTGGTCCACCCTATGGGATGCGGAGGCGGCGGTCGATCCGGACCCGGCTCTGAAGTGTTACCGCTGAGGATGCAACCGGGAATACGCTCGGATGATGGTGATCCAAAATCACAATGTGAATTTTAACAGTGTGAGACTGGACTCAGGGTCTTGCCCTTTACCAACCGATCAGTATGTTAAGCAACTTCAAAAATAATATAACACAAGAATGTTTCAAGATATGCTCAAAATGCGATGGCATTTGAAAATACCGCGTGGGCGACATCCGATATGAGTTCTTCAAAGTATTTATATAGAGGCAAACAAACAGTGGATGTTATTTCATACAATATTTGTTGTTACCTGCTTGTAATCTTTGTATATATATTTCTTTTATGGCGATTGGAAATCATTTGGAAATAGTTTTTAGGGTTCCGTACAAAAAATGAAACAACTGAACCCTTATAGGATCACTCGTGCGTCTGTTTGTCCGTCCGTCTGTCACAGCCAATTTTCTCTGAATCTACTGGACCGAATCAGGTAAAATTTGGTAGGATGGTGTAATCCTATGATCCAAACACATATGTGTAAAGTAAATAAATATTTTTTTTTAAATAAGGGTCTTATTCGGGGGATAAATTAGGAAATTGAAAAAAATCGTTTTGCAAACCTTACTGTGTCATATATAAAATGAAAGGGCTCGTTATGAGGATCTCAAATATGTTTTTGTTATAATTATAAAATAAATAGTTTTGATTTTATTCATGAAAGAAGACGAAAATTTACCATTTTCCCCTGATCTCCGAAACTACTGAGCCTAAAATTTTGAAAAAAATACGAATACTATAATAATTCAATCAATTGTACGGAACCCTCTCTACGCGAGTTTAACTCACACTTGGCCGGTTTTTAATGTTAAAGTGTAACTATAAAAGCGAATAATGTCAAGGTAGCTTATAAGTTTTGAAGTGTAGGTACTTAATCCTAATGTAAGTGGCGTTTAGTTAGTTAGTTAAAATCTTTATTGCGCCAAAATATAGTATTACAGATTATCAGATTATAGAAAACAGATGACAAAAGGCGGCCTTATCGCAACTCGCAATCTTTTCCAGGCAAACAGGCAGTTTTAGGCTAATATTTTGTCAAAATCATCATCATCCGAGCGTATTCCCGGTTACATCCTCAGCTGTTACGCTTCAGAGCCCGGGGTCCGCTACCTAACCCTAGGTGATTTGACAAGGTAACTGGTTTTACACAGAGCGACTGCCGTCTGACCTCCGCCTAGTAGTCTTTGTCAAAAACTTAACGCAAATAAGATCCAAAGGCCACGTTTATCTAACTCTATCTACCTTTCTGTGGCCTTTAAATCTAACGGACCAAGGACTAGTCTTTCCCGTTAAGAACTGAAATATGAGACTTTTGTTGCGAAGCCAAAGATTCTTAAACCTTGAAAGTTTGAGATTAATGGGGCGTTAAAAGTGCAGGCCACGCCAGCTTTATCCCTGGTTAACCTACTTTCCTAAATCAAGGACTACTTGTAGAACAATGTAACTACTTAGTCTTCAATCGGTTTTCTATACGTGGTACAAAGATACTGAAGCATTCTCTGGTAAAATGTAAGAAAAACAGTATTCTTCTATTTAATGAGATATATTTACAGGTCGCGCCTAACTTCTAGTTCGCTCTGAAGTTGTCTCACTCAGGTTACAAACAGGGACAGAATATTTACCACATAAATATTTTTTTAGAATGATTGTAAGAATGTAGATATGATGTATATGTCGCAGTTGAATGGTATTATCCGTATAGTTTGACATTACAGCTCGGTTTCGTAAAACAGCGTAAAATAACTGACACCTCAAACGTAGAATGGCATAAACGATTTGTATTCATCAATGCCGCGGCGCAATACGTAAGATTGTAGATTTAGTTCGGAATTCTTCACAGCGTTCCGAGAGTAAGCTGTTTTTATCGAGAGAAATCGGAGACATCGTTTATGATTTAAACTGCAAATGGTTAGAAAAAATAAAGCAGATCTTCAGCTTGGTTCCCATATAGTTATTTCGTCGCCCGCTTTCCGGCAAGATGGAGAATTTACGTGAATCAAGTGAAGGCCGAGAAAACCGCTACGCCGCCATTAAGATTATGTCGCGTTAACAAACTTTTCTGTATCCTTTTGCATCGAACTTTGTATCATTCTTTAATGATATTCTATGATGTTGGAGACTAGATTACATAGTAAGAAGTTGAATTGAGGTTTTATTTTAATGCCCCGTCATATATTTGTTTGTTTATAACATGCCTGCAAATAATCTATTTTGCGATCTAAACGTGGTTAGCTGGTTTGTTAAACGTGACACATTGACAATCCAGCTAAACGATTCAGTTGTTTAACAAAACCGAGCTGTAATGCCAAACACCTAGCCGTTTAGTGAATTAGCGGTTTATACCATCCAACTGCGACATATATACACAATAAACAAAAATAAAACAAATTCTATCTGTTATGGGTATCTCTGTATTTTACTAGTGCGACGCAAATCACCTCAACTTCAGAGCGAACTAGAAGTTTGGTGCGACCTGTACTTACGTTAAAATTATGTGGCACTATTTTTATAGGGTTTTTAGGCATTCAAGATGCATTACTAAAGTACTTAAATTAAATAATGAAATAAGAAATGGTGAAAAAATACCACGTTCTAAGGTGTAATACTAAGGTCGCGGGTTCAAGTCCTGCTCACGTGGTATTTTTTGACCATTTCTTATTTCATTATTTAATATGTGCTCTTTCCCCTGGCTTAGCTTGAATTTCTTTTTGCATCATCTTGTGTAGAATGAAGTACTTAGTTTGCCTCTCGAATTTGATTGAAATCCGTCAATACGTAACGCTACAAAAAATCCCCCCCCCTCCCCCTAGTTCTCTTCCAATCAAAAATCGCGACCAACTAAAAAATTTAAAAAAAAAATAAGGAACTTGTGTTGCCATATTAATTTTCGAAATCGGTTGAAAAATGCATCCTGGTGAGACTAGACGGATGAACAAAAGCATTTTTGGCCAATCTCGAAACTGAGACGCTTCGCTTTAATTAAAATAAATAAAATTTAATTTAGAAAAACTTGAATTGGAAAGTTTGAAATAAAAAAAGTCATAGAGCATCATACAACATGGAAGGGACATACCCGTAATAAATCGAACCACGGGCTATACTAGATCATTATAGTATAATGAAATTAAAATAAAAGCCAAATAACAAACAAAAATTTTGGCCTTTCGAAAAGTGTGCAGCCGCCTGGGCGATTTGTATGTAATGTCGAATTTTTTTTTGTTCTTTCGACTGTTATTTTAATTTAATTATACTTTAGTGATCTAGTATAGCCGTTGGTTCAATTTATTACGGGTATTTCCCTTCCACGTTGTATACGCCGCAGTCAGTGATCGTGATATCCTAAAGCAATGTCTCCCAATAAGCAACAGGTGGCCTTTCCTGGTGGCCTACTTTCCGGGCCAAGGTCAGCTCCCTGACAACAAGTGGCGGTGCCATCTCCCCACAAAACAAAAAGATGTTTTTACAAACCCTTTTCCTGATGGATCTTTAGTTTACTGTTTGTTGAGAAGGAAAATAATGGAATGGGAATGATTTTTAAGAAAAGGTGCTTTAAATAGTAGGGAGAGATACATTTTAGGATTTCCTTTGTTAAGACATTTTTTTTTATTAAGTTTCGAGGAATTCATCTTATTGTTATATTTGTCAGGAACATTTACTTTATTTAAATATTAACTTTTACTAAGTATGTAAATATCTCATAAAATAGAATCATTATGTTTTTCTTACATTTTTATCAGAGAATGCCTCAGTAACTTTGTACTTACCACACAAAGAAAACGGCTACCAAAGTATGACCCAGGCCTATCTGAAAAAGATAATTTTCCATCTTGACCTGACTGGGTCATCTTGACTTGACTTAACCCGGGACCTCGGCTGTGACAGCCTGGCATGATGACCACTAGACCACAGAGGTCGTCAACTTTTAATCATCGTTAAGAATCGCAAAGAACTTTTAACATCACAACAAATATTTGTTAGTCAAGTGTCCATAATTTGCTCCACTTGTTCAGTAGGTCAACGAACCCCTATGGACAGTAGTCACTCCAAAGTTTACTACGTTACACAAGCTAGTAAAACGCAAATAAACAAACTCGTTTGTTCTAGCTTGGCAGCCTTCCAACCGGCTTTTTCGACCAGTTAGAATGTACCACAGACCATGGATCAAGATAGACACAGCCTCTGTATGAATTTGCGCGTCGATCTGTCGTCAAATTGACTTCATTAAGGAACGTTACGTAGCAAAATTTTAAATTATGTCTCCGTTTTCTTTGAAATGATTTATTTTAAATGGGGGCAGCACTGGACCCCGGAAAATTCAGGTACGGCCTTAACCAATAAATTATGTAAGATAAATATCATTACAATTGAAAATTTCATAAAAAGCCAACGTAACAGAACTGTGTTTGTTTGTGCAAAATATTTCGTTAAATATGAAAAAAAGACATTTAAAATTCACGTTTCACCATATCATAACACAGGCATGCAATTTAATAATTTGCATAATGTTTTAATTATTTAAAATTTAAATAATAAATGTGAATACCTATTAAAAATTGTCTGTGCGGGTCTGACGCCACTTATGTAATTATAAGAAATTATAGTACTATCTACATTTGGACGAGTATTACACACTATGACAATTTTCTGATAGTACGTAGATGTTCTTCCAATTAAGGTGAAGTGGTAGTATAAGTGGCGCCCTCATTTGAAATAAATTGTTTAATACTAAATATGGTGATATTTAAAAATTTTATTTATATCAATGTCTAAACAGACCTTTAAACTATTTTAAGAATAACCTTTGAAAGTAATATTGGTAGTCCGTCTAGTTTTTAAACGTTTTAAAATTAGACGGACTATTAGTAATAATTTCAAAGGTTATTCATAAAATAGTGTAAAGGTCTTTTTAGACATTGATACAAATCAAATTTCTAAATATCTTTTAAACTTAATAATATATTATTTAGTTTTAAACAATTTATTTCAAATGAAGGCGCCACTTATGCTACCATTTCACCTTAAGAAGATGAATTACAGCTAGGAGACCGAGAAAGACGTAGAAAAAAAGAATACGTGATATGATGGGCAGTGGTCTTGAAGATGATACAAGTTTATATACCTACTCAACTACACTTAGGTACTTTTGTTACCATGGACTTATGATTTTATAGAAAAGTTCCTAGGCATTGAGGACCAAAAGGTGAAGGGTTAATATACTTATACACCGTGGAAGGGACATACCCGTAATAAATCGAACTTCGGGCTATACCAGATCACTTAAGAATAATGAAATTAAAATAATAGTAAAAAAACATTCGACATTCCCATACAAATTGCCCGAGCGGCTGCACACTTTTATATGGGAATATCGAATTTCTTTTTTGTTTTATTACTGTTATTTTAATTTCATTAAACTATAATGATCTAGTATAGCCCGTGGTTCGATTTATTACGGGTATGTCCCTTCCACGTTATATATATTAAGAAAATCATAACCCTTCCCTTGGCTTTTCCGTAGTCGGGTAAAAAAGGATTATATTTGCATAAGGTACTTTAACCAATTTAATATTTACTTCTCTTAAATATGTATCACTCAAGGTCAAAGTATCTTTGGAACTTTTTTTGAGAATTATTTTACGGCCTTAGATCCTTTAGAGCCTTTCTATAGTTTAGTTGCTTCTTTATTCCTAACAAGTAACAATCAAAGGTTAGTGTTGGCGTTTGATTGCTTCAAGGGAGCTTTTGGCGACAAATCTATACGAACCCACTAGTTTTTAGCCGATCATATTGTTCTTTCGATTTCGACATAATATTGTCGTCATTTACTTACAATTAACCACTGTTAATGTAAACTATCTACTTAGAAACTAAACTTAAACTCTCCTAGGAAATGGTCAAAAAAACTTATTTTCTTCTCGTGTAAATTCGGACAGGTATACAAGTCCTAAACAACTCCACCTTGTGACCGATTGGCGCCGGTACTCCTATCAAAACCACACAGTACTTGGGCCAGTCTTCATGTCGATCCGAAAACTCTCGTGACTAACACCGTCTTGTGATGCGACGCAGTGTGTTTTGGCAATACGCCAGAATTCTGTGCATTCGGTTACGGCTTCCGTGATATAACACCTGAGCGGATTGTTTGATGTTATTAATAACGTCTATTAGATGTCTATTGTTATCAGGGCATTGTCTTATAGATTTGGGAGTTACAAATATTTAGAAAATAAACTGTTTTTCGGTTAATTTGTATTGCTTAGTATAGATAGGCCATATATTACCTATTACTTGTGACGGTATGCAAAGAATCATTGAAATCCACCCAGTAGTTTTCAAGAAAATCAATTTTTAAATTACATCTGCTTCGAACATAATGAAACCGATTAAATTAATTTAATTTAATTGGTTCTAGTAGGTACCACTTGAAAATTTACAACCAATTCAATTAAAAAATGAAAACATAGTCATCATCATCATCATATCAGCCACAGGAAGTCCACTGCTGGACATAGGCCTCCCCCAAGGATTTCCAAAACGACCGATAGGAAGCGGCCTACATCATAGAATACAACTAGCTGTGCCCGCGACTTCGTTCGCGTGGTTGTCGGAATGTTATATAGACTAAAGCCTTCCACTATAAATGGACTACCCAACAAAAAAAGAATTTTTCAAATCGGACCATTAGTTCCTGAGATTAGCGCGTTTAAACAAACAAACAAACAAACTCTTCCGCTTTATAATATTAGTATAGATATAAAACATAGTACTTAGGTGTTATTTATTTATAAAGAAATTTCTTTCAGTAGACCCGCGAGAGGAAATGGGAAGAAAGAGGTTGAATGGGAGAGCGAAGAATTATTTTGTTTTTTAAACTGTACCTATTCTACTTTTTTATAATTTTATATTAATGTTGTGGTCTAGTATAGCCTATGCTATTATTAATCACGCTAAAGACTATTCCACGTTGTATTATAAAGTAGATTAACTTATCAAACCTTACAGAATACCCGTACCAATAAAAAAAACCAGTGGCACTCCGGGAATGCCGACAGAATTAAAAATTTAACAAGGTGGTGTCGCTTGCGGTAACAGTGTCGCGAGCTTAATGGTTTTTTCCCAAAATCAAAATCAAATATTTATTCAGTAATTGGGCCTTTGCAGGCACTTTTACACGTCAATAATTATAGTGTACATTACGTGTAATGTTTATTTATAATATGTTGGGTGTAGTGTATGTGAGTGAAAGAGAAGGAAGCATTATGTCATCTCTAGCGCACGTGCGGTCGTAAACAGCTCAGTAAGCTGTGAGCGGCGGAAGTGAGAGGGCGCGCGCGTCTAAGAGCCGACAATATTAAAGGATATACCACATTTTGGCGACGAGGATAAACTGCAAATAGTATTAATATATTAATAATAAAAATAAAAAAAAAAACAAAAAAATGTGTGTAAATGGGTGCTTTGAAAAAAAAAACTAATAAAATTTGTAGTACAAGTTTTAATAAATAATGTTATTCAGAAAGATTTTACGAAACATGAACACAGTGTTAATGTTTTTAACAAAAATATACTGTTGATTTTTTAAATTTAAAAAACAAAATCGTACGTTTATTATCTGTATGTCAAGTAAACAAAAACATTGACTGCCATTTTATTTTTATAAGTGACGTTAAACTATCAGAATCGGACCTGATAGGTAAGCAGTGATTAAGTGATATTTCTTTATATTGTGACTTCAGATATATTTAATTATTTGGACTTTAGGATGGCATTGCACATAATTTATAACACTAGTCGTCCGTTTACTATAAGTGGAAAGAAAAAATCGGCACGGTGATGGTAGCAAAGTTCTATGCTTTTATTACTGACTTATTTTCTGCTGAATGCAGAAATATTTCACAAAAGTAAGTACCTACATTTCATTCTAAAGATATCTATTAAAACAATACAAATAATACTGACATTACTGATGAAAAGTTTACAATCTAGCATTTGTTACTACTGGTATGAAGTCACCATGATGGCTGTACCGTAAAGCCTAGATTTAGGATCTAGGAAGATAGATGAGATAAAAGAAAGACCAGATATCGGCAAATGAGATAAGTATAATAAACAACTATAACATTAGTTACAAGGATTCACAAGAACACTAGGTACAGACTAGGTAGTCAGGGTCGTGAGTTATAGGCACTAGATCAGTTGAGTAGCCCTTCTAGGTAGAAGAACTACTTAGCTTGAGATGCTGCCGAAGACGAAAGAGGACGAGCGCCGGCCGCCGCGCCTTATATATATGAATGGGCTCCCCCGCTGCGCCTGAGAGGGGCGGAGGGGTGCTGGAGCCGATGTCACATGGCTGCTGTTGTTTCTGTGCAAGTATGTTTTGTGTAATTTTTAAATTAATTTTTAGCATTTAGCGGAATGACGCTAAAATAATGATTTTAAGGAAATTTAAATACCAGTTGACTTAAAGATACACTAGGACCCCAATAAAATAGATTTTGAAAAATCATAAAATTGCCTATTGACCGCACCGTATCTGTTTGTTTATGCTGTAGGTTATTATTTACTGCCTAAGCGATTCAAGGTTAAGGCAGGCCTGTGTCACTTCCCGTTTGGGTGTCGAGGGCGTACCTACATTGTTACTGTGCGTGTGGCAACCACTCCAAGTGGTGAATTCGGTTATACGAGTCGTTTGTCCAGAGTAGTGGAAATGAGATTGGCCTGCAATGGATTTCTGGGTGTCTGAGCGAGAGGGTGCTGGGTTCTGATGTGAGCTAAACCTCGTGAGCTTGAATCATATCGCTGGCAACATTAAGTGGATGATTCATTGAGACTTCTGTGCGTGAGTCAAATTCAAATTCAAAAATATCTTTATTATCATAGGATATTTATAATATCTCTTAATAATAGTCACTTTGTTTTGTTTTGCACAAATGTTGACGTCAAATCGTTACTTGAAGCTAAGTTTACGCCGCTTCCTAAGCGCAAGTGCAGAAGAAGCGGCAACAAACTGCACTGCACGTTTTCTCCAAAGACGTCAACTAACAAACTAAAAACTTAAAATTTGTTATATAGATGGACAGAGATTACATTGTTTATTATGTCATAATTAAATTGAATTATAAGAATTACGAAATTTAAAATAATATCAATTTGTAAATTAAGTATGTACCAATGTACCTAAATTATGACATGTCTAAGTATGCAAACCTTTAAGAGGGACCCGCGCCAAGCTCAAGCCAGACCTTTTTAGAGTACTAGTACTTATTCTGTGGTTAAGGTTAGACATTGCAGAAACGGTCGGCGTTTGTTTTTGTTATTGTTATAAGTACTTACTTATGAAGTCGTCTAAGCACTATTGAAAAATATGTCCAAGACTTAACTAATACATATATATTTTAACGTATAATAAAAAAAATTGCATTGGATCTACGGGCCAGGTTCAATTCCGGGTCGGTTCATGATGAAGGATCTATCTCAGATTAATTAATTAAGATAAATAAAGAAAAAATCAAGTCCGCCACTTGTACGTTTGTTTCGTTGTGCAATAGAGAATAATTAAATAAATAAAAAATGGGTTAGTACATTATGTGAGTTACATGATGGTTTAATACATACTACTAGACCAATGTAGATTGTTCAATATTGTATCAAGAAATTACGTTCATGCAAAGGAGAACATGGTCTGTTTAATAGACTAAATTACAGGTGATGCCTGTATGAGACGAGTACATGTTGTGATGCAATGTAAATATGTCAGAGTGTGATATAATATGGAAGTCATACGGTGACGCCCGTAATCAGAAGTTGTATGGGTAACGCCCGTAATATGAAGTTTTATTCGGGTAGCGCCCGTTTACTGAAGTGTGTGATATATGTAAGTCATACGGGTGACGCCCGTAATTGGAAGTTTGTACGGGTAACGCCCGTAATAGGGTATTTGACTGTGTTTGTTTTTGGACAATATTTAATTCGAAACAAGAAATATCACTAAAATGAAATCTTATCTCGAAAACAGCACGAAAATTGGTTGATAAATGAAGTAGTAGTTAGCATTTTAAATATTGGTATGAAGAAAGGTGGGAGCATGGTGAGGACATCTCGCTATCACTTTCGTACCCGTGAAACCTAATAGCAGTGACGTCACACAGCAGTACGTGCATCCTTTTTCTGTTACTTGACAGTTTCCCTTTCCAAACTGAAACTTACTTATTTTTGTACAGAAAAAAAAAATATTGTTTTCGGTTTCAGATTATGTAACTTTTAAAATGCAAAGAAATAAATAAATTGAGTCAAATGCCGTATTGAAAGTTTGTACGGGTAACACCCGTAATCTGAAGTTTTATACGGGTGACTCCCGTAATTGGAAGTTTGTACGGCTAACGGCCGTAATCTGAAGTTTTATGCGGGTGACGCCCGTAATTGGAAGTTTATACGGGTAACGTCCGTATTCTGAAGTTTTATACGGGTGACGCCCGTTTACTGAAGTTTTATACGGGTGACGCCCAATTACTGAAGTTTTATGCGGGTGACGCCCGTTTACTGAAGTTTTATGCGGGTGACGCCCGTGATTGGAGGTTTGTACCGGTAGCGCCCGTAATCTGAAGTTTTGTATGTGTAGCGCCCGTTTGCTGAAGTTTGATAACAATTACTAGAAGTCTTGTAACGGCTGTCACTGGGGCGACATTGAGTTGGCATTCATTGAGTGTTTTGATGGGTTGTGTTGGCGCCTCGGGGTGTCCAGTGAGGCAGCTGCCGGTTCGCTTTTAAATGTTTGTGTTTAGTAATTGTACCATGTACCGTGCAGGGAAATGTGAGGAAAATGTTCATTGTTATTATTAAGTTCATTTACAAGTAATAAGATTTTAATTTCATTTAATATAACACATTGTTAATAATATTATAAAGATGGCAATGAATGATTTTGATAAATAATATAAGCTATATGTTATAATCGTATTCTGCAGACTGTAAAATGCTCTAGAAGGCGTATTGAAACTGTATGGTTAATTACAGTGTTATTAATAACATTATAATAATTAACTCTGGGATTATTAAACGCCTTAGTGTAGCCAGTTTCTAGGTCAGTCTTGCAATACAAACTTTCCGACATTAAGCTGACAGTTATACTTATGTAGTTTATTCTTGCATTTCGTACAAGTGATTACGGTAATCAAGTTTATAAGCTTATTCCATGTTTAGTTTTGAGCATTTTGGTTAACAATTGAGACTTATAATAACGAAGTAGTTGCAAATTATTTTATATGTTATTGCTAGGGTTTGTCAATGGTCCAAGATATGTATCTTGGACGGACGTAAGTGAATTGACGGTCAAATCAATGGAAATATTTCCGTCTTTTATTTTAAAGTATAATTACATACATATATAGGTAAGTGTTTAATGCTAGTAATAATAATAATAGCTGTATTGCAGACACAAAAGATCCATAGATAAAATATAATGAAAGTGTTTACGATGAAAGTAATAAGGATAATATTGTTATAAAAACTTGGCGGCAATAGCCAACCATGTCGGTAGGTGTTGGTGGTTATAAGTCTCTCTGCCAGACATTGCACTATGCTGTTTTTACGCATGGTAACCTTGGGCATAAGGTTAGCTACACGATGACGGCGTATGGCATTTGAAGTGTTGACACTTCCCAGACACACTACACAGGGCCCCATAAGCCCCATAATTTGGCCCCATGGGGTGTCTAAAGATGTTGTTACATGCTACCCTTCAACCCTAATTTGACGTATTTAAGCGTAGCCTGACGCGGCTTGGACGTGTTCAGTTGGCGGTTGGCATCTCTTTGATGTTTACGTGCGAGCTATACTGCTGAGTTTGATGTTGTGTGGCTGACCTCTGCCTGAGTTCACTGCGCGTTCAGAGAATGGGCTGTTTTTGTCAAGAGATATCGGAGACATCGTTTGTTAATGTTGGATGCAAGTAGTCGAGAAGAGTGGGGCAGACCTGCGGCTGGGTTTCTAAGTTATTAGTTCGACGCCCACCTTTCGGCAAGTTGAGGAATGCGGGTAGAACAAGTGAAGTGAGAATCCGCTTCGCTATTGAGGTATTAATGCATCTACTACATATTGATATCCAACATGGAGTATGGGTCACACCGTTCTAACCCAATTTAATCGAGCTGAGTATCATTCCTTGTTGGTTTCTGTGATTTCGGAGGCGGGATTACATGGTGACAAGTTGAATTGAGGTTTTATCTCCATGCCACGCGTGATAAAAGGAAAGAAATAGGGATTGCCGTCGTATGGTTCGTGATAACCGCTGCGTAAAACAATAGCCTTGCTCTATATCACTTACATATGATACATTTTTGATAAAATTTTATGCTTAACAGGATTAAATATATTATTTGATGGGTCTGGCTGGCTGGACGAACCAGGGGTTTAACATTTTGAACGTTCAATATTGTAACCACTCGATTATTTATCCGCGATCATTTGGGAATCGAAGTGCATCCGAGAATTGAGAGGTTTTCTAATAGGCATAGAGTCCCCTTAGGTACAATCTTATTAATAAGATTGTGTGATGTTTAATCTTGATTTCATTGGTAGGCTTGGGTAATTATTTCTTCCCTTATTTGTCAGCCTGTGTCGGCCCACTGTTGGACTGAAGGTCTCTCCCAGGGCTTTGTAATTATGTTTATTCACTAAAGTTTGCTGTTGATGCTTAAAAATAAATAAATATATATATATAAATAATGAAATCTGTCAGTCAGTAAAAGAGGAAGCAATAAAGGTAAATGTCTTTTTAGTTGGAAAAGGCGATGTGTTATGAAATGGATTGGACTATATAAAAGGAAACGCACAATGGGTACGCAACACATAAAAAAAAGTGGAGGGAGAATGGAAATCTGTGAGCAAAGGGATTGATAGACGGAATTTAGAAATTGCAGTAGAAGCGAGTTCAGAATAAGATATTTAAGAATATCACTCAGAAGACTAGAATAAAAATAAAATGAGAAAATTAAGTTGATTGTTAATTTTGTTATTAGAAGTCGTGGTAATAATAAATTTACGAAGTAAAAGAAAAAACTGAAAAAAAAACTAGTAAAATAAGGAAGGGATGTAGTGTATGTGAGTGAAAGAGAAGGAAGCATTATGTCATCTCTAGCGCACGTGCGGTCGTAAACAGCTCAGTAAGCTGTGAGCGGCGGAAGTGAGAGGGCGCGCGCGTCTAAGAGCCGACAATATTAAAGGATATACCACATTGGGGAAAAGTCTTTTCGCATTTTATATGAAAATTCAAAAAAATTTTCAATATAGTTTATTTACAGTTAACTAAAGTATGTAGGTACCATTTTGTTCGATAACTTTTTACCATCTTATAGGTAGGGACATGATCCCATTGCTATAAAAATTTTGGGGCTTCTGATCAAAAAACTGCGTCAAGTAGTTTTGGCAGTCCTCTCGTGATGTTAACCTGACACTGCCTAAAGAATTCTGAAGAGACCGAAACAGGTGGAAATCTGAAGGTGCCAAGTCAGGACTATACGGCGGATGCATTAACACCTCCCAGCCAAACTCTCTTAATTTTTGCTGAGTGGTTAAAGATATGTGAGGTCTAGCGTTATCATGATAAAAAACCACACCCCTTCTGTTGATTAATTCCGGCCGCTTTCTCTCTTCTGTATTAAACTTCTTGCTTTAATCTTATCAGTTGTTCGCAGTAGAGTTCTGAATCGATGGTCCTGCCTGGTGGTAACAGCTCATAATGAATAATGCCCTTCCAATCCCACCACACACACAGCATCACCTTGTTGCGAGTTAACCCGGGTTTCGCCACAGTCTGTGAAGCCTGACCGGCCTTTAACCATGACCTTTTTCGCACGTTCTTGTCGTACGTGATCCACTTTTCATCACCAGTTATCAATTCCTTCAAAAATGGTTTGGTCTGTTCAGTCATTACGTCGTAATAAAGAATCACAAATGAGTACACGATTCATTAGGTTTCTTTGAGAGAGCTCGTGAGGTACCCAAATATCGAGCATTTTTGTACCCATTTTTTTTCAAATGCGCCAAAACTGTTTTGTGGTCAATTTCCAGTTCTTCAGCTACGTCGTAACTACTGATATGCCGATCTTGCTCCTCTTTTTCAAAAATAGCATCCATTTTATCCGTAACAGGGCGACCGGAGCGACGTGCATCTTTGACATCAAAATTTCCGGATTGAAAACGCTTAAACCAAATTTGTGCCACTCTCACAGACACTGAACTAGGTCCATAAACATCGCAAATTTTTTTCGCGACTTGCGTTGCATTTTTACCTTTTTGGTAGTAAAATTTTAAAATGTATCTAATTTCTTCATTAGATTCACTCATCTTGACGGTAAGAAAAACAAATGAAAATCACGCATTTTCCTAATTTGTATTTGGAATTATCTTCTTTAAAATTTAAACTTTTAAATGATACCAAAACCAATATATTATATTATATTATAGCCAAAGTGGTTTTATTACAAGTTCATACATACTATATGCGAAAAGACTTTTTCCCCAACCTAATATTTAAATTATTTGGTTTTTTTTGTTCAAAAGCTATCCCATATCATATATGCGCGACTAAAGAAGTTTTTACTTCATAACACAAACCAACACCATCAAACCACGAGGGCCGCAATAAACTTTCCAGAAGTTTTGCAACGAACCCTTACCATAGACTGTAAACATTCAGTGACCATGAACTTGGGAACGAAAAACGATCGACCGCGAAGGTCGCCACTTGTTGCACCTGGCGGCTTGCCAGCGGCCACCTTGTGAACTCATTCACCCCGAGCATCGAGCAGTTCGTGAAGTTTTATTGCTCTATAAAGACCTGATGGGAAACTTGTTTGAGTGTTTGAGTGTATTGGACACTTGACTAATATTCAAGCAAATAAAGTTGCTGAATAGATTGTGTGGAGAAATTTGTAGGATTGTTAGAACAAATTGTTTAAATGAGACATCGAAAAGCAACTACTGAGTTTCCAAGGAGGATTGACTTCACGTCGGTCGGCGGCCAGTTGTAAAACTTGACAGTTCCCGAAGATAGAATATATATAATAAAATATGTAATGTAAAGTATCTTATGTTTATCTGTGTATATTTTAAATGAATGTTTATGGGTAAACATGTTTTCTTCTTCATGTAAGTCATATAATTTGCACCTCCTATTAAAGTTTTCTTTTCCCAGATAAAGCCTATGGCTTTAGGTCCGCCTATTAAAGTAATAAATAAAAAATAGAAAAGCCTAAGATAAAAAAAAAATATGTGTTATCATTAGGCTCATTTACGAGAAGTATCTACAGTAACGCCTAGGAATACTGTTACCATTATTAATAGATTCGGTTCTCAGAATCTTTCTACTTTCGACTAATAGAATTACCAAGAAAATCTTTGAGGTACTTCATGATGTTGACTCCGCAGGATCGTGCCACATTAATACATTCTTACATATTAATACGAGTAGGTAATGACCTTATGACCTATCAATTTACTAATAGTATAGTTATCTGGACAACTATGATACTGAACAACTTTTTCAAAAAACATATACTGAAATATGAAATAGTAGATTGTGCTACAAGGCGTAAAGGTAATAGTTTTAACGCGAGGGCGCTACTTTCAAGTATATCGCCCGAGATAAAACTATTACCGTACACCGTGTAGCACATTCTTCTTTTCATCTCCATCTATGAGGAAAATTTGCAAATGTATTCTACTTCCGTTATAGGTACCTATATACCTATAACGGAAGTAGAATACCTACATACACCTAATCAGAATTTAATAGACAGTTACTAACCTTTATTTGGTGGCATTTTCACTGAAGAAGTACTATGAAAATATTTTTCTAGGACCACCATATCTTATACATTTTCCAGTCATTAGAACCGTTTCATTACTTTTTCCTTGTGTGTTAATTATATATTTCATTAAATATGTATAATATACGTAAACTTCATATTTATTTACTATCGGCCTCATTAAGAAATAAGTCACGTTTAAAGTAGTTGTAAAAATAACCTAATAGTTCCTTAATAAAATTACTATTTAAATCAAAGACAACAATTCAAACAATTGCGCGTTTTATTGGTTTTTATAAATTATTATTTTGAAGCAAGAGAACCAAAACATTTTGACCTACAGTCATCCACGTAAAACGTGTTGTACTTCTTCTAATTTTAAAAAATTACGACGCCCTTGCCTATATTTTATCATTTTAAAACTAAATTCTTCTTTTTTTTAGCAGACTGCCAATATTATTTTTGATTCTACATTCGTGTTCGGTTTTCAAATGTGTTTTAACGCCTAGGGAATTTACTTTTTACTTTTCAGTGTCTAGAGAATTACCAGTGACTAGTCCAAATATTTTCGTTTTTCGAATAGATGAGATGAAAAATAATGTTTGACCTCCCATAAAAGTTGACCGTTTAGCTGTTCCGAGTAAGTATGTATATAGAAAGAGAGAAAGAAATTTAATTTATTGCACGCAAAGTAAAATTTCAAAGTCAATATATTTAATTCTTGGCGTCAAATCAAGACGATGTCATGTCAAAAAAAGGTAAGTTTAATGCCGCTTCCTACGCGCAGTAGCACTACTGAAGAAGCGGCAACCAACTGCACTGCAGCATTTTCTCCAAGGATGTCAAGTTTCTATTTAAAAGCCAAGTATGTGAATGTTAGAATACTTTATTTTAATTTAAGAGCTTTCTCTTGTCTTGTCGATGAAGTTAAGTGGAGATGCCTCTATTCCTCTCTTCTCTCTGCCTCTTCTATCTTTTTAAGGTCTTGGTAGGACCTTACTCCTGATCCTTCCGTAACTTGTTGAAAAAACTTTATTCTTGGCCTTCCCCTTTCTCATCTCCCTTTTATTTTCTTTCTATTATTATTCTGAAGAGATTGTCATGTCTTATTAGATGTCCAATCATCTTCCCTCTTCTATTTTCTAGTTTTTAAAATATTTCTTCTCTCTCCAACTCTTTCTAGTACCTCATTGCTTTTTCTATCCATTCAGCTGCTTTTCTCCATTCTCCTCCAGCACCACATCTAGAATGCTTCTATTCTTTCTTTGTCTTTCTTCCTCATGGTCCTCGTTTTACATCCACTGAACCTATACTTCAAATAAATGTCTTCATAAATTGTTTTCCTACTTTTTTCATCTTCTTTTTCTACTTTTTTATCATGAAATATAGTATCGTTGAGTTAGTATCCCATAACACAAGTTTAAAACTTACTTTGGGGCTAGCTTAATCGGTGTGATTTGTTCCTATATATTTATTTATTATTTTTTTACATTACAATTAAAATAAATTTTACATCATTTCATGATGTTATTAAATTAATGATGTCATTTTAGCAAATTCATGTTACTTATGTAAGTTACAAAACTTCTTTTTACCAATTAAGTTTTGTTATTTATTAATTTTCCTTTCGATACTGGACTTGATAAAAGATTGACCTACAAATTTTATCATCTACATTTCAAAAACGCACTTTTTATTTCCCAAAAGCATTTATCACGGTAGTGTGACATCGTCAATACGTTGTTGGTTTATGGCTACTAATTGGAAGTGTCAATTTCTGTATAACAGATGGCTACATAAGAGTTAACACGTTTTGTTCACTTTTTGTAATTCTCCTACGCATTCTTATTTATATTAGCTGTATGGTTCCCTACAGAGTAGAATAGGACCACTCCAAGTCTTCCCATAGATGTCATAGAAGCCGACTTAGGAAACACAAGCTGAACATAAACATCAATGAGACCTCTCCAACCCGTCTGGCCAGCGAGGAGAGTGTAGGCCAAATTCTCTAGCTGCTCTGGCTAATATATGACTCTGGTAGTACAGAGAGGGTCGTGCTCCTGCAGTGAAGACTAAAAAAAATCTGGTGACGATGGTAATGATTCTTATACATACAAACTATCACGTCTTTATCCCTAATGGGGCAAACAGAACATTTTGGGTCTTGCAGTTCTAAGCAGACAGAGCCCAGGGCCGCAAGACTCATAGACCACTTTTAGCGTGATGGTGGGCGAGAAGGTGGAAAAAGGAATCAAATAGTGATGGGTTGCTAGCTACATCGCTTATTAACATGGTTCACATTTTCGCCCATTCTCCCGATCTGCTTTCACGATCTGCGCGGGAAGAGAAGCAGCTGGTACCTTCTAAGTTTTTAAGCTATTGCATAGCTTTTATCGCGGGCTTGGAGCGCGGCGAATGAATCAATAAATTCCGTAACGAAAATAAAACCTAACACCCCCACTCCGCCTACCGACCGGCACAGCGGCGCGGCGTTGAAAGCCGTGCATCATCTAACATCGTATGCAATAGCTTTACCGCGGCAGTCCCCGAGTGCCACACTTTTTTTTTTCTCCCAGATCAGCATGGAAGATATTTACATACATACTTAATATATATTTTTACATAATATATTTTACTTCATAAAAATAACATTAAGAATATTATGTTAGCTTTCTTAATAAAAGCACAGTCTTACTTTACTACTGGGTTTTATTTAGCTTGCTTATTGTTGTTTTTTTGATCAAATCTTGCAAGTTAAATTTGAGCCATTTCCCGGTTTCTGATTAAGATGAAATTTAGTATGCTAATGTAAATCAGATGAAAATGCAATATTATTATGATAAGAAGCTGATCTGATGATGGAGCCAGAAAGTGGCTATAGTAACCTTGTAATAAAACGACGCAACCCCATTGATTTTGGAAAATAGTCAAGACCTCCTCCTTTTTTGAAGTCGGTAAAAAAGTAATTTTTTCTGTATTCTCTGTAATTATCTTAGCTTTCGGCTAGGATTTACTGAGACAGCCATCGTTAGAAGCTGACATTAGTCGACTCTGTAATTAGCTTTCCGATCTCAGTAATTATAGGGACGTGCTCGCTTCCCTGGGATCCAGTAAC
This sequence comes from Acrobasis repandana, assembly GCA_963576875.1. Lineage (NCBI taxonomy): Eukaryota > Metazoa > Arthropoda > Insecta > Lepidoptera > Pyralidae > Acrobasis > Acrobasis repandana. Next base: position 2,474,290 of record OY756221.1, on the reverse strand, counting down.
ACGCATGTCTTACGTGATCACGAAGTTAACAAGATAACTAACACGCAAATGTAAATACAATATCTGTGGATTAACTTAATTTTGTTTAAACCTCTTTCGTCTGCCAACTTCATTTGGGTGAATAATGATTAAAATGGTCCTCTATTTCTACTCATAAATAATTATTCTTAACACATTGCTGGACACTCAGCCATATTTACGTCTATAGACGTTTTGTGTCCACCAATGTGTTGATATAACTCACATTATCAACTCATTAACAGATCTTTTTTAATTTTCACTGCAGAAGCACGCGAGCCTCGCTGTACTACCAGAGCCATATCTACTTGGCCAGAGTCTATGAAGGTTCGTAATTAAATTATGAAAAAAAGGGAATTATAGAGACATGCCAATATATCCATCCATACATTTTTGTTGGAGAAAAATCATTGGCACTATCTGGCGAGGAATCAGGAAATTACGCTTGTATGGAAATACGTCCCATCGATTTTCTCTTAAAAGTGAGAAAATAAGTGTAAGCTTGCACCTCTGCGGCTCTTAGTCCAAAAAAGCGGGCTCTATCGGCCGGCCGTGTTCATCAATGGTTCATCCTCCTTGGGGGAGCTATGTCCAGCAGTGGACTTCCTGTGGCTGATATGATGATGATGATGACATGTACAGACAGACGAACGTACAGTCGGATAGCATAGCTTAGTAATAGTCCCGTTAGCATGTATATGAAACGTAATAGCTAGTCACAACTCTGAAAACCCAAGAAAACACAATTTCTCATTACCACAATAACGTCTGTTTCCAGCAATTCCGAGAAAAGTCACATCCAGTTATTATCCTCGGCTGGCATGTGTCATTACGCTGTCGTATGACGCGGGACAAAGGCCACAGTGTTAGTATACTGGTGGACTAACTTGCGATGACGTGGGTTGACTGGCGAAACTCACGAGCACTGAACTGTGGAAATCGTAAATAGGACTCGTAGCTACTATGTAGTTTTTAGGGTTCCGTACCCGAAGGTGCAAACGGGACCCTATTACTAAGACTCCGCTGTCTGTCCGTCTGTCCGTCTGTCCGTCTGTCTGTCTGTCCGTTAGTCACAGGGCTCTATCCCTTGAACCGTAATAGTTAGACACTTGAAATTTTCACCGATTATGTATTACTGTGGCGGATATAACAACAAATACTAAAAATAAAAAATAGTTAAAAATTAAAGGAGGTCGTCATACAAGAAACGTGTTTTTTTCAGAGTTTTTAACTTGATCTTCATAATGGCATTAACTAGATACTTGAAATTTTCACCAATTTTGTATTACTATGACCACAATAACAACAAATACTAAAAATAAAATAAAGTAAAAATTTAAGGGGGTCGTCATACAAGAAACGTACATTGTACGGTGGTACGGAACCCTTCATGTACGAGTCCGACTCGCACTTGCCCGTTTATTTTTATGGCTTGACGCTACTGCGTATTTAGCCAGATACAACAAAACGTGGGAAATTCTTTATTCCTAACAAGTTACAATTAAAGGTTGGTGTGGGAGCTTCTGGCGACAAATCTATACGAGTCCACAGGTTTTCATAGCCGATTGAGTGGCGGACGACGCCCGAAGACGCCTACCAGTCCGCAAGCAAATATCACTACAGCCGTATTATGATAAGAGTGTCCACTTTAACTATTTCACATATTGTTCATGAGCATGAGCATTTATAACACCAAAAAACACCAATTTCATATTATAAAGTCCACTAAAATCAATTTGCAAAATAATTTAAAGAAAACCCCAACCGAACCCCTTGACTTCCCTCCAAAAACCTACTATGTAGTTTGTAGTGTACAGTATTAAAAAAATTATCAAAATATTAATAGAACACAAACAGTAAGAAAACAAAACTGTGGACTCCGGCGGCGCGGCGGCGGGCCGCGGGAGTGCCACAGAAGTGAAAACAGCCAATATGAAAATGTTGGGCACCACTGGTGGTGTCGGTAAAGAATACGATGGTTTTTTCCCATCTCAAAAAGTGTCCAACGCACTTATAGAAGTTTTGACTTCAAAAAAACTTATATTTTGTAAAAAAAATCTCGCAAAATTCTGATAAAAGGCTTATTTGTAAGGTTGATATAAAAAATCGACTATCAAATAGATAAATATACTTATGCAACGTGTATATATTCCATGTTACCATTCAAAATTGATTGCGATTTGGCATAATAACGGATCAGCGCTTGATTGATCGATCACGATGATACCTACTCATTAACTAACAACTTATGCAAATGACGACCTTGCTGGTTTAGGTTAAGGTTGTGCTTTGATCGGCTTTGACAGCATCACATAGATCGATTTTAATACTTTCGGGGTTACTGACTAGAGATGGAGAGAAGAGCAAGATGGCGGTCATGACGCCCTAGAAGTACTCCCATTGAGCAATAGAGTGGAAACTTTTAAGCTTAAGAGCCCGTATGACCCTAATAGTGCTTAGAGCGATCTTTAATATTACAATAGTAACGAAATACTCACTTTGAAATAAAAGCACAGCAAATTTCAGGACTAACTATATACATTATATGTCGAAAACACGATTGCTTAAAAGTTTCTCGATAGAAAACATTGCGAAGATGTCTCCAAATCACCTCAGAATTATACTAAAATGGAAAGTATTCAAGAAATACAATAAATTAGCACTTGCAACTTTGGATTATAATTGTATTTAACATAAGGCAGTCATCATATTGTAATGAGGTACCTACCATTCAAATACGGCGCCAAACTAAATGTTAAATTTATAAAATATAGTGAGGGTAAGAGAATAATAAACCACCGGGTGGATAAAAATCGGCGAATCACTTTTGGGTGTGGCGTGAATTGTGATCCACAAGGAAAGCAAAATTATCGAAATTCCCGAAATAAAGAAATTGTTAATAATCAATATATCTTGAAATATCATACTGAATAAAGTAATAAAAAGTGTATGTGTGTGGTGAGCAGAAAAGGGGTAAGTTACTAAGTACTTATCTATATGAAATAAAAGTTAGATGTTCAAATAAGGCAATAGGAAAGTATGTAACTACATACATATTTCGTTGTTTTAGCCTGTGGTAACGCCCTTTTATTGAGGAATGAATCAACCAAAAACATTAACCAACTGAGATCCGTGGCATCAAAAGGTTTTGGAAGGGTTCCAGCGAATAAAGAATAAAAACTCTCCTGGCGCCCACATAGATTAGGTTTAGTTAGATTAAGGATTAGGTTTAGGCTATTAGTTGTAATAAATAATAATTGTTTATATTTTCATTTTTTATTTCATCCAGAAAACCCCGTAATAATATGTCTTACTTTTTAAATAACTCTTAAATATTCTTTGTAAAACGAAAAAACCTCAAAACCAAAACCAGCCTTATTAACCTACCGCGATCTTTTCACCGCGCATGGCTCGCTGTCTCGCTTCGGCTAGAGTAAATTTTTGTGCGAGGAAGCGGGAGCAAAACATAGATTATCCACATCAGGCCCAGCCTTAAAGATGCGTTAAGCGAAGACCCTTGCTGGGTTTACTCCGTCTCTTTCACCAACTCTTCGTGTGACAGAAACACGTGACCCGCGACGGTTTCAGCTATCTCTACCGCACATGCGGTTTATGACAGAGACGGACTGAACCCATCCAGGACGTCCGCTTGACGTAGTTTTAAGGCTTAGTGTCGCGAGTTGAAAATCGCATCGCATTACCTATCGTTTGCGCCACCGTTTTTCGCACCCCCGTACATTCGCGTGACCATTCTTCGTACCTCTGTATTTTCACGCTACCGTCACGTTAATATTATATTATTGCCGAGCTACCTTTCTTCGAACCTCCGTTACCCGCACCTTAGCCATACAACAGATCCAGTAGCTGGGAATTTTGGCGGGTATAATCAAGGGGTTGGGTAATTTTGCAAATTGATTTTAGTGGACTTTCTTTTTCTCTCCTTGCCATTTCCCTATACGGGGTCGGCCCCCCTAATACTTTCACGCCATTTTTAACGATTTTGCGCCATTTCTGGAGTTATACCCAACGTCCTCAAATCGTTGGAGATGGTTCTGTATGTCCATCCCTTTCTCATGTCATGTGGTCTTCCTCCCGACGCATTACATGCCCGTACCACCTCAAGCGATTTTCTCTGATTTTTCTGGATAAGTATGTCAGCAACTTTAAATGATTCTAATTATAGTGGACTTTATAATGTGAAATTGGTATAGTTTGGTGTTCTAAATGATTAAACTAAACAATATGTGAAATAGTTAAAGTGGACAGTCATAGTACGGCTGTAGTGATATTTGTTAAGCGGACTGTAGTGCGGCTTTAGGCGCTGTCCACCACTCAATCGGCTATGAAAACCAGTGGACTCGTATAGATTTGTCGCCAAAAGCTCTCTTAAAGCAATCAAAAGACCTACACAACCCTTTGATAGAAACTTGTTAGGTTAAGGGTTAGAATACAGAAACGAAAAACTTTAGGCTCTAAAGGACTCGTATCCAAAGTCGTAAAAAAAAGATCCAGTAGGTAATACTCGACTTACTCGATTTAAGGGTCTAAGCCCTCCAGGTTCCCAGAGGGCTTCAACGGTCTTGCGCCATTTGAATCGGTCTTTGGCTTTGGCCGTTTGGGCTAGTAGGTAATACAATAACATTAAAAATATTTCTATTAATGTATTGTATAGCATTGAAAGTATATTTCTATTAATGTTATCAGGCGTCGATACGCACCGTAACAGTTTGATCCATGACAGCGATTATCGTGTTTATAAAATGGCGGTTGATTAAATATGGCGATGTTGGCGATGGCAGACGGAGCGTGGCGAATGGCCACGTGTTGCAAACCACTAGTAGATACGCGTAGTGTAGTGGAATTTAACTCTGAAGTTTGATTGGCTCGATGGTCTAGCAACTCTTTGCGAACACTTACGCATTGTAAGCAACATCGGGCATGGTCTTGGTGACCACAAGTGGATAATTGGGTCTATAAATATGGCGGTGGCAAAGGGCGCATGGCAAATGACCACGTGTTGCATACCACTAGTAGATACGCGTAGTGTAGTGAATTTTACTCTGAAGTTTGATTGGTTCGATGGTCTAGCAACTCTTTTTTTAACACTTACGCATGGTAAGCAATATCGGGCGTGGTCTTGCTGACCACAAGTGGATTATTAGGTTTATAAATATGGCGGTGGGCGCGGTGGCAGATGGAGAATGGCAAAGGGCAATGTGTTGCAAACCACTATTAGATAAGCGTAGTGTAGTGGAATTTAACTCTGAAGTTTGATTGGTTCGATGGTCTAGCAACTCTTTGCTAGCTAACACTTACGTATGGTAAGCAACATCGGGCATAGTCTTGCTGACCACAAGTGGATTATTGGTTTATAAATATGGCGGTGGGCGCGGTGGCATAAGGAGCATGGCAAATTTTATTTTACTTTGATTACGTAGCTTCTATACTGGTTAGGGAGAAAGAAAAACGTAGAATATACCAGCTGCTTCTCATTCCGCAATGACTGTAAAAGCCGATCGAGGAAATTGGTGAGAATCTGTACAATAGAGGCGGTTTACATAAATTACGTGAGGTGATTTTGACGAATTTTCAACCCTCCCTCTCGCCATGATGAGATGTCATGAGATTTGACTTGCCCCTTTCCCCCCTCTTCTTTAAATCTCACGTGAGACTTTTCAAGATGACTAAATATTATCAATATGTTAATTTATGCTTCGTTGAGTGTATAAAAAATTATACAGGGTCTTAACAAATATATTGAAACTATTTTAAAGCTGAATTCAGTCCATGATACTGAAAAACTTTCCCCAAGAAAAGTATATCAAAAAATTAAAAAGATGTACCGAGTCTTAATAAACTAATATAAAAGCATTACCCTGTTATGACATGGCGCAGTGCTTCCAAGATTGAGTCTTTAGAGAGTGACGACCATTATGTGTACTTATTCCTTAGAGTTTAGTTCTTTCGCATTATAGAGGTAAATAAGGGAACGTTCAAGTTTACGTAAACACCAAAAGGGGGTGGGGGTCATTAATTTGCTTTTTTTTATGACATGGTGGTCTGGACTTACATTACGTCAGCAGTTTTTAAATTTTTTTTTTACATTTCTTACAAATACGGATGTAGACTAAAAAAATGTTTTTATGTCATCAGGTAGATTATTCAAAAATATTGTACACGTATTTTTTCTTTTTTCTGACTAGCAAATAATTACAAAAATTACGCATTTAAATTCCGCATGATGTCACGATCAAATATGATTTTCACGTGACGGTGACGTCAATCTCCCCCACTCCAAAACTTCGACGCGCTGAATCTTTGTGAATTTTCACTACTTTTAAAATTACTTACGTAACGTGTATATGTATATATTAAGACTTTATTAGTGTTACTATTAAAATTAAATAAAAAATAAAAAGGGCTACAAACAGCTGATTACAAAGTTAAGACCTTTAACCTTAATTCTGTTGAAAAATTATAAAACTTTTAAACCAATTACTTGATGAAGTACCGGAGTTAAATCAATTATGCTGCTCATGGTTTTACTACAAATTTATAGCTTTCAACAGCAAGTAGTATTTTTTAAATGTTTTTATTCTCAAACGTAGGTAACTTACTAACGCTATAATAAACCGGTCAAGTGCAAGTCGGAGTCGTACATAAAGGGTTTCGTACAATGATAAAAACGCTAAAACATACACGTTTTTTGTACATTATGACGAATTGACGACCCCATGTAATTTTTAACTATCTTACTTTTTGAGAAAGTTTAATACAGTGAAAGTGTCTATTACGGTTCAAGAGATAGAGCCCTGTGACAGACACGGACAGAAAGCGGAGTCTCAGTAATAGGGTGCGTTAGTGTCCTTTGGGTACGGAACCCTAAAAAAGAAACACTATAAATTACGCTATAAACTGATAAATGCTTAGATTTGTATGTTGTTCAGCCAGTTAGCGAACCAAATAAATTAAAAAAAAAAGTGTTAAAAACAAAATATAACGTCATATTTACTTATTTTTAAAGAAACATAAAGTGTTATTTTACTCACGTTATTTTACTACTCCAATTTGCGTTTTTATATTCGTCCATTAAGAAAGCAAAGCTTCGATGGATATCGTCTATCTTATATCAAGTAGTAGATACTTAAATGCGAAAATACATTGTACCTAACAGGAAGGCTTTATAGCCAGAATGTGACAAGGTATTAATACAAGATACATAACACTATTACAACTACGATAGAGAAACTTTCATTGAATATACAATTTTTTTGAGAAAATTCATCTAAGTATAGTAAATTTTAACAACAATTTTTGATAACAACAAAATAAAAGCCCGGTCCTTTTTTTTCATACATACTAACATAAATACTTATTTAAGTACATATTTTATAGCCTTATACAAATACCCATACAAGCAAACCTTCTAAAACTAGAAGAAACTTTCTGTCTCTAATCCAGGTAGCTTAAAAGCTCAATTATAATTTTTACTTTAAGGCCTAGTCAGTTCAGAGCCAAGAATATGTGATGTTTATGAAAAATCACTGTAATTAAACTACTACAGTTTATTTCTCAAAAATTTACATAGGAATCTTAAGGCTTTTCTACAGACACCTACAATATCCGAAACACGATTAAGCATTTTTGGCTCGATAGAAAAAAAATCACAAACATACCTCTACATTTGCCTAAATTTACCTTTGAAAAACTTATTACTATTTTTATACAATCACCTTTTTATATGAAAATTATACCGAAAAATATATAATCTAAATTACTAGTCGATTTCGCTACAAAAAAAAGATTTTTCAAAAACACGCACATTATTGCGAGCTGTGAACTCAAGCTCAATTTATATTGCCGCGGAATGAAGGCGAATTTTAAGAAATTGACAGATAATAATGACTTTATAATCTAGGAGAATACAGTACAAATTAGCATGAAGAAAGAAACTTCGCAGGAATTCCCGCGAATTCGAAAACGTATCTTTTTGTTGACACAACCTTATACAATACCACAGAATAAATAATACTAACGTACATAAGTCTCACTCAGCAAAGAAATTCAAAGAAATATCTACTCAATGTGGCTAGCGATATGGTTTAATTTAGCTCACGTCAGAACTCAGCACTCTGGACAAACGATTCGTATAACTAAATTTACCACCCGGAGGGGCCGCCTGCGCGCAAAGTAATAATGTAGGTACATTTTCGATACCTAAACGGGGAGTGAAACAGGCCTGACACTACTTACCACATTGACATAAGCTTTGTATACCTAGTTTTAAAAATTCGCTTCCATTCCGCGACAGTGTAAATGAATCCTAAAACAAGTTTCATATTTTTTTAACTCAGCATTTTTGCGCACATACGTAGATGATTGAATTGTTCCATTATTTTGTTTATTCAACATTGTGTTGTGAGTTGCGACCTCTATGCGACTGTTATGCAATGTCAGGTTAAGAACCGCGGATGAGCTCATTTTACGATCATTTTGTCCATTTAAAGGTATTATAACAATATTACAAGTGCTAAAGATCCCAAGTTAACCTTTAGATACCGGATCTGAACAAAGATTTTTGTCTTTTTGGTTATGAGGAGTCAAATGAGCCATTGAAGATAAAATAAGCAAGGAACGGAATCCAGTTTTTCCGCTTTCATTCAACCAAATTATGACCTTTTGTTTTATTTGATGATTTTTATTGATCTTGATAAAACAATGATACGTTTAGCTTTTGCTTTTTTTATTTGAAAATCTTTGCACATATGTTATGTGACAATTACCTGTGTGGTACCTACCATGTTTTATATCTGTAAGTCGTTTTTACATAACAACATCTATAAATGTTAGTATTTTACTCATATTATCAATGTTCGCACGGACGTATCGTGCTCTACAATATCGGTAGAATTTAAGTACTTCTTTGTTTACATTTACATAGGTACCAATAGTTTACCTAAGTAATAGCACAGAGTAATAATATACTACTATACGGTAATAGTATTTCTTTTTCTGAACACAATTTCTTTGGAGCAAAATATGTATATTTTTTAAAACACTGAATTTGAAACAAAAGACAATTAAATTCGCAAACTCTAACTTAGTTGCAATTAAAATCGACGCCATTTATGCCTAACTTATATAATATAACTTAGTGAAGTTAACATTCTATATAGTATATTTATATACTATGGATAGTATACTTTTATCGTTATCGCTCTTACGTCGATAACATTCAACATAGTTGTTTATTGCTCAGTAAAATTAATTCAGATCCGTTAAGCTGATATCAGTACGTTGGATCTGGTACAGTGTGGTCTACAGCCTAGAATAGAGTAACTTACTTTATGTGGATGTCGTAAGAGGCGACTAAAGGTCAAAGTACAACAACTCGTACAACTACTACATTCTCAAGGGGGATAGACCAAATAATTTTAATTGGCCTTTGGCATCCGTCGACGTAACTCCGCCAATCCGTATAGGTTTTGGGTTCAATCAAAAATTTTTCAAATTGCCCTTGGTCTTGGGTGTTTATCTTTATAAAAATAAAGCATCGTTGAGTAAGTATCCTATAATTAGCAGTCGCTACAATTTTTTTTTTATATTAAGGAGCTAAAATGATCAATTTCTAAGTCTAAGTTACATTATTAACAACTTAAACACCACATAAACTCTCTGTAACTTAGGTAAAAAAAAAAAAAAAGAATTTATCACCGTAAATAATTACATAGGTAGATTTTTAAATATCAATCAGTGGCCCAGATAATTCTAAACATTGTACAAAATCAAACGATTTTCAATTTTCTGCGTCAAGTATTAAGAGCTTAGTTAAATTTATACAGAGGTTTGTCGTGTACAAATCTGTATTCACAATAAATAAATAGATATGTACAAAAGTGAGTGTTCCAATCCCAAGGCTGTTGAGCGGTCACGTTGCTCCGTATACTCGAATTTCATGCGTCAATCTAAAATATTCTTTATGATATCATATTGATAAGGTCGAGTTATATTTCGCTGTGGGTTGGTTAGTTTTTGTTAGACATGCCATGCCTGCAAGGAACCTGCTTTCCTTGCAGACTTTTAAGTGTCTTGACTTGATCGACTGCAGCGGTTACAAAATGTTAGATTTGTAGGCGTGTTTGTTGGATATTTTGATGAACAAACTTGTTTAATTAGCTCGTTTTACAATACAATATCCTTTATTGCACAAAAGAAAAAAACAGGACGTAATCTTCTTAAAAACTAGGAAATGCGTTGGCCACTTACACACACGAATAACACGCATAAAATGTGGTAGGTCACCGCCTATATTTTGATGTATTCAAAATAGCTAACTAAAATGTGTTTGCTATTTAGAACCTGAGGATTACAATTTGGCAATAAATATCTAGACCCCCGCGCCTACTATGTCTTTTCCTACTGCCCTACTGTATTTTGGCAATTTGAGCTTTTCACGAAACTTTCGGTTATTTCATAAAAACGAAATTAACGTAAAAACATACACTAACAAGAGTGTACCAAAAAAACTAATATGGTTTTATTTACGTTCACTATTCGTTGGTATGATATGAACAGTTTCTGTTTATTTAAATCATATCTACATTAAATATGTGAAGTTAGAAAGTTTAATAAATATTCAATAACACTGTATTTTCTTCAGTTACAATCTGAAGATGATATTGAGGAAATGAATAACACTTTATATAATCCAAGATGTTTCATGTTCATTCAATGGATGCCAATGTGGTCAATCCGATCAGACCATGCAGTACCTTCTTTCGTGTTCTTTCATGCTCGACCAGCTGCACGAGACCCGACCTGTACACGGCGTCGGAAAGTGGCATAAGAGTGGTGACCAGTGGCGACTTACTGGAGGAACAAAGTATAATGTATCTTTTGAGCCAATCGACACGAAAAGAAGAAGAATTTAATGGAATTTTCACTATAACAAACTATTCATTGAATAGGCAAATGCGTATCTAAGTTTTACTGGTATTATATTCTATGCTTGTCTGGGGGAAAAGAAAAATCCTAGAACGTACCAGCCTCCGTGACCCAGTGGTCAAGGCGTTTGCCTTGTGATCCGGAGGTTGTTAGTTCAAATCCCACTGGGAAGAATACTTTGTGAAAAGTTGTCTCCAGTCTGGTTGCAGGCTTGAATCACCTGATTATCCGAAAAGACAGATGATTCCTTTTGTACCTCTCCCTAGGATTGGTTCTGGTCTACACTTTGGGTTGCGGAGGTCAGACGGCAGTCGCTCTGTGAAAAACCAGTAACCTTGTCAAATCACCTAGGTTAGGTAGCGGACCCCGGGCTCTGAAGCGTCACCTCTGACGATGCAACCGGGAATACGCTTGGAAGATCGTAAAAACCGATCGAGGAAGTGGGCGAAAATCTGAATTATGTTAATATGCGATGCAGCTATCAACTAATCACTATTTGAATATCCTTTTTAACCGACTTCAAAAAAGGTAGAGGTTATAAATTTAAATGTACTTATGTGTTTCTTTATCTTTTTTGTATAAAAGTATGGTATTTTTTTTTATTTGAATACCTACTACCTAGTTGGTCCCATGATAATTATTTTGGTGAAGATATATTGAAGAACTTCGGAGATATGGAAGAACCTCGTCATAGAAAATTAATTAGAAACATAGAAATTTAATAATCCATCTTCAGGGATCATAAGGGATAGTGTTGACAGAATCAGAGCGTGCAAGTGCCACAAAGGGCTCAGGTACATGTCTCGCCAATCAGCTGGCCGGTACTTTCACTGATGACGCAATGTTGTCCACTGATCGGGTTTTAGTTTATATTGGACTATGTTTGTACTCTATTTAGTCTATTGACTGCAATCACGCCTTTATCCTTAACGAGGTGGACAGAGCCTAGATTGCTGCAGGACACAAAGGTCACTCTAATCAAGATACTGGAATTTAAAAGGAAGGGTATTATCAAACTAGTTTATTTTTTATTGTAATTTTTGATTGTTATTATTTTAAAAGAAAAGCCGATAAGCATTTCAGAACGATCATTGTTTAGAAGAAACGCAGAAAGAAACTTATTATGATAGAATGGGTCGCCTTCTTGCCAAAGAGCACAAAAATCACGATAGGTACATTCTAGAAGAAGGTATGACATTTTAATTTTAACAATACACAAAGCCATCTTGTTTTGCCGTGTGATATCCGGCCTAGAATATGATCACTCCATCTCTTCCTGTGGATGTCGTAAGAGGCGACCAAGGGACTAAGCACAAATATCTCGTGCTTCATTCCCAAGGAGAGTAAGTAAGTAAGTAATACTTTATTGTACACCAAGACTAAAAAATATACAATAAGAATTAAAAAAATACATTATAATGTACAATGGGCGGTCTTATCGCTGAAAGCGATTTCTTCAAGACAACCGATGGATGGAGAGAATTTAAAGAGAGTTAAGAGTTGTAAAACTTTTCGCACAAATGCATTCCCAAAGAGAGTTGACGTCAGGCTGGCGGCCGATCGTAAAACTAAAGCCAAATCGGCTATTTCTTCACTTAGCATGGTTTTTGGTATCCTTAGGTGACCATTGCTATGCATGCATTTGGAGAATAATAAACAGGAAAACGCACCCCAGCTGCGGATGCAAGCGAGAACGCAGTAAGACGAAAAAAAAACCATCTTGCTGATTGCTTAGCACATAAACTTATAGCAGTACTGACCAAACTGGATGCGGTTCTTTTATTTGGCGTCTGTCAGATCGATTAACTCGTCGGTCAGTGAATGGTCGTGTGTTACACAGCGGGACTGTACTATGATGTCACCAGTACAATCGAGATCCAATTAAAATTTTGCATGTGCTGCGTTATGCAAGTGATGTCTGTCTACTGATATCTTTGGTTTTTAGGGTTCCGTACCCGAATGGTGCAAACGGGACCCTATTACTGAGACTCCGCTGTCTGTCCGTCTGTCTGTCCGTCTGTCTGTCTGTCCGTCAGTCACAGGGCTCTATCTCTTAAACCGTAATAGCTAGACACTTGAAATTTTCACCGATTATGTATTACTGTGGCGGATATAACAATAAATACTAAAAATAAAAAAATGATAAAAATTAAAGGGGGTCTTCATACAAGAAACGTGTTTTTTTCAGCGTTTTTAACTTGATCTTCATAATGGCATTAACTCTATACTTGAAATTTTCACCAATTATGTATTACTATGACCACAATAACAACAAATACTAATAATAAAATAAAGTTAAAAAGTAAAGGGGGTCGTCATACAAGAAACGTGTTTCTTTAGCGTTTTAAAACATTGTACGGTGGTATGGAACCCTTCATGTACGAGTCCGACTCGCACTTGCCCGTTTATTATTATGAAACAAGATACATATGACAGAATATGTAATTTCCTTTTTCTCAGGAACGCGTGGAGGTATCAAGCTGAAATTCATACCAAATACTCAAATCTACTGTCCTTCCTCAAATATTTTTTCACAGCTCTAATAGCTGTGAAAAAATCAAAGTTCTAAGCCAACGCAATCAAAAGATACAGCCGTTTATGCCGCAAATTTTCGACACTTGCAGGGAATCAAAACCTACAGGCTGTTTCCCGTGAACTCATAACCTAGAATTTGGTACGAAGCAACGTCAACGTCGTACAGATAAAGGAAAAATTGTGAAAAGCATACCTACATTTTTAGTTACATCATAAAATAAAAATATTTTTAATAATTTTAAACTTACTAATATACTAATCTACAGTACAGGTTTGTACGAAACCCTCGGTGCGCGAGTCCGACTCGCACTTGGCTGGTTTTTTTTTTTTTTTTGCTTTAAGCTACAAGGTCCAAAATCAACCTATTTTATCAAAACCTTGTTGAACACAGCACACCAATGGCCTGTGTCAGTCTAATGACACAGTGGAAAGCAGTCACATTCTCCGCAGTCACGCAATTCGTGGACAATAGAAACACTAGGTACGCACCTAGATATCCATGCTCACTTGTTTTAGTTGATGTAGCTACTCGTGTGTATACAGGGTTTAAAAAAATACTCGTATCATCGTCATCATCATCAGGTTTTTAGTCTCCACTGCAGGAGCATGACCCACTCTGTACTATCAGAGCCATACTTAGCCAGAGTAGCCCTAGGATCTGGCCTACTCTCTCCACGCTGGCCAGAAGGGTTGAAGAGATTTCAATGACGTTTATAAGCTTTGTTAAACAAAGTGTGTTTCCTAAGTCGCCTTCTACGACATCCACGGGAAGACTTGGAGTGGTCCTATTCTACTCTGCCGGGAACCACACGGCATCAAAACAAAATATTCTGAAACTATTTTAATGCTGAATTCAGCCCATGATATTGAACAACTTTCCCCAAGGAACATATATCGAAATATGAAAAATAGGTTTTGGCCTCCCATACAAGTTGACCGACCAGATAATCCGAGTTTCTATAGAAAGCAAAAAAAAATATTTTGATCTCGACATGTTCCTTGGGGAAAGTTGTTCAATATCTTGGGCTGAATAGCATTAAAACACATACACGTCAAACTTATAATATAACACACTGCACCCAACTAGGTAACAATCGTACACGGAAATTCCGCATTAAATCTTATTTGTTTGTCACCAAGTTTTGCATACAAATAGTTTTAACTAATGACTCGAGTAATAGAGCCAGTATCTTATTAAAAATTAGCAGTCTTTATGCTACATTGGTAGTCATTAAAACATGAGTACAATTGAAAAGATGTACTGACCATAACAAAATAACTTTACGTCTTCTAAGAACAATAATTTCTGCAATAAAAACTGATTGTCATAGAAACTAGCCAAGTATGAATTATGACAAACATGATCTTTGGATGTGCACGAAATAATCTATTGTTCCTACTCGCTTACATCTCTGAAGGAGGACAGAGATGGACAATCCCCGTGAGAATCTTCGTAAATGCGAATTCCGAAATGCAGAATTCAGTTGTGCATAAAATGCGTTTGCGTCATAGTAAAGTGATTGTACGGTACAATAGAAAATATTGTGATGTCATGGAAAGAAAAATAATGCTATCTATCTATATTTAAGAGCTATGCCCTTGTCGGTTGAGTACTCGTATGAATTCTCTTCCATTTGTCTCTCTCATCCATCAGCTGCTTTACTTCGCTGTACGAGTACGACAGGACGTACACCTTCTCCTTTATCAGTTTCATGTAGCTATTCCTCGGTCTTCCTGTTTCTCTTTTCCCTACTATCTTTTCTTCAACGATAGTCTTTATGAATTCGTCGTGTCGTAGGAGATGACCCGACATCTTTCCTCATCTATTATCTATTATAATTGAGGCCAAATGTATGTTTCATCCCGATAGAGTTGGCATCAATAGCGTACAGTAACCAGTCCCCAAATTTACGTTCAGGTACGTCTTAAAAATTTCTTGATTTTTCACAATTGACACTTCAATTGACACTTGGAATTTTCACCGATTATGTATTACTGTGGCGGATATAACAACAAATACTAAAAATAGTTAAAAATTAAAGGGGGTCGTCATACAAGAAACGTTTTTTTTTTCTGCGTTTTTAACTTGATCTTCATAATGGCATTAACTAGATACTTGAAATTTTCACCAATTATGTATTACTATGACCACAATAAAACAAATACTAAAAGTAAAATAAAGTTAAAAATTAAAGGGGTTCGTCATACAAGAAACGTGTTTCTTCAGCATTTTAAAACATTGTACGGTGGTACGGAACCCTTCATGTACGAGTCCGACTCGCACTTGCCCGTTTATTTTTTTATCGATCGCAATTTTTGATTGGGAGAGCAATATGGGGGGAAGGGGATCTTTGCTGTAGCGTTATTTATTGACGGAATTTCAATCAAACTTGAGAGGCACACTAAAGACTTCATTCTAGAGAGGGGGGGATGTGGAGAGGGGAAGAGAAGTTTGCTGTAGCGTTATATATGGACTGATTTCACTGAAATGGCTTTGCTAAACCAGGGGAAAGAGGAAAGTATCGCTTATGGCTATAAGAGTTTGCGAGGTCTACCTGTTCGCACAGAACCATTTCGCACAGAACCATTAGTATTAACTATAATAATATCTGTTATATATATTTTTGTTTTTTGTGTGTTTCTCAAATAAAGCATTTTATTATTATTATTATTAACTAATCGAACATTTCCACCACACCAAGGTCACTCTGACCTCTGCCTCAACATGCCAACAACTGACCAGAGTTATTCAATGTCCACTGTAGAGAATCGCATTGATAATGGCGTAATCAATTCTTTCACGCGTTTCATGGCACGACCCGATAGTATTCGTACTACTCCACTGTTTGTTTTGAAGGTAAAATTTTTTAAACTAGTATTTAAAAAAATCCGGCCAAGTGCGAGTCGGACTCGCCCATGAAGGGTTCCGTAGCAACAAGTAACATTTTACGATTTAAGACGTATTAAAAAATAACTATCTATGATACCGAGACCGCTATAGTTTTAATTGAAAGTACATACTTTGAGGTATATACCACATTTTTTTCAAAATTATTTTAGTAATATTTCAAAAGTTACGGTGGGGGGACCTCAAATTTTAACTTTGTATTAGATTATCTCAAGACGGGGGGGTTTGATCTACATAGTTTCAAAGCATTTTTTCGTAATTTTAAAAACCAACTTTTGGAACTACAATATCTATATCTCCACCAATTTTCGTGACAATCGGTGCAGTAGCGGCAGAGTACGAGCCCGGACGGACAGACGGACGGACGGACGGATATGACGAAACTATAAGGGTTCCTTGTGGACTACGGAACCCTAAAAAGGAAATATTTATTCATTTAAACTTTTTTGCACATAAAAAGTGTACAAATGGCGGAATTAACGGTTATCAATTCGTCAGATTTTTTTTTATGTATGTTCCCCGTTTACTCAAAGACGCCTGGACCGATTTGGAAATTTTTTTTTTTTTTGTTTGAAAGGGTATACTTTTTATTGAAAATTTAAATTTTATTAAAACCGGTTGTGTGGTTTGTTTTTTAAACGAATAAAATAAAATAATATATGTCGTCTAAGTATATTGGTTGATTATTTAGCTTTTCTGTTATTGAAGTCGTCTTTTGTTTTGACAAAATATTAATAATTATACTTTTTCAAAATGACAAAGACACTAATAAAAATGTAATAAAATTCTTATCAATAATAATTAATTGTTTGAACAAAAAAAGAAGAGTTTCTTCCATATCTCCAAATTTCTTTATCATGTCCAAAGTAATATGGGACCAACTTAGTAGTAAAAGCACCCAAATAAAAAAGAAATACATACAAAAAAAGGGTCGAAATGATAACATTTAATGAATGAATGTATACACTGAATTAATATGGGACCATCTTAGTAGTAAAGGCTTTAAAAAGAAAAATAATCATCGGTTCACAATTGACGAAGATATCATAAATACAAAAAAATACTTATTATTCATTATTTTTTTCGAGCCCTTTTTGGCAATTGAACACTTTTGACAGTGTGATACTGATTTATTTCATGTAAGTGTATATATTATTATTATGATATAATAAACCCCATATATTATTTTATAATAAATTATATTCTTTATACATATGCAGATATAACGATAAAATTCATATAAAAAACTGTTATTGTCTGACGACTTCTAGGTTCTAAGTACAAATATTTTTTATTACTCAAAAGAATGATCTCGGCAAAACCCATGAAGTTACTCGTATCATTACATCACCATCATCGGCAGCCTTCTGAATCCCACTGTATGTAATAGAATAGCCATCAGGCGCATACAATACAATATCCAGTTATATTATCAAGTTAATGGCCAAAGCATGCAGACAAACTTGAAAGAATTTGTTAAAAATAATTTGCTGTTATGTTTAAATAGAGTAGGATTTACATCAGACAAAATTAAATTCCCATTAAACATATTTATTTATTTAACTTATTACAAAAAATGTAACAGGCGGACTTAAGGCCTAGGGCCTTTTCTACTAGTCAACCTACAGGTGGTGCTGATAAAAGCAAATTTTGGACGATTAGTACATCAAATTAGCTATTTGACCATTATTAAACATTTACCTAAGACACATATTCATATATATACTTTCTTATACATTCATAGACCTACATATAAAATTTTTATAAATTCATACACCCTACATAAACTACATAAATATTTATAATACTCTATGACAATTTGTAAAATAGTTTTAACTTTTTTCTTTGTCTTGCTTTCTTTTTTATTTTAATATTTTATAATTTTATAAAATTTTATACTTGTGAACAACTAGTGAAGTACCTTCTACCTACCAACTTATTTTAAAAGTGCCTTTTTAAAAAGATTCCTCTAGGCAATAGACAAACCCTACGTGGAAAGTCATCTATTACCTTTTGCCATACAATATCCTTCATTTGCCGCGTGGGTGAATCATCTGACCATTATCAGATTATTTTTATGGCTCGTTTCCAATATGGGACGGATGATACGATTATCTATTTGGATCAATTTAGCTTTGGATGTGACCGAACAATTTAACTTTCAATGCTAGCTTCACATGAAAGCTTGTGTAAGGCTTGACGATACGAGTGTTCAGAGTGATTTTGAACCTCGTAACTATATTCAAGGAAAGTATTCTTTATCCTAAATAAAAAATACATATTGTTATATACAGTTTTGTTGAACACTAGTTTTAAGTTACTAAAAACCAAAGATATCTGCCGCCAAATTTATACCGAAAATCTCGCATTTGAATGTCACCGAGCGCTCCTGGGCTCGCGGTGGGTGGCAGAAGGTGAGCGGGGAGGGAAACGGCCGCGTGTACAAAGTAAAATCAGTAGGTTAACCATTTATAAGAAATTTAGGAAAATATCGTCGATTGAATTGGTATCCTATAACACAAATTTAAACTTACGAGTATATTTAGATCGAAAAATCTTACGTGTAGTTATGTAACTCTTTTTAGAAATCTGTAACCAGTTTTAACAGATTTTTTAAATGTAGAGTCTAGATAGGTATGCAGTCGACCACGTCAAGTACAAAACTTAATGCAATTTCGCCACTATTTGTGTAGCTTGATGTGCTGTTGGGTTTGAGTTTTTTCAGCGTTTTCAACACGATCTTTATAATAACATTTACTAGATACTTGAAATTATCAACGATTATATATTACTGTGGCCGCTATAACAACAAATAATTAAATTAAATAAAAAATTAAAGAGGGTCGTGATACAAGAAACGTGTTATTTTCAGCGTTTTAAAACATTATACTGAGTACGGAAACCTAAATGTATGAGTCCGACTCGCACTTAACCGGTTTTTTTATTTGGTAATAACATAATAGCGAGGATTTGATAAATAAATGTAAAGCCTACACTTCCAGACGTAATCTAGTATATTAGCAGTCGCCCACACAGCTCCTATCGCCCAATCTAGATCACGTTGGATACCTAAGTGTTATCATTATCAGGCCCTACACGGCGTGGGCAGGCTTGCACAATATTACATTGTTTTTCTTCTCGGAACTGATTTCAATCTGCGTTTAAGCCTTTTTTCCTTGAAAAAAAATAGTGGTGGCGCTTATAGACACGCCTTACGTAAAATTTTAATATATAATGTAAATGAGTCACTTTGAACCTATTTTAGGCCATAACTGTCACTACTAGTAACTAAGTAGGTATTTACATGTTTCATGAAACATCTTTACTACAGGATTTTATCGTCATTTTATTATGACAGCGTTATCGAAATTAAAAGTATTTAATATTTATTTATTTATGTTGGTAGGTACACTTGAAAATTTACAAATAATAGATTTGTAAAAGTAAAATTTCTTTCAGCAGACCCGCAATACGTATCCTACCTACTGGCTGATCAGAATAATAGTGAGCATTTATTCCCTAGAGATGAAACAATAAAAGAATTCATTACCCAACAAACTTCGTATGACCAATTGTCTATTGCTTTGACCAACTAGTTTACTCCAAGATTTTAAAATAAAAAAGAAACCAGGAACCAATTGCCAGACGGCAGACAAATTAATCATAACGGACACAATGACACGTTACAAATAATTCTAAAACTACATTCACAATGGTCAAACTTTTATTTGATCTTCTTCCATTTTGGTCTGATTAAAAAGAAAAAAACTCGGGATGTATGTACGTTATAACGCACTATATTGTGTTTATCTTATCTGTATTGGGTAGTCTTCAAAGTTAAAACCGAATTAAATTTGATGTTTTTTTGTTTGGAACTAAACTAACAACAAAAAATCTAATCTAGTTGATGAAATTATTACTTATCTCAATAAAAGAAAATCATTCAAAATAGGTATTTATCCTTATTAAAAAATAAAAATGTTCTCAAAGATCATACTGAGAGTAATTTTTTTGATATATGCATAGTTTTCTTTGGGTTTTAGTTTCATCATACGTACGAGTATATAGAATTTTTTTATTTAATAAAGATTGAGAAACGCTTCTTAATTCTATTCGGCCAGTACGAGCAAAGCCCAAGAGCAATAAAAGAAGTTGTAATAGAAAGCAGACGTGTTACCGAATTGTTGCAATATGTATGCAAATTAGAACACGGATATTTGCACATGCAGACGGACAAAGAGGGTTTGGAGTGGAACAATGTGTGCTTTTACTTTGTGAAATGAATACTACCCGTTTCTTAGAAATTTCTCAGGAATACGCTAGTTTACAACAAGTCAAATCAGGTACTTTTGGGATTTGTATGAAATATCGGTCTATAACGTCATAGTTTCTTGGAGTCTCTTAAGGCCATACCTAAATTTTCCGGGGTCCAGTGCTTTTTGCGTTTAAATAAATCATTTCAAAGAAAACGGAGACATCATTCAAAATTTTGCTACTATAAGCTTTACTACGCACATTTGCTAAAAGTGGCCGTTTTTCGCAAATGTGCGTAGTAAAGCTTAACGTTCTCACTTTAAACTGTAAACAGTAGTTCATAAAATACTTTGAAGGGTTATCTAGGACTTGGTAGTTGCAAAATTTTAAATAATGTCTCCGTTTTCTTTGAAATGATTTATTTTAAATGGGGGCAGCACTGGACCCCGGAAAATTTAGGTACGGCCTTAACAGAGTACCTCATTGACATATGTACCTATATGATTTATGGCCCACATAACACAACGACTGCCTCCGTGTGGGTTCAAATCCTACTGGGAAGCATACTTTGTGAAAAGTTGTTTCCAGTCTGGTTAAGATATTACAGACTTGAATCACCTGATAATCTGAAAAGAAAGATGATTCCGTGCTTCGGAAGGCACGTAAAGCTGTGGGTCAAACGCCATCCAGCGTTTGTTTAAACCATTCCTAGGATTGGTTCTGATCTACCCTTTGGGTTGCGGAGGTCAGACGGCAGTCGCTCTGTGTAAGAACCAGTAACCTCGTGCAATTACTGGGGTTAGGTAGCGGACCCCGGGCTCTGAAGCATAACCTCTTAGGATGCAACCGCGAATACGCTCGGACGATGATGTATATGATTTATGGAATGGGGAAACTGTGTATTTTCAATATGTCAGCTTCGGTATATTTTGACCACATTCACCATTGTTACATTCATTTATTTATTTATTAAAACTTTATTGATCTACAATAATAATTGTTTACAGTTGGTGGACTTAACGCTAATAGTGTTCTCTCCCAGTCAACCATAGGGATAAATAGATAAAATCAGTTGCGGCGCAAAAATAAATATTATAAAGTATTACAATTAATATATGAATATAATTTATATTCATATTTATTTGAGATATTTTAACGGAATATGTCTTAGAAACTGGAAGCTTTAATCCTATTAAAAAATATATATTATTTAGCTTTAATTATTTTTTTTCATTTTTGTGTAGCCGCAAGATATATGGTTATATTTAAAATAATTATATGCATAAATTATCGTACCTATATGCATGTTAATGTGTTTCCCAACATGACCGTGGGTAAGCTTACTGTCAGCAGCCATATTTACTGTAATATTATGGAAACCGTCATTATTACGCTATAATTTACATGTTATGTAAGACAAGCCAAGGAGATCTGCATTCTAAAAAAATGCTCTACTTCGAGCTTTAGGCTTGAAACTGCATTAAGAGCCCGTACTACCCTAAAGTTCTTAGAGCGATCTTAAATATTTTCAATATTAAGGAAATACTCACTTTGAAATAAAAACACAGCAAAGTTCAGGACTATCTATTAACTATTTTGATTCCCTTTTCAACCTTTTCGCCCACCAACATGTTAAAGGTGGATTTTGGATATTGCGGCCCTGGACTCTGTCTGCTTCATTATGCATACAGACGTCGAATCAAAATCAAATATTTATTCAGTAATTAGGCCTTTGCAGGTACTTTTACACGTCAATAATTATAGTGTAATAGAGAGATGCATGCATTTTTTTAATATTTTTAATCGATAGTCCCTCGTCGAAAAATAGCCGCAAAAAATAAATCAGTGCCGAAAAACATGTAGTATGTGTAGAAAATAAATATTGAAAATAGCAAGTAGATTATTACAACTAAAACACGCCATTTTAAAATATGACGTCAAGGTCTGCAATATCCGCTAGAGACAGAAGCTGTCAACGCATGTTTTTCTTTTTTGGGTACTTTCGATATTATCAGCCAGTGATGTTTGTTAAACCTCTATATAAAAGTACATACATTTCGAATGTCATCGATAGTCAAACTACATGGACGGACTACTCCTACCGAACGCACCCGAACTTTCATTTCCCTTCTGTGAACTTTGTCGTCATTTCTCTTTTGTTTGTCAAAAGTTCCCGCACAATATTTGCATATTTTCAATAATTTATTTCTAATACAAATAAGAGTCAGTAAGAAAAATAATTAACTAGGCGTGGTAACGTAATAATAGAAATTGTAAAATAAAAATATGAGCCGGATTGGTATTACATGCATATTCCTTATTATGTGTAATGTTTATTTCTAATTAAATTCTTTTTTTTTTAATCTACCGTTTCGCATTTATTACATATATATATTTATTACATATATTTACTAGCGTTTCGCAAGGACCACTGCTGAGAAGAAACGCTGAAAGAAACTCGTTACGTTGTTTACGCTTCAGAGCCCGGGGTCCGCTACCTAACCTAGGTGATTTGACGAGGTTACTGGTTTTTACACAGAGCGACTGTCGTCTGACCTCCGCAACCCGGAGTACTCAGGTACTCAGAACCAATAGGGATAGGTACAGAGGAAAGATGAGATACCTGTGCAACCTCACGTAGTGCGCGACGCGCGCGGTGGCACAGGTATCTCATCTTTCCTCTGTACAAACGCTAGATGGTGTTCGGGACCAACAGCTTTACGTGCCTTCCGAAGCACGGAATCATCATCAGATAGTCAGGTGATTCAAACCTGAAATATCCTAACCAGACTGGAAACAACTTTTCACAAAGTATCCCAGTGGGATTTTAACCCACAACCTCCGGATCACAAGGCCTAATACAATGTTATTACAATATAATATGTAAAGCTTGCGAACGTGATAGTTTATATATGTAATTTTTTTATAAAATATATTTTAATTTTAGAATCTATGCTTCTAATGACCGGCGGTGCCTCTCCTTTTGAAATGGCATAGCCTTGGCATTCCTTGCCGAGCCTGTCTATAATTTATTGGGTTCATAGCATTCTGTTGAATCAAATAAATTAAGCGATAATCCCAACTAATCCCAATCCCAACTAATATTATAAATGCGAAAGTAAACTAAGTCCTTTAAAATGATTTATTTAAAATGGGGGCAGCACTGGACCCCGGAAAATTCAGGTACGGCTTCAATCATGACATTACGCCAGCCACACATATTTTCTGCTTGGTCTAATGGTTGACCGGGAGAGAATGCCATATGGCACCGCCACATATACTTTTATTTTAATTGTGCAATAAACATTAAATACATAAAAAAATCACACAATAGCCTGGCTGTTAAACATGATGGGTTTTCAATAGATTTCCTCCTTAAGGCCGTACTTGAATTTTCCGGGGTTCAGTGCTGCTGCAAGCTTTACTACGCAAATGTGCGTAGTAAAGATTAACGTTCTCACTTTAAACAGTAGTACTGTAAACAGTAGTTCATAAAATACTTTGAAGGGTTATCTAGGATTTGGCAGTAGCAAAATTTTAAATAATGTCTCCGTTTGCTTTGAAATGATTTATTTTAAATGGGGGCAGCACTGGACCCCGGAAAATTTTGGTACGGCCTTAACTGCTGTAAAATCAATCTCGCATTTTCTCGCACAACACTAAGCAAATCCTTTGAAATCAGAGTCTGTGTAGAGCTGCTACCAGCCATAATAACGCAAAGGCCTTTGACTCAAAGCTTCTCGTATTTGTATTAAATATTTACTTTCCCCATTTCTGGCAATTCTTTGCACGCGTTTACTATGCGTTTGTACGAAAAATTTTGGGAATGTGTTCCGAACGCCTGATGCTAGCAAATAATGAATTTATTTGTCTTTAACTGAAACGAGTGATTTGTTTGAGAGATGTATTAACACTGGCTGATTTACACAACAGTTGTTTTATGAAAAAAGTAAAGAAGGTTAAATAGACGACAAAAGATTATGAAAAGTTACGGAGAATTGAGTGTTGTTACTTGATTGCAAGGTTGTTTTTAGAAACATATTTGTTTAAATTCAATCAGTTTTAAATTAAAAGTGTTACACATTAAAAAATACAATAATAAAAAATACAATAATCAATAATTAATGTTGTTCATATTTCTTTAAAATATGAATTTCAAACAACATTTTCTTCAAAAAGTTTTGTTACGGATAGGAAAATAAAAATATTATGCAAAAATATTACTATCTCTATAAACACATAAATTACACGGGGCAGAGAGTAAAATTCCTCTTGTGATTATAAAAAAAGCAATCCCAAGGATGCGGATTTAAAAGCAATCGACTTAATGGGACCATAAACCAAACCTTGGATCAGTAGCCATATTTCACAATAATACGAGTTAAGTTGCAATCCAAAAATACAATGACAACTTAATAACAGCTATAAACTTTATAACAGGATATCAGTGGTACAGTAACATGATATAATTTAATTGAAATAGTAGTACAAGGCTAAGACCTGAAAGAAAGAAACTTAGGACCCTACTACCAACATCTTTTTTACGTGAAGGTGAAAATAATCCCATAGTGAAAGCTTAAACATATTTCTTGCATAAATCTAAACTTCACAGTTTTGAACTACACAATAAATAATGTTCCGAAGTAAATAACGATCTCGTCGAAGAACTTTTCTCTCCGGCTTTGAAATTCATCCGTTGCCAGTAAATAACATTAAAAGTACTTTTATGAAGTACTGACATTTTAGTAATAGAAAACTAAAACGTTTTCTGATGTGATGAATATTAGGTGTATATATATATGTGTGTGTTTATGATAGGAGACAAAAAAAAATACAAAAAATACAGTGGGGTGGGGGTGTTAGGTTTTATTTTCGTTACGGAATTTCTTGATTTGGTCGCCGCGCTCAAAGCCCGCGATGAAAGCTATGCAATAGCTTAATAACTTATTAGGTACACAGAGAAATAACAATATAATAAATAAAAATATAATGTAGAAAAATCCTTATAAGATTGTCGGAAAACACATCTTGCTGCTGCAACTTTAATGTCAAATTAATTCTGCAAGCCGACCCCAAGGAATCTGGGAAGAGGCAGAAAGAGAAACTTGTAGAACCTCAGTTCTAACTCAAACTGTCTTTTTTAAAATAGTACCTTTATCAAATAAGACACGGTGAATAGTTTGACAACATTAGTACTGTTTCTTGAATACTTACTTTAAAAATGTATATAAAATACAAAAAGGAGATAAAAAAATCCACAAGATGAAAACTAACTCAACAGTAGTTGAGTTACTTCATAAACTTTTGGCAGAAATTGGATAGTTAGGGTCAAGTACGCAAAGTTGTAAGTACGTCTAGTGATTTGGTATTGTTCTTGGGTCTAGGGCTAAGTTTGAGAAGGTTAGACGTGTTTCGGTAATCGATAAGAACCGCTAACGGCGGAAGTTTGCTTACATTAACAACCCGGAATTAGTTAATTTTCAGAATAATATTTAAGTCTTACAACATCTTAAAACAGGGTTTGTTAATGATACCAAATTCACACTAAAAGTAACGTTAAATAACGTTATTTTCATACAGGTATACAGGTTTCATACTGGTATCGTTATAAGGGGTTTCGATAATACAGTTATAAAACGTTATAATAACGATATAAGTAACGGTTCTTTTTAATACTTGTAAAATATTATATAAATATTATACAAGTGTATTACATCGCGGTGGGAATCGAACCCGAGGTAGCACAGACTATCACGACATCCGTGTAGCTCTAGTACTAGTCGCCTACTCTAGTAGGCAAACACTCATCAATTTATTCTGTCAAATATCGAAAAGAAATACATTCTTAACAATACCTTTTACCGTTAATATCAATGGTAACGTTATCTGAGTTTATCGTTAAATGGTTGGAAAAAAATGGTTGCCTGTAAAGTCGGTTTTACGGGCGAAGATTTTACGTGACAACGTCTTTTCATAGTTGAGTGGGAGAGAGACGCAAGGCATTCGGCGGGCCTCTCTCTCGTTCGGTGACTCATCGTAACGTTACCGAGCGTTACACTTTTTCATAAGTGACTCCCAGCCGCAACCTAATTTAAGACGTTGTCACGTCAAAAACGTTATCCAACATAAAGTTATCTTTGCTAATAACGTTAACGCCGTTTGACAAAATTTACGTTATCAGATTTTTAACGGTTTTCCAAACCCTGTCTTAAAACGTATTTTTAATTTTGAGCAAAATAAGGTCTTCCTTATAACTTGTAGGTACGAACAATTTCTGATATTACGTAAGTAGTATTGACAGTAAGACATTTAGCATATCAGACTCCTGAAATGCCAAATGTCCTACTGTTCAAAAATCTGTATAATTATTTTTGAAGTATTTATTTAACGTAACATAAACTTAAGTAGAACATTTCAAAAACAATTACGATGAGGATTCTGATGTAGAATTGATGATTAATAAAACAAAAGGAGAAGACGACGGATGTATAATTTGTATCAGAAATGAAAACATTGTTACAAAGAAAGAATAACACAAGAGTGTAACTCAACACAATGCTGTAACGTTTCCCACGGTGAAAGGATGATTAAGGGATACTAGGCTAACCATGTGTAATCTTATCTGCAGGGCCGCATTAACCATTAGGCAGAGTAGGCAATTGCCTAGGGGCCCCGCATCGACTAGGGGCCCAACGGCCCAAGCGAGACCCTAGAGGTTATTTTTTTGGCGATATATTGTACTGCGATTCTTTTTTTAAGGCACTTCTCCGCTCTAGTCTGATCAAGAGCTAGTGCTGGTGATGCGCCTAGAGCCCCCAAAGATGGTAAATCTGGCCCTGGAGGCTTCCAGCCGAGCATTGGGCCCCGTCTTAGTTGATTCGGCCCTGACTGGCCTTAGCCAAGCATTTTTTAGTTTCAATGGAATGTTAGTTTTCCAAGCCAACTGTTTTCTTACCTCTTGAATGAAATGGAAAGTCCAAGTGTTTGACTTCTATTAGACGCTCTCAAGGACTTTTAGACAAACGCGATAGTTACTTTACGCAATAAAATTTGACTTATTTACAATCTTCAATTACGTAGTTGGAATTTCTGCATTGAGTTGCAAATTCTTAAAGACGTTCCTATGGTTATAGATTTAGTAAAAGACAATAAGGTTGTTAAATTACAGGCAGTAAATCCGAATAAGAAATATGGTTTACGTCACTGTAAAAGCGTATTATTGTGAGAGCAACATTAAGAATTCGTGATGCAACCACAGGTAATGCGACGGGCAATCTCTGGCAGTCCGCCACTAAACTGTTTGTTTCTTCAAAACAATCAACGGTCCTCTTAATTTTCTCCTCTTCCATATAAATCTAATGAACCTCGGTAATTACGAGTACTTAATCATTTTGATGAATTAGAAACCAAATTTAACTGACATCTTGACTTTTAACCCTAATTTAATTTGTTACTGCGTAAAAGTTATTAGCGATTTCTATATCTACAGCGTCTGCAGTTTCAACATCGTGAACCTAGATTTCTAGTTGCTTCATTTTGTTGGTTGTTTGGCCATTTTGTATTTGCCCTAATCTCCGTCGGTCACGGAGGATGACCTTCTCGATCCAATAGTTGGCTTGTGTGTGTCTAATCAAGAACAGTTTACTTTCGATCATTCGCACATCAATAAGAAGCCTTCCATTGTTAATAACGCAGATATAAGCGAGGGTAATTCATAAAATAGGACATTGCCATTTCAACAGAATTATCTTGCTCCATCGGTTGGAATGTTAATCGCAGCAAAATTGCTGCGAATTCCGAAAGAGCTGGAACATTAGACGATGTATATCGCCGGCGAAGCAGAATCAACAAGTGCACCAGCGCGCTTCTACTCCAAACATCTTCTCCGTAAACAAAGAAACGACAAGTGGAGTGGAATTCTCTTAAGTCGGAGGCAACGATCGTGAAAACTGGGCCGGACATGTGTGCCGCGGCCGTGGCCGCGTTCACAATCACTTTTCAATTAATAAAGAACTAGCAAGCACCTGCAGAATGCAACAGATTCCGACAGCCACTACAAGCGTCAATACGCACGCGTGCCGGCGATCTCACTGCGACTTCACTTCTCACTGGTTAGTTAGTATACTGATTTGTTTACGTACTTTTTAGAGGTTTAACACAGGGCACAGGTACACAGGGTAGCACGAGTCGAGTCGCGGTTGTGACGCGATTTGCGGACGTGCGATTCGCGCGAAGTTCTGCGCGGCACTGACGCGTTGGGGGATTGTGACGGCGCGACGACTTGCTCCAGTCGAGTCGTGTCGCGGCGAGCGGACAATTCGCAACTCGGAATACCTACGTAACGTAACTTAACTCCATAATATTTTATAGTTTCGTAACAGTGTTACTGGCTGGATAGTGCGCCATTCGAGTCTAATCGATGTCACGATTTCGGGAGCGGGTCTTGGCTTATCGAAAGCTTTGCAGCGGAATGAGGTGACGAAAATTGACGTCTTAACTTATGAATATTCAATTTGTGGTAATGAAAAGTCGCTTCGAATTTTCCTTGATGACTGAGTCTGGTAATCACCGCTTATTGTTTCAGCGTCGCCGTGAAATTGTAGGAGGAAATGCAGAATTTACCTACCATGTCCCGTTTCCTGACTGCATTGTGACATGCAAGACTGAAAATTCAATTTAACTTTGTCTCTCAGGAGATGCATTGTATCTTAAAGTACTTTCTGATGTGCTAGACTATGCATTTATTGCATATGAACGTGGTCTCGTTCGTATTTATAGCTAGATATCTATTACTATCATTGAGACACTTGATACGGCATGACAATTTTATACGAATTATAATAGAAGGCCAAATAGAAAGAAGGGAGGACTAAAACCAAGCACAGCTATATGAAGCAAGAAAAGGTGACAGCAGTGTCGTATCAAGATGTCAAGAGGTTGGCGGAAAATAGAAAAGAATGGAAGAAACTCCACCGACCAGAGCGCCGCCCTTAATACGACACACGGTGTCCAGTGCTGCCTCATTTGAAATAAATTATTTGTAAGGAAACGGAGATATCATTTAAAATTTTAAGCTACTAAAACCTAGATAACCCTTCAGACTATTTTATGAACCACTGTTTACAGTTTAAAATGAGAACATTAAGCTTTAGTTTGTGTTTTTGCCAAAAGTGGCAGTTTTTCGCAAAAATGCAAACTAAAGCGTTCTCACTTTAAACTGTAAACAGTAGTTCGTAGAATAGTTTGAAGGGTTATCTAGGGCTTCACAAAGACAAGACTTTGAATAATATCTCAGTTTACTTTGTAATGATTTATTTCGAATGGGGGCAGCACTGGACCCCGGAAAATTCATCTATGGCCTTAAGATGAAGATATAGGCAAATGGCCTTAAAGTGTGAAATAAATTGTTTACTCGTATATATGGTGATAATTTCCATATTGCTCTTCGTCATGCACTAGATAGCCCTTTAAATTATTTTATGAACTGCCTTTGAAACTATTATTGGTGATCCGTCTAGCTTTAAATTTTGCCGTGGCCACTTTTGGCGGAGGTAAGTTTTAAAGCTATACTTTAAATTATATATATAAATACTTTCAACGGTGGTTCATAAAATAATTTAAAGGGCTATTTAGTGCATGACGAAGAGCTATATGGAAATTATCTCCATATTTACGAGTTAACAATTTATTTCAACTGAGGGCGCCACTTCAAGGCCATTTGCCTATACCTTCACCTTAAAACACATACGGTTTCCCGTAAGATTTTCCATTCAGTTATACTGGTGAATAGTTGTACTGGATTAATGCTAGTGCAATATAATAAAACTATCTTTTCAACCGACTTCAAGAATTTTTATTTTTTCCCAGCAAGAAATTAACCTACCTTTTTTTACTACCCTGTGGTTGTTATGCCCCACCACTGGCCAAAAAAGGCCCCACAACTGGGCAAAGGCCTCCCCCATATTCTTGCCCTCGTCTCTGTCCGTCGCTACTTCCTCCCATTTAGGTAAGAATTTACCTATTCTTTATTGGTTATGTATAGTTTTAGGATATTTTATCGGATTCTGTTAGACCTTTTATTATTTTTATATCTGTATAAAAATAAATAGCTTATGAAAAGTAAGTACGACAAAAAATTTGTCCTTCCAGGTAAATGATGAGCTGAATGGATTTGTAAAGAATGATGATTTTTTTATTTCGCTTATTTATTTTTATGGGAACTAACTAACGAACTTATTACTTTTTTGACAAATTCTTATGGAAGTTTTACCTCATAAAAAATCTGAGGATCTCTGTCATCATCAGTTATATAGTAAGTAATTTACAAAGTGCAGATTATAAAGACAGTAAAATCAGCGCTTCTGGAATCGGTAGCATTGTAGGTACTTTATAGAGGTACTTACAAAAGTCGTGGATGTTGGCAAGAAGGCAGTCGGAAAAGTGGGCTCACTTTTTAACTACCTAGATTCCAACCGATGAGCATAGGAAGAGAGCAAGGCCAGGAACAAGATGGTCAGACAGGCATGATAATAATGTACTCTGTGTGTATTATAGTACGAGTATTTATAGTACACATACACTACGCGAAGAATTAACTGAAACTAATTTTACCCTTACATCTTTCTTTCTATGGTGACGTCACCTAATCAAGAAAAATCAGTATACCTTACACATTTTTTAATTAGCTCATTATTTTCCTTGATTCGCCTGCGTTGATAAAAAAACATGCTTACCTTAGCTACGCTTGACCGAAAGGCTAATACGCAGAATGAATGTACGAGGTTCGCATTTTGCGCAGTTAGGCGATTCTAGAAGTGAGAATATTTAGGCGGGCCATATTGGGCTAAATGTCGCCCATATAATAAAATAATTTGGTGAGGATTTTTTATGAAGAAAATCTCTCCCTCTCTCTCTATCTCATTAGTTACTTCCTCAGCTGTGATACTGTGAAACCCGGGGTCCGCTTTTCGGCTTTATCTTCTCCACTTCGCTCGGTCTTAAGCATCCTTAGCTGTAAGACTAGTTTTCTTAGATGTAGCAAAAACTTTCACCAAAGTATGGCATGAAGGAAGGCCCAATCAAAAAACTTAAGCAAATGCTCCCCAAAAACTATGTTGATATAATAGCATAGTACGGTATCAGATAGAGTGTTTAGAGTGCGGCAAGAAAAGGCTTATTTTGAATTTAGGAAAGTAAAAACTGGAGTACCTTGGGGAAGCGTTTTGGGTCCGGTCCTGTACCTACTATACACCTGTGATATTATTTGGTTATACCAGAGAATAAATAATACTAACGTACAGAAGTCTCACTCAGCAAAGAAATTCAAAGAAATATCTACTCGATGTGACTAGCGATATGGTTTAATTTAGCTCAGGTCAGAACTCAGCACCTTTGACTATAGATACCTAGACATCCATTGCAAACCAAATTCATTCTTATTACTCTGGACAAACGATTCGTATAACTGAATTTACCACCCGGAGGGGCCGCTTGCGCGCATAATAATAATGTAGGTACATTTTCGATATCTAAACGGGGAGTGACAAAGGCCTGGTTGTTGCCAAATGGTCTGTCGCCGGAGACCCGTTTGTTTTTTTAGCAGATTGTACCGCAAGCATGTTAGGTTGACATTTGTGCCGGGTTAAATGGAAGTTCGGCACCCTTACCCTCCCCAAAATATTATAAAAGGCTACGGGATATTGTTAACGCTCCGTGGTATGTAAATAACGACCTGCTATAGACTTCGTCGACAAAATTATAAAAAGTACGCCGAAGCACACGAGTTTAGATTGCTTCGTCATGTGAACGTTGAGGCGATCTAGCTCACGCAACCAAGCAACATTCTAAGTTTTTCCTTTTCTCCCAGACCAGCATGAAAGGTTTTAAATTGAAAAAATCCAGGATAGAATGAAATCGGATTTAAAATTTTTGTGGACGATTTCAATTCGATAAGAATTTACCTCTTAGTTTTGATAGGTTTTGACATTTATGATAGTCACATCGAGAATTTTATAACATTGCGATGTGGCCCGGCCCGTAACGATCCGCCCCAGTTTGCCCGTTCCCTTACTCCATTTCGGCTTTAGGAAGCACGTTAACCTTGTGAGCGCAATGAAACATTACTGCGGCGTTAAGTGAAACACATAACACTTAGCAGTATTTACAAAAGATATTGGGCTTGAGAAGGGAAATGCTAAAGTATGCCTATAATATGTGTTGATAGCAAAATAAAAAAAATGCTATCAAGTGAATTGGTCGGCGGAACATAACGCAATGCACAACGAATAATTCAAAGGGTGGAAAAATCTCTTCTTAGGGTTGGACATCCTTGGTCAGACCAAGAATGAAGTTTTTGCAACAAGTTAAGGAAGGGTTAGGAGTAAAGTGCTACCAAGACATTAAAAAGATGGCAGAGACAAGAGAGAAATGGAGGCATCTCCACTTAACTCCACCGACAGGAGCAAGCTCTTAAGTTAAGAAAAAGAATTGGATGACCTTTATAAACTTGGTCCTCGATAATTCTATACTCAAACATTCTTATATATAAATACTAATCACGTCTCTATCTCTTACTTGGCAGGCAGAATCTAGGGCCATAAGACCCAAACGCCACGTTCAGCGTGATGGTGTTGGTGTAGGGGGTTTTCCCCTAAATCTAGTAGTTATCAAAATATTAAATATTGTGATAACATTGTATTAGGCCTTGTGATCCGGAGGACGTCATGGGTTCAAACCCTGGGAAGCAAACTTTGTGAAAAATTTGTTTTCAGTCTGGTTAGGATATTGCAGGCTTGAATCACCTGATTATCCGAAAAGAAAGATGATTCCGTGCTTCGGAAGGCACGTAAAGCTGTTGGTCCCGAACGCCATCTAGCGTTTGTACCTATCCTAGGATTGGTTCTGGTCTACCCTTTGGGTTGCGGAGGTCAGACGGCAGTCGCTCTGTGTAAAACCCAATAACCTCTTCAAATCACCTAGGTAAGGTAGCGGACCCCGGGGTCTGAAGCGTAACCGCTGATGATGCAACCGGGAATACGCTCGGATGATGATGATGATGATCAAAATACTGATAGGTTGCTAGCCACATCGCCTATTGACATGATTTAGGTTTTCTCCTATTCCCTTTTAAGGCCGTACCTAAATTTTCCGGGGTCCAGTGCTGCCCTCATTTTAAATAAATCATTTCAAAGAAAACAAAGACATCCTTTAAAATTTTGCTACTACCAAATCCTAGATAACCCTTCAAAGTATTTTATAAACTACTGTTTACAGTTTAAAGTGAGAACGTTAAGCTTTACTACGCACATTTGCGAAAAACGGCCACTTTTGGCAAATGTGCGTAGTAAAGCTTAACGTTCTCATTATAAACTGTAAATAGTAGTTCATAAAATACTTTGAAAGGTTATCTAGGATTTGGTAGTAACAAAATTTTAAATAATGTGTCCGTTTTCTTTGAAATGATTTATTTTAAATGGGGGCAGCACTGGACCCCGGAAAATTCAGGTACGGCCTTAATATAAATATAACATGCCTTTGTTTAATTTTCTCCGAATTCACCATGGAAAGATTTTTCATCATCATTATAGTTCTTGTCAGTACCTAAAGCTTTATATCCGTATGTTTCTGGAATAATGTTATTCTAAGTAATAATGTCAACAGGTCATATTAAGGCTCAACTCACACTGGCGCAGAGTTGAAGCGTCTAAAGTATATTAATCTCTATTATCCCATTCATCATCAGGTCTTTATTAGTCTCCAATGCAAGAGCACGACCCTCTCTGTACCTACTACCAGAGTCATACTTGCCCAGAGCAGTCGTGCTTAGACGAAGAAGAAGAAGAAGGAGCTTTGTTACTTGTATTTCCTAAGTCGCCTTCTACGACATCCTTGGGAAGACTTGTAGTGGTTCTATTCTACTCTGCCGGAAACCACACGGCAAATAATTCCATTATTAAGGTACTACGCGCGACGCAACTCAACTCCAGCCAAACTTGTACTATTATGTATTCTGTGGCCAAACGTAGACGCGCACGTCGAAGAGCAACAACGCGCGTATTTGAATAACACAAATGTGTACCTTAATAATGGGATAATAGAGATGAATATAAAATGTAGGACGATAAGTTTATTTCCTAGACAAATAAAAAAAACCCCCGACTGTCAAGAACGATACGACTTGATATTCGTAGCGCCAACAATTATTTGTTAGAGAAAGCCCTGACTTTCAAGCATTAGCTACCGATTTTCATTAAACATAGCTAAGAACCACCGCAAGAGAACTTGCTTTCACGTAAAAAATCGCATCGAAATCGGTCCATCCGTTCGAGCGCTACAATGCCACAGACAGACAGACAGACTGACAGACATTGGCGTCAAACTTATAACGTCATTTTTGGCAGGGACGTTAAAAAAATAAGACGCGACGCGAATCGCGGTGCTTCGACGCTTCGTCAGTATGAGTTGAGCCTAAGAGTTTAGGCGTTTCGTCTCGCCCTGGCGTCGCCAATTTGCATATGGCTTTACCATGTATCGAGGCGGGACATGATTTTGCAATATAAATTTCGTACGGGGGTGAAATAAAAGCTTGTGATTACTAATCTGTGGTGTTTTCATTCTGACGAGAAATACGGAATCTTTCGACTGAAACCAATTTAGTTGAAAAATCAAAAGCTGCTCGATTGAGATGCATGGAGACGATCATACTATCATAAGAGTAAGGGTATCTTAAAGGTTATTTGTTGTGACATTTACGTATTCATAAAAAATATCTGCTTTCCTTCAATTTGTTGCA
The DNA here is from genome assembly GCA_963576875.1 of Acrobasis repandana. Taxonomy (NCBI): domain Eukaryota; kingdom Metazoa; phylum Arthropoda; class Insecta; order Lepidoptera; family Pyralidae; genus Acrobasis; species Acrobasis repandana. Next base: position 2,438,840 of record OY756221.1, on the reverse strand, counting down.
TTCTTTGTCCTATTTCATGCTGGTCTGGGGGAAAAGAAAAAGCTTAGAATGTACCACCTGCTTTTCTTCCCGCGCATATCGTAGAATCCGATCGAGGGAATGGGTGAAAATGTAAATCATATCAATAGGCGATGCCATCACTATTTAGCAACCCATTACTATTTTGAATCATTTTTCTATCTTCCTGCCCATTATCACGATAAAAGTGGCCTTTGGGTCTTGCGGCCCTGGACTCTGTCTGCTACAAGACCCAATATACTCTGTCTGCCCCATTAGGAATTAAGACGTGATAGTTGTATCTGTTGGAATATTCAACTGATTTTAGAAGCACAATTTATTCATTAATAGGACCATACTCTATTTCTTCCTGTGACGACTATAGAATTAAAAACAAACATCTCGTGCTACAAACTGAATTCCTACAGATGTTTTAAGTCGGGCGGCGACCGTTTGTACAACTTTTCTCACAAATGTATTCCCAATAATGGTTTTACGTCAGTCAGGCGGCCGGTCGTAAAACTATCGCCAAATCGTTTAACCGGCTATTTCTTCTCGTTTTCGCATGATCTTCGGTATCCTTGGGTGACAGATATTTGTTGCGCCATTAGGAATACAAAATCACAATTTTCAGAGTTAATACATTTTTACAATTACAGAAAATTTGCTTAGTTAGTTACAATTTTTTTTATCACACAAGTATGTTACCGGTAAATAAGAATTTATTCACTCATTCCTGCAGTGCTACTTAGATACATTCGTTAGAAAACGTTGTTCAGAATGAAGAAATGATTCGACTTTAATGAACTATCTCTAAAAAATTTGCATTCAGTTATAAAAGGACTCGTACCTATGTTACAAATTCAAAGAAACATAAAACTAGCAGTAGATTCCTCTCTGTAGAAGGATAAAAGCAGTTATTTTTAGTCTCGTTCTCTTTAATATCTTCCTTTGACTGGTTTCCAATAGCAGTCCTCCATCTGGGTCTCGATGGTTTATTTATATAACAATATTGAATAGCAGCAATAAGCAATAAAAACATTAGCACATAGCAGTCATCTTTTTTTCAATGAATCGATGAATTGACGTGGTGTAATGGTCAACACGCTTGTCCGCCAATCCGGAGGTTCTGGGTTCGATCCCCAGCCAGGGCAAGTTGGATAATTGATTTTTTCAAATTGTCCTGGGTCTTAGGTGTTTAGGTAAACACCTAAGACCCAGGACAATTTATAAAAATCAATTTTATAATAAATATATATAGGTATATATATTTATTATAAAATAAAATATAGTATCGTTGAGATAGTATCCCATAACACAAGTTTAAAACTTACTTTGGGGCTAGCTCAATCAGTGTGACTGTCCCTATATATTAATTTATATTTATTTGTTTATTTATTTATTTATTTCATAAGTTGGAGCTAGCAGAATCTTACAGCTTACGAAAGTTTGTAAAACGTAAATAGAAAATCTTTTAATTAGCTTATTTATAAGACGCCAATTTTTTTTCCTAAACCATAACGAAAAAAACAAAAAAAATATATCGAATCGGTCAAGCCGTTTACGATTTTATAAAGGACATACAGACAAACATTAATTTATATATATATATATATATATATATAGATTTATTTAAACTTTATTGCACAAAAAAAAGTGTACAAATGGCGGACTTAACGCCTTATGGCGTTCTCTGCCAGTCAACCATTGGACCAAGTAGAGAAATAATTTGGTTGGTGCGATGCGACAGTGTGTAAGCAAAATTGAAAAGTATCTTTAAATACCTACAAGAATAAATCAATAATAATAAATAAATCAATGTATAGCTTTTGATAAAATTATTTATATGTTATGCTTTGCTGTTTTCTAAGCTAAATGCGATTGGTGTGTAGATCTTCTTCGATTGATCACGTCTTACTTAAAAAGTCGTTCCCACACAGTCACAGTTATAGGTTTTACTTCTAACTTCGTACCTCCATTGTTAGCATCATAAGCTGCAACATCTAGAGTCCCCCGGGACTCTCATCTTGGTCCTTGATTATACTATATATTCATTCATAAACGATGCTATGGAATGTTTTAAATTTGCAACAATTTTTCTCTATACCGATGACTCCAAAAATTACAGACTACCAGACTATGTCACACCTCCGCTCCTGCCCATCGTGCCCCACCAGCTGCACTAAGCGTGACCTATGTGAGGCTACAGACAACGCTGTGAAAGTGGCAATCTTCTGGAGGGAAAAATTTAATTACATTTTGAGCTTTTGACACGAGAAGAAGAAGACTTCAAAAATTTTCTGTTATTCAGTCTCAAACTGACTGAAAATTTTCAATGTAACCTGGAGAGACTTTGTCAATATTGTATTAAAAATAACCTTTATTTAAATGTCGATAAGTGTCAGACTATTCGTTTATATATGAAAAAAAAATGAATAATTTGAAATATAAACTATTAAACCAAAACTTAAAAAAGTGCCCGAGGTGAGATATCCGGGAATATTCCTAAACAACAGACTACTTTGAGTGTCTAGGGAGACGTTTTACTAACTTTTACTAAAAGATGTTGATGACATGTTTTATATTAATACATAAAAAAAATAAACTAAAACCTAAAATACAAATTGAATAAATAGAAAACTATAGACTAAAATTATAACTACATAAAATTATAAAACAAATAATTATATAATATTACTAAATAATTTTACTAAGTACATTTATTGTATTTTAAAACACGTCACGAATTTAATGCTACGAGTATATGCGAGATTCCCAGTTCTTTTTCAGCAGTTTTTCATGAAACATGTTGATTTAGTTTCGAATAAGTGACAAAATCTAACGAATAGATAAATGAACGCAATAGAAACGAGGCCTTAGATCAAAATAAATGCCCAGCAGCTCGCCGCTCATGACATAATAATGAAGAAGAATGGCGGGCCGCCCTTGAAAATCGAAACTTGCGCGTCCAGCCCAACCCGTTCTCGTCAACTTGTTTGCTGCACACAACTTGCTATCTTACTTTGATTTTTTTCTTAATTAGAAGAAATTCACCTCTTTTGCCGAAAGAACACTGATGCCACGTTTTAAGAATCGTGTTAAGGAGTTCTGCTAGGCTCTTTTACAGAAAAAAACTCTGATACCGCGTTTTAAGATTCTTTTTAACGAATTCTGGTCTTCTTTTAGTCTAAAAAGCGTTGACCGTTTGCTCGTCCGTAAGTCCTACTAACATTAAAACAAATGCATATTAGCCAGCAACAAATAAATATTTTAAATAAACCAGTACATTGCCTGTAGTACAATACTTAAATAAATAAAATATCTACGAACTATGATTTAATTTTTTGGGATTATTTTATTTTTTTAATAAATAAATTGTTGTTTATCAATAGATAAATAAGGACAAATCACACTATTCCTATTATTACGGCCCTGGGTTCCATCTACTGATTCCTTACTGCTTTGCAGCGACCAACAGGGACCTTAAATGAGTGTGGGATCATACAACAATGTATATGTAGTCTGCACGTAGTTTGAGTAACCATACAATATTGACGACCTCCGTGGCGTAATGGTTAACATGCTAGACCGCTAATCCGGAGGTTCTGGATTCGATCCCCAGCCAGGGCAAGTTGAAAAATGGCCTTTTTCAAAATGTCCTGGATCTTGGGTGTTTATCTATAATGTATTTATCATAAAATATAGTATCGTTGAGTAAGTATCCTATAACACAAGTTTAAAACTTACTTTGGGGCAAGCTTAATCAGTGTGACTTGTGCTTATAAAAAAAAGTATTGGTTAGTTATTGAGCCTGTATGTATGTATTAAAATGTCTTCATCTCACGTTAACCAAATTGAATTAGTACTTATTACATTTGGACATTTGCAAATACACATGCATTACAAAATCAAAGTAACTTCATATCATTGGGCAACATACGAAAGGTTGGTTTTGTAACTTATGTATGTATATCTACTTCCTTTAGTGGGCAGATTTATTATACGTAATTAAAATTGAGATGGATCGACTTGATATCTAGTATTATGTTCTAATATACAGCTGTTATAATGTTTGTTTTGCGTTTTTATTTTTTTAACGAGGAATATTTCTTTTGCTTGCTGATAAAATCAAACAATTTTTAATTGACTTCAAAAAAGGAGGAGGTTATCAATTCGAGTGTATGTTTTTTTTTTTAATTTATGTTTGTTACGCGATATTTTCGCCAATTATAAACCGATTTTGATAATTCTTTTTTTATTTGAAAGCCTTTACTACCAAATTGGTCCCATTTTAATTTGGTGAAGATATAATGAAGAACTTTGGAGATATGGAAGAAACTCCTAAAAAAATTTAAGTCTGTTGTTTTTCTTGTTAAAAATTTAATTATGTAATGATGCAGTAAGGAGTATCGGATTAATCATTTTAAGAAATTAAAAATATTTACACGTTGATGAATGCAACAGTGTGTGTTCGCCCGCTCTCGCCCGTCATCAACGCGAAAACGGGGGAGAGGTGCGGGGACGGGGAACGGGGACGCATATTGCGCGCACCTTAGGAGATTCCGTTCTGTTTACTCTTACTGTATTCTGTGGCACTGATGTTAATTGACCGAACGAGCGAAGCGTCTCAGTTTCGACACTGGCCAAAAATGATTTTGTCCGTCTGTCTGTTCGCCTACAGGACTATTTTTTATTTTTTATATATTAATTATTTTTTTTAGTCTCTTTAGGACTGCCTCCGTGGTCCAGTGGTCAAGGCGCCTGCCTTGTGATCCGGAGGTCATGGGTTCAAATCCCACTGGAAATCACACTTTGTGAAAAGTTGTTTCCAGTCTGGTTAGGATATTGCAGGCTTGAATCACCTGATTATCCGAAAAGAAAGATGATCCCGTGCTTCGGAAGGCACGTAAAGTTCACGTAAAATTTTAAGTTTTTAGTTTGTTAGTTGACATCTTTGGAGAAAACGTGCAGTGCAGTTTGTTGCCGCTTCTTCTGCACTTGCGCCTAGGAAGCGGCGTAAACTTAGCTTTAAGTAACGATTTGACGTCAACATTTGTGCAAAACAAAACAAAGTGACTATTATTAAGAGATATTATAAATATCCTATGATAATAAAGATATTTTTGAATTGAATTTGAACTTTTGAATTTTTGAAAAAAAAAAAGCCGTTGGTCCCGAACGCCATCTAGCGTTTGTACCTATCCCAGGATTAGTTCTGGTCTACCCTTTGGGTTGCGGAGGTCAGACGGCAGTCGCTCTGTGTAAAAACCAGTAACCTCGTCGAATCACCTAGGGTAGGTAGAGCGGACCCCGGGCTCTGAAGCGTAACCGCTGAGGATGCAACCGGGAATACGCTCAGATGATGATGAATTAATTTTTTTAGCTGATCGCGATTGATGATTGGGGGAGAATAGGGGAAAAAGGAGGAAACTTTGCTGTAGCGGAATTGACGGATTTCAAACAAATTTGAGAGACACACTAAGGACTTAATTCTACCTAAGATGTTGCAAAAAAACACCAAAAGGGGGAGTGGAAAGTTGAAAAGGGAGAAGTGTTACACCTTAGACCTCATCTTAGCTTCCCATCAGGCTAGATAGAGGTCAAACGCACTCAAATCTCTAATAAAAAAATTAAAGTAAAAGTTTGCTGTAGCGTTATATATGGACTGATTTCACTGAAATGGCTTTGCTAAGCCAGGGGAAAGGGATAAGTGTCAGTTATTGCATGATTATAATATAAGAGCTCTTGAGGTCTGCTGTTCACTCGCACTCACAAAACCTCTAGTTTATTTGGTTATACATATACAAGACCTTGAGATGTTGCAAAGCGGTGTAAGCAGTTTACTCAAGTTGAATATTTTTGATATTAAAAGAGTTTCTTCCATATCTCCAAAGTTCTTCATCATATCTTCACCAAATTAATATGAAACCAACTTGGTAATAAAGGCTTTCAAATAAAAAAGAGTCATCAAAATCGGTCCACAATTGGCGAAAATATCGCGTAACATACATACAAAAAAAGAAAAACATATGAATTGATAAACTTCTTTTTTGAAATCGGTTAAAAATATCTGAAAACAGAAAGATATTTCTGCACAGGTACTCAATGGATATTTTTTCGCAACATCCTACAGCGAATGCGCTCACCTGCAATCAAGGCCCAAAATCTTTGCGCACGGGAGATGGGTTTCGTTTCATTCTCCTTTCACTAATGATATGCTGAAATTGAACGACGAGTAAAGACGCGCTCACACTGTTGAAAGTTGACGAGTTAGATTGATCATAAGAACTTAACAACAACAAATGTTACTAAAATACCCGCCACATAAGTTGAACCAAAATGGCGGTCACTGCGCATACACTTTTGTCTCTAATTATACCTGCGCAGCGCCGCCATTTTGATTTAACTTATGTGCAGGTTATTGTACATACTAATCACGTTCGTCTTTCTTCCTCACGGGGTAGACAAAGCCTTGGGCCATAAGACCCAAAGGCCACGTACAGCAGAATCAAAATATAGTGACAGGCTGCTTCTGCTAGCTTCATCGTCTATTGACATGATTCCTGAGATTTTCACCTATTCTTTCGATCGGCTTTTACAATCTGTAGAAAGGACAACACAATTCAACTCAAAATATCTTTATTATCAAAGGATATTAAAGTATACCTCTTTGTTTTGTTTTGCACCAATTTTGACGTCAAATCGCTACTTACAGCTTAGTTTAGTGCCGCTTCCTAGGCGCTAGTGCAGAAGAAGCGGCAGCAAACTGCACTGCACCATTTTCTCCAAGAACGTCAATTTACAAACTTACAACTTAAAATTATATATGTGGACTGAGAAAAAATTTACTGTTATGTAATAATTTAAATTGAATACATAAATACGAGTATAAATACATAAAAAACAATATATAAAAACGATGTCGTTTGCGCCTCATTATTCACAAGGTGTATGACCAAAAGATCTGTTTCTTACCATTATTTCATCTCGTATATTTCGTTACCTATGGGTAACAATTCGCAATAAATACAGTGTTACCTTTTAAAAAGTATGATAGAAAACGCTCGTGGAGTGAGTGACGCATAATTTGACCCCCGCTATACACATATTTTATTACAAAATAATGAGTGTACAGAATGTACTGTTCATGCAACAACTCTAATCACTAAGCTTGTGTCAAAACTCAGAGACTACACAACATTCCGTAAACTAAGACAAGTATCTTTAAAAATGTGTACAAGCATTTTCCTGCGCTGTGAATCGAACCGACTTCCAATCAACGGATAAGCTTTCCCACTCTGTCTTCTGTAAATATTATATGTGTGTCAATGGTCACCCAAGAATGCCAAAGACCTTGCGAGGTCGAGAAGTAATAGCCGAAACAGTTTAAAAGATTTAGCTATAGTTACGACAGGGCGAAAAGTTTCACTGAATTTCACAAGTTAAAGGTATTACAAGTTAAGTTCAAGATATTGTTGTGTGGTGTCCGGTACAGTAGATTAGAAACACTCCAAGTCTTCCTGTGGATGATTCGTAGAAGGCGACTTAGGAAAAACCAGCTAAACAAAGCTTATGAACATTAATAAGACCTCTCCAACCCATAGGGTCATGCTCCTGCAATGGAGACTAGAGAAGATGATGATGATAATGAAAAGATTCACAGCCAGTCGCCGCCTGACGTCAGCCCTCCTTGGGAAGGCAATGAGGCGTTTTCTTTAAAAAAAATTAGTACGGTAACTTAGATGGCGCAGCAATAACTTAAATCGGTCTGTCAATATCAAATTCATTTAAACTTTTAATGGTGTTTGTTTTTGGAACTGACAGAACGATTTCAATCTTATTGAGAACGTTTAACGCCATCTATTGAGAATGTTTTTAATCTCAATTTTTTTAACTGGAAAACGCCTCATTGTAGCACGGGATGTTTGTGTTTATTCCTTGAGTCGTAATCAATAGCACACCTCGCAGGTTATTCTTCCGCTCTCTTGTCGTGTTGTGATATATTAGGCAACTGGGTCTGTAGCCGCACTCCGCACAGGTAATCAATCAAAAATTGCGCGGACGTAACGTAACTGTTTCGCTTTTATACGGGTCAGATGAAATGTGTCAAAATGGATCAACAATTTACGTTATATGCGGAACATTTATACACTTATGGCTCTGTGAGCTGTAGACCTCGCCAGTCTATCTTTGCCACACTTTGATCTGTATGTACTACTAGATAAAGAAAGTCTTTTAATTTGTATGTAAACCTGGCTTGCCAATTTTCAATACAATATTAAATAAGAAATTCAGTTACAAATGTAAGGAATCTTTTATATTACTTCCTCCAACGTTTTTCGACGAGTTTCTACGGCTCAAAACGGCAGATTTAGGTATTTTAAAGTAGAGAGCTCAATGTCTGATCTCATGAATTGACATACACGGACTAAAAGAGAAGACCCTAAATTAAGTCAATTTGATGTCAAATCGACGAGCAAATTCATACAGAGGCTGTGTCTATCTTGATCCATGGACTGTGATCTTTGCGTAGCTTAAAACTGAATAAATGTTCTACGTGAACTTTAAAACGCCCAAGGCTTGGATAAATTTTGATTCCAAGATGGCCGCCTACACATTTTTTTTGATGTTTCGTTTACTGACCGCAGTTTTTTACCCATTTTTTCAACTGGACATGGAATTTAGCCAACATCAACAGCTGCCCTGATGCCCTAAAAGCTGTTTTTTTGTTAAAACTAACGTGAGAATCGGTACGGCATTATTTAAGTATATTAATTGAAATCAATTTTTTGTGACTGAAACAATTGAATGTGAGCCGCATATAATGGTATGTATGTAGATATAATAATATTTGTATATGTATATTGATTGTGTAATATTATATAGGAAAGTTCTTTTTTTTTGTAAAATAATACTGCTGCACTTGCACCTCTTCTACCAACTTCTCGACATGTATTGTAATCAATCAAATATAAGATTGTGTGCATTAAACTTAAATAATAAATACTTATTACCAAACACTGCAAATTATGACTTTGTATACCTTATGGCCCATCACAGTGATCTTGAATTATACACCTTACAGAACACCAATTTTACCTGTGATCGACATTATGATTAAATAAATAAATAAATATATACGGACAAATAACCCAGATTGAGCTAGCCCCAAAGCACATTTAATATATGTATTGTGCCCAAAGTAAGTTCGAGACTGTGTTATGGGATACTAACTCAACGATACTATATTTTATTAGATAAACATCCAAGATACAGGCCAATCTGAAAAAGATCATTCAATCTTGACTTGACCGAGGATCGAACCCGGGACCTCCGGTGTGACGGCCTGGCATGATGACCACTAGGCCACAGAGGTCGTATTATATCACAGAAATAGTTTTACAAATGTTTAAATTCGTAGCACCCTCGTAGCTCGTAGACAAAAACTGCTCGTTGAAATCTTTTATTATCCCTGTTTGTAATTTGTTTAGGTCAAATCTTGCAAGTTAAATTTGACCCACTTCCTGGTTTCCGATTGAAATATTTTTTTGTATGCTAATGTAAATCAGATGACAATGCAATATTATTATGACAAGAAGCTGATTTGATGATGGAGCCGGTAGGTGGCTATAGGAATCCTGTTATAAAACAACGCAACCACCTCAAATTTGGGCTTATTATATTTGTCTTGATTATTACTTAGGCCAAAACTATGTGTGGTTCCCGGCATAGTAGAATAGGATCACTCCAACTCTTCCCGTGGATGTCGTAGAAGGCGACTTAGGAAACACAAGCTGAACAAAGCTCAAAAACAAACATCAATGAGACCTCTCCAACCCGTCTGGCCAGCGTGGATAGTGTAGACCAAATCCTCTGACTGCTCTGGCTAATATATATGATGAGTACTAATACCTCACAATAAAATATTGTACGAAAAAATTCGAAAAAAATAATATTTATCAATAACTAGATTTTTTTTTTTATTTGATCGATTTTTTTTTCGTGTGTGTACGTGGTACCTGCTTAACGTGCCTTGCGAAGTGACGTTATACATACTATAAGTATAAGTAATAATAGTAACTCGTCTTAATTATTAACAGGTTATCCTTGTGGTATAATTGTATATTATATTTGTATAAAAGATATCAGTTATCACGTCACAGCGGGCAGGGCACGGGTGGGCGGGCTGAATGTCACAGGTTCATGTTGGTTCTGTCTGAGGCGCATCTGTGTTGGAGGCTTTACTTAAGAAACAGGTGTACTTACGTGGGAGTAAGTAATATTGATTTTTTAAGAGTACATGGCGTCTAACAAAATATACTTACAGTTATATAAACGTCAAAACAGGCCAGGAAGCATACTGCAAAACTTTTCGCAAGAAACTGTGGTGAAATATGATAAAGTATTTTTTGTTTTCTTGTCACTGACTAAAATAAAAAGTAAATTATTAATAACATTTTTCCACGTATATTGCCATGTTTAGTTGTGATGAAAGAAGAAACGCAAGAACCCAAAGGTTTGAATGTATTAAGTCCGCCTGTTGGACTTAAAACATTTGTATGTGTGTACAATAAAGTGTAAATAAATGAATAGGTAAAAAATTTTAAAAATGCCATTTTTCAACTTGTCCTGGCTGAGGATCGAACACACAACCTCCGCAGTGGCGGACTGGTATGTTGACCACTACGCCACGAAGATCGTCAAGTAAGTTTAGTGCAGCATTGGCACGAAACGAGGTATGTCATGGGTTAGTCATACTCCGAGTCAAAGTCAAAATCATTTATTTATCTTTGGATGTTTGTATCAAGTCACAGAGTACATAAGAGTACAAAATCAAGTGATACATCGAATTAAATCGAAAGAAAAAATTGACATTTATAATTTTTTTTATAATAATTGTCAATTTTTTCTTTCGATTTCATAAAAGATGTTGACGTCAGATCATTTACTTACAGCTAAGTTAACTTCTTTACCGTAGAAAATTATCAGATTTTTCTATTCATTTATTTAATTTTATTTTAGTTTTTAAGAAATTGAATATGTAACTATATTTTCATTTATTCTTGAATAAAATCCCTGTTCTGATAAATATAAGATCTTGAGAGGTAAACATTAAGTTGCAATAAAGTATATTCATTCAATTCAATGCAAAAAATAATTCATTTTAAATCACGTAAAATGCTGTCGTTGTTTTCGTTTGACATTGAAATAGAACAACACTATCGGACGACTGTCGTTTTATTTTCTTAGAGTAAAGGCCCTGATCACTTGTTCATCTACTTCGGCCGTTGCTCTTTCGACAGTAAAATAAATAAAACTAACGTACAGAAGTCTCACTCAGTAAAGAAATTCAAAGAAAAATGTACTCAATGTGGCTACGATATGGTTTAATTTAGCTCACGTCAGAACACAGCACCTTTTCGCATAGATACCTAGACATCCATTGCAAGCCAATTTCATTCTTAAATAATAAATTATTTATTTTAATTTGTAATTTCATTTTTAGGTGTAATTGTTTATTAATTTTATAGTACTAGTTAGCCTTGTAACGCCTGAAATACAGGATGATTTTCATCCTAGCTGAGGTACCATTAATTTATATTACCTTAATATTAACAATGTATTGTTAAATGTATAAATGTAACATACCATATTATTTGAATAAAGATTATTATTATTATATTCTTATTACTCTGGACATACGATTCGTATAACTGAATTTACCACCCGGAGGAGCCGCCTGCGCGCATAGTAATAATGTAGGTACATTTTCGATACCTAAACGGGGAGTGACACAGGCCTGGTAAAAGTCTGCAGTTGAATGACTCAATGCTCATCCGTTTTTTTTTTTGTTTTGTTTTTGGTACCTAAGTTCCGAGAATATCTGCAGAAAACGCCATAAAAATGGTCGAGTGCCTGTCGAGATTAAGGTGAGTCATTTTATAAATTAATGTGATTTATTTACATAAAAAAATTGTTTTAGGTACTTTTTTGGGCATTATTGTTATCTTAATTTAGTATTGAACTTTCTGACAATAAATTTAACGTTATCCAGATAAAAAATGTATTAAAAATCAACCTATACGAGGATACCAATTACGAGACAGAAAATGTAATTTCACGAAATTCGTAAAAGTATATTACGAATTGCATGAAATTACATTTTCTGTCTCGTCTGTCAATTGAAAGTCGAAAAGTGAAGAAGGATTGGTTTTAATTATTGATATTAATAACATTACAATGTTCAATATTGCTCTATGTAATTTGTTTTTCACACCTGTATTCATATACACGTGAATTAAATTAATTGCTACTTCGTTGGTCACGAAACCTGAGGGATGTTTCACAAGAGCATACTTAGTGTCCTGCCCGCTTGGAAAACCGTACCAATCCTGAAACTAAGCTGAACTTTAGCATGACACTGTTAATAAACCCAGATAAACGACCTCCCAGGGATAACGGAAGAGTTTTGTGTCTTGTTTGCAGATGATGTGTCAGTACTTGTTTCATCATGTGATGTAACCACACTACAGAATAAAATAACTTCTACTTTAAGCATTATAAATGAATGGATGGCAAATCACAACCTTGAAATCAATCGGCGGAAGACCAAACTTATCTCATTCTACCCTCATCAAAGAAAACCAATCGACATAAAAATTAATTTTGGTGGCGCGGATTTGGAAGTTGTCAATGAATTCAATTTGCTAGGCTTAACAATAGATAAACACCTAAATTGGAAACAACATATACGAATGACTCGCCGAAAACTTGCAAGTTTTGCATACGCATTAAAAGAAATAAAAAAAACGACTGACTTAAAAACAGCCATCTCTACCTACTACGCTCATGCTAACGCCTCACTGAGCTACGGCATATTGCTATGGGGAGATAGTACTGACTCGCAAACTTTATTCTGAGCACAAAAAAGACTAATAAGAATACTAACCAATATAAGAAAAAAACAAAGCTGCAAACCTCATTTCAAACAACTAGGGATATTGCCTTTACCCTGTATTAATATCCTAGAAACTTGTAAGTTCGCGCGCTATAACCAAATTTTTTTCAAAAAAAGACGAGATATTCCTACTAGGTTTAATCTAAGACATATAAACAAATTACAGTTGCCTAGTTCCAAACTGAAATTACATTCAAATAGCCCTTTAGCAATGTCGGTAAAAATATACAATAAACTTCCAGATCGAATAAAAAATGAAGTTAACGATAGCAAATATATCAAAGAAATAAAACAAATTCTTCTATCCAAATGCTACTATTCAGTATCAGATTACCTTAATGATAAATTGACATGACAGAAAAAGATATTTGGAAATTACAAATGATAAATAATAATATATATAAATTACGGTACATTGATGAATATGCGTATACATAAATATAAAAAATAAAATAAAAAATACATATATCTTAAAGTACAAATACCTATAATACAATACAATCTAAATACATTATTAAATGACGGACATAAAATACGTACATATATAATTAAATGATAGTTATACAGATAAAAACTAATAAAAACTGAATGTTGATTTACTTCAAGGTACTATACTAACAGTCACACGATTCCTCCTCTCTCCTATTGCAGCGCCCAACAGGGTCCTTAAGTGATTGTGGAATCATCTATGTATCAACTTGCTATCTAGTTTGCATGTATTCATTTGTCATTTAAGGAAGCAATAAATTATTGAGTATTGAGTATAAAGTTTACATCGCGTGACAGTCTAGTTCCATCCCGCTCGTTGTTATTACGGAGAACGAGATAGTAATAAATGTTACTAAAATGGATTGGATCCGGAAAGAGTATATTAGAGGGAATCTAAAGGTGGCGCCGATTGTCGACAAATTAAAAAGCCATCGCCGAACATCTAGCATCTAGTTAAAATTGAAAGTAGACGGGTATAGAGGAAAAGGACGATCGAGAAATACGTGGGAAGAATGCGCGAGATCGGATATGGGGGAACGGGGGTTAGTAACGAAATGGGGAAGGCCATGCAGAAAATTATGGAGGGAGTTGACATACAGAGCCAACCCCAAATAGGGAAAAGGGTAGAGAAGAAGAAAGAGTAATAGATGATAGTGCTCGATAAACGCTATCGCTAATGCCATGTTAAGGGGGCTGGAAGGCTTACTTATTGAATTAAATTCAATTCAAATTGTTTATTGTTTCCATGTGTGGTAAAGGTTTACAAAATCACTATAAATAGTTATGTACAGCATGGAACCCTGCAAGGGCACTACAATTAAATATATCTACTAACATTATATAAACACAAAGTAATATCTAAACCAATCCAAATAATATTAAACACTTATAGTAACAAGTTTTAAAAGCAGTGTCAGTAAAAATAGATTTCATCTCAATGTCATATTAATTAAATATTGATGCTAATTGGTAATTTTTTACACAATAATAATATTCTATGTGCAAGTAATAGGTAGGTATTTATTTGCCAAAAAACTCTTCCAGAGTATAAAAACATTTATCTATCAAAAAATCCTTGAGAGATGTTATGAATTTCTTTTTATCTTTTTCAAGTGCAGTATGCTCTGGTATTTGATTGTATATTTTTACACACATCACCAATGTACTTGAGCTAACTAATTCTAGTCTGCTAGATGGAAGGCTTAGCTTTCCCTCGAAACGTGTTTTCATATTATACTCTCGTTCCTGTTTTCTCGTTTTAAAAAGTGTTATATTATTTTTAACAAATTTGCAAATCTCGAGTATGTAGATTCCCGTCAAAGTTAATATTTTATATTCAATAAAGTAGGGTCGACAACTGTCAGTCCTATTCCTTAGGTTCGCTAAGATTCGAATGCATTTCTTCTGCAATGTAAAAAGTTGGTCAGCGTCAGTACTATTTCCCCATAGGATGATGCCATACTGTAGCTGTGAGTAGGCAAAGGCATAGTACGCGGAGAGTGCAGCTTTTAAATCAGTGCTGCGCTTTAGCTCTAACAATGCATATACAAAGCTAGAGAGTTTACTTTTTATTTTTTGAATATGAGGTTTCCAAGTAATACTCGTATCAAGTTCTATACCTAGCAATGTACAGCTGTCAACACAATTTATAGTACTTCCATTAAATACAAAATTAATTCTTAATGCGGGTTTTTGGTAGGGTCTAAATTGCATAATTTTCGTCTTGGATAAGTTTATTTTTAAGTTATGATCCTCTAACCAGTTAGTTATGTCAGCAAAAATTTGGGAAAGATTATTATTTAATGTCAAATTACTTTCAGAGGAGAACACAATAGAGATGTCATCAGCAAAAAGAATACAATGTTCGTTTATCACTTTAGGCAAGTCGTTAATATATATTAAAAAAAGAAGACAACCAAGTACACTGCCTTGCGGGATTGAATTGGGCATATCACATTTGCTAGAGCGATAGAGTGCGGTCGATCCAGATTCAGGATTAGTGTGTTCGACTTCCACACATTGTTGGCGATTGGTTAGATAGGATTCGAACCAGTTATAGGCAATTCCCCTTACACCGATGCCATAGAGCTTTGAAAGTAGGATCCTAAAGTATATTCTATCATATGCTTTAGTCATATCCAGTAGGAGACCTATTGCATATTTTTTGTTATCTATACATTCCAGCGCTTTTTGCATAAAATGATACACGGCTTGACTGGTAGAACAATTTTTTCTAAAACCAAATTGGTTTTTATCAAGTTTATTATTTTTTTCACAAAATGAATATAGTCTGTTACTCATAGCCGTTTCTACAATTTTTGCAGCAGTTGTTGGAAGTGCTATTGGACGAAAATTATCTGGATTAGTCGTGTCTCCTTTTTTGTGGATGGGTTTGACAATGGTTACTTTTAGTTTATCAGGGAAGACGCCATCCCGAAATGACTGATTAATTAATAGCATAAAAGGAAGGGCTAGTTCATCAACACATTTTTTAATTAGTAGTGGAGGCAGTTCATCAATTCCAGAGCTCCGTTTGTTTTTTAGGTTTTTTATAATAGTTGTGACCTCCTTTAGATCAGCTGGCCATAGGAAAATTGAACTAGTAGTGGGATTTAGAACTGGTCTTCCAGGTGCTAGGTTTGGTGCTATATTATTACTGATTGTCGCGAACATATTGTTAAAGTAGTTAGCGATTTCCAATGGGTCAGTTATGATTTTATTGTCAGCCTTTAATTGCATGTTTTTTCTATTCATATTTTTTCCTTTATTTGTTTTATCTTTTATTATTTTCCACATCGTTTTAGTAATATTTGTCGATTTTTTAATTTTATTTGTATATTGTAATTTTTTTGATGTCATAACTGCTCTTTTTAAAAGTTTTTCATAACATTTATAATGTTTAATTAATAAAGGATTATTTGTTTGTGTCAGAAAAGATCTAAGAAGTCGTTTATGTCTACATGATTTTTTGATGCCAGGTGTAAGCCAACCCTTGTCATTGTTTTTTTTTATTTTTATTCGTTTTTTCGGTATAGTTTTTTCTAGGATAGTTGTAAGTAAACGGTGCAGAGAGTCGTAGTTTGTATTAATATCCTGATCCGGTTTGATAATATTATTCCAGTTTATGTTTTGTAATTCGAGCCTAAATTTGTTCATGTTTGTTTCACTGTATATCCTTTTTTCTATCCACCATGTATCTCTAGGTTTTTTTACTGGTGTCGAGGATATGGAGACTAAAACGCTTCTATGATCCGCAAAGCCGTTATCTTGAACAGATATTAATGTTTTTTTTTGTCGAAAGTTTGTGAAAGCTAAGTCTATGCACCTAGCACTTTTTTTGGTGACGCGAGTGGGCTCATTAACATATTGTTCAAAGTTATATGACAACATAATATCTAGAAAAGTTTTTGCCTTAGATTATTTTTTGTCTAGTACATGTATATTGAAGTCACCCACCATAAGTATATCTCTATTACCGTCTTTTAGCATCAACAAATTCATAAGGTTTGTAAGACAGTTACAAAAATATTCAAATTGCCTTTTGTTATCTGGATAATAGACAATAATAAGTAACAAGTTTAGTGGATTAGTGATTTGTACTGCACATACTTCAAAAATATACTCCCTCGTCATATCTACTATATCTCTACGCTCATGACAGACAACATCCTGTCTTACCAATATACATACTCCACCACATTCATGGTTTTCGCGGCAATACGATGACATCAGTTGGAATCCACTGACGTTTATAAGATCTACGTTATTTTTAGTAAGCCATGTTTCTGAAATACAGAATGCATCGATGTTAGCAACATCTTCTAGGTATGCTTCTAATAAGTATTGCTTTTTCATCAAACTACATATATTTTGACTAAATATGGTAAAATTAGCGAAAAAATGGTTGCCTGTAAAGTCGGTTTTACGGGCGAAGATTTTACGTGACAACGGCGGCAGACCGATCATAGTTGAGTGGGAGAGAGACGCAAGGCATTCGGCGGGCCTCTCTCTCGTTCGGTGACTCATCGTAACGTTACCGAGCGTTACACTTTTTCATAAGTGACTCCCAGCCGCAACCTAATTTAAGACGTTGTCACGTCAAAAGAGTCTTCTTTGGAGCGATGGTTGCAGTGGCTGTCTGGGCACCCGAAGTCGTAGCTGGTCTTGCTGGGCTGGTGACTATCTCACAGACGCTTTCGTCTCCAATAAGAGGTACCTTTTCATATAGAGTTACCTTTTCAAATTGTATTACTTATTTCTAATAAGTATTTTAAACAGTATTTTATTTTTATGTTATTATGCATTTTTAATTTGTCAGAAAACGTTTGTAAACATTTTTAACAACAGTGTAGGAGCACAATATCTGTTATGGGTAACTATAGTGAATTAAGGCCGTACCTGAATTTTCCGGGGTCCAGTGCTGCCCCCATTTAAAATAAATCATTTCAAATAAAACGGTCTCCGTTTTCTTTGAAATGATTTATTTTAATGGGGGCAGCTCTGGACCCCGGAAAATTCAGGTACGGCCTTAATATGTTTTAGTGTTTTAACGTTAGTACGGTTAGCTAAAGGGGCTCCAAACGTTTCGGTATCCGGATCGGGACAAAACGGTGCTAATTGGACGGTGCGATTGGTCCTCACGACTTAAAACTGACACAATACACACATTGTCTGCCTAATTGTTATGACTTGAGAAATGAACCACTAAAGTAAGGCTCTAAAGGACTTGTATCCAGGGTCGTAAAATAATTGTTAAAGAATAAAATGGACTGCCGTAAATTAGCTTTATTTTATTTGGTTATCTAATTTCCTCTCGCCATTTTAAAGTTTATTAAAAAGAATTTCATTTTTATTTTATTTTTCGTTTATTGATAAACCAACGGTCTTATTGTTACAAAATATACTATAATTAACAATTTTTGGCCCTATAAAGTATAATATGTATTTTAAGCTTACAGTAATTTTTATCAATGTAGGTAGATGGTAACGTTAAACGTTAGGGGTGACGTTTGACGACCTCCGCGTGGCGTAATGTTAACACGCTAGACCGCTAATCCGGAGGTTCTGAGTTCAACCCCCAGCCAGGGCAAGGTGGAAAATGGTCTTTTTCACATTGACCTGGGTGTTGGGTGTTTATCTATACCTATTTGTACTCATCATAAAATATAGTATCGTTGAGTTAGTATCCCATAACACAAGTTTGAAACTTACTTAGGGGCTAGCTTAATCAGTGTGATTTGTCCCTATGTATTTATTTATTTATTAACGTTGATTACAATAACAAAACAAGATTACATACTTGCTTGACTAATTTTAAGTAGGTAAGTAAGGTATTCGGGTACATTCTAAGTTTTTTTCCAAGACCAGCATTAAGGCCGCACCTGAATTTTCCGGGGTCCAGTGCTGCCCCCATTTAAAATAAGTCATTTTAAAGAAAACGGAGACATCATTTAAAATTTTGCTACTACCAAGCCCTAGATAACCTTTCAAAGTATTTGTGAACTACTGTTTACAGTAGTTACTACTGAGCCACCCAGGGAGGGAGATTTGGTATTGTTAACAGAGGCAAATCTGCCATCATTACTTTGGCGCCGAGGGCGCATTTTGTGTTTGATTTTTGGCGGAGACGGAACTCCGCGTGTGGCTGAGGTGTTGGTCGAGGGTTCGGTTCTGCGGAGAGCCGTATCCTCTCTTTCTCGCCTCCCCATGAATAAAATGTAGTAAGCTAGCGGTCTGCTTCTCAGACCGGGACGGAGGGATGTTTTGGATAAAAGTACTTATTGTTAGGAGACTAGCGGCATCTGCGTGTGATCTCCACAAACACGGGCAAGATTATCGATTTAGCGATATTCCGGCTGTGGGCGCCCGGCCGAGCGCGGATTGTCTTTGCCCAGTCTGGACGGACGCCATTATGACAGGTTCGCTGGCCCGTCGCGAGAAAGTCGATGCCGGCATTTTTGTCCTTGGTATATTGCGAATATTTCGTGAAGAATTATCGCTAATTATTGTTTGTTGTGTGTGCCCAATTTGTTTGAAACGGCGTGGAGCCGGGAATAGTTCGTAGTACGTATAAAAACAGTGATATATGTCAAATGTGAAACGCGGGACATTGCGTCATTATAAATTGTTGGTTTTTTGCCTATTGCCTGTGTGGAACGGAAGTATTTGTAAATTGACTATAAAAGGAACTAATTTTGGTGGCGTGGATGCCCATAAATGTATAAACAGTGATAAATGTTTGAATCGGAGCGAGGGACACCCCATGTTACGTTCCGCTGTTAGGTTATGTACTTAATCTTGAAGTGTCAAGAAGAAGATGAAATTTGTTGTGCTGTGGTGAAGTGGTGCTATAAATACGACGTATTCGTTTGGGGCGACATACATGAGCTCATGGGTAGGTTCGCTTAGGGACCCCTTTTCTTCACCACTGACTTGGGACCCGTGGTGGGACCTAAAGCCGTCGCCAGCCCCGAGGACTTCGGGCTCGACGCGAAAGCCAGGCGAGGCTGCCTGAAGACAATATGGATGCTGTAAGTTTTATCTTAAGTTGTTTCCCATTTGTAATTAGTTTAATTACTTTTAATTAGATTTAAGTTTAAGTTATAATTAGGTTAGGAGGTTCCCTGGACCTTATCTAGGGTGGTAGCAGAGTTAAAGAAGATTTTTTAGGTTATATCTATAACTTAGTTATTTTTATTTATAATTGCAGTAATGGTGTCTATCAAGGAGTCCAACGCATGTTTAGAGGTTTTCTTTAATATGAAAATGACCACTTCTGATTGACGTTTTAATAGGCTCACATTACTTTGTATCATGGGTATAGTGGATATTTAAAAGGATGCCAACGATTTCAATTCCACCCTGTATTTATTTACCTAAATAAGAATAAAATAGTTAACAATTTGCTTCATCACCATCATCATATCAGTCACAGGTAGATGCTGGACATAGGCTTCCCCCAAGGATTTCTAAAACGACCGATCGGAAGCGGCCTGCATCCAGCGTTTTCCTGCAACCTTGCTCAGATCATCCGACCACCTAGCAGGTGGGTGTCCTACGCTGCACTTACCGGTACGTGGCCGCCATTCGAGAACCTTTCTGCCCCATCGGCCATCGGTTCTTCGCGCCATGTGCCTCGCCCATTGCTACTTCAACGAGCTCATCCGCTGGGCTATGTCTGTGACGTTAGTTCTTGACAATTTGCTTAACCTAGTTGAACTTACTCGTATTTTTATTAACCTAGATAAACTTGTACATACATAAGTACTTTTGGACCCTGCACTGAACGCTGCTTGTATCGCAGTGGTCCATGTTGTTTTCGTTCGTTACCAGTTTTTGTTTTTTACAATTTAAATCAAGATATCATCGGTTCAATATTATTTTAAATTAATATAATAATATAAAAAATAAAACATCTAATGTGTGTGGGTGGGTGGCGTGATGGCGTCCATTGCAGGACATAGGCTTGCTCCGAGGATTTCTAAATAACCGGTCGAAAGCGACCTGCGTCCAGTGTTTTTCAGCGACCTTGGTCAGGTCGTCTGACCTCTGACCAGGCCTTATGTATGGTTTTCCGACACTTGCCGCCAGTACGTTACGTGGTAATATAAAATTGATACCTTGGCCATCTTCCAAAAAGTATTATATCAACTGTCATCTGTCTGTCAGTATGATAAAATATATATCAATGTCATACCGGTAAAATAAAATTTCAAACTATTTATAATTATATTTGCTTTGCTGTTTAGGGTAAAATCAAAGTAAAATACACATTTTTTACGTCACCCAGCCGCTTATCAAGGCGCGTTAATCAAACCGAAGCTAATTACAATTGCAGATAACATGTATTATTTAAGTCACTCGCTGCGCGCCCATACGCGACCGCAGTCCCTTCACGATGGCGAATTTGGCTGTAAAAAATACAACGCTTCTATCAAAAGTAGTGAAACATGTAAACGGTTGTGCAAAGAGACTTTCGTCGCATTTTACTTACTTCCCTGACAATGAAAAACCCGTCGATGGTAAGTTTTGGTTAAAGTTTCGTATATCAATCTATGATGTCAATTCTTGCCTATGAACTTTCTCTTTTAACACAGGTAAAGGAAAATACGGTAGGTGTACATAATTAATTACATATACATACATATAATTAATAAAATGTATGTACTCGGTTCTTGTCGCGGCGAATACTAAATGCCGCTATAACAACTCTTATTCCTCTAAAACATGTGACTGGCTACCGTATTTTCTGATTCCCACTTTCTATCTCTCCCCACTATCTTGCAAAACTTGCCTAAAAGCTCAACTACAGGCTCAACCCTTTGCTTTTTCCTGCATGTAAGTGATAAATATGAGAATTTTATTTAGGTATGTATGTAAACAAACCAAGTATAAATAATAAACTACAGTAAAACTTTAAAAGTAATTGATTGGTTGTATTGTAGTGTAAAATTTTTTGGGAATTCATTTTACTCTTGAAAGATCGATCAACATGTGTGGTAACATTCTTCTGATAAGATAACATAAAGAAGTAAAGTTTTCATAATATATGATGATATCAGTTAATGTAGCTGATTAATGGTTAACACTGTTGCCCGCTACTCTGGATGTTCTAGGTTCAATCTCTGGCCAAGGCATGTCGGAGAATGGCCTTTTTAACTTGTTCTGGGTCTATCTGAATATATTTTTAAGTACAGTGTAAACTCTATGTGACATCACTTGATTTAACGGCCAATTCCTTAAAACGTCGAAATTCCTAGGCTCTGGTTGGTTTGCTATGTTTTCCACACAATGACACGCCTTATGTAGCGTCGCACCCACTCCAAATAACGTCGAAAATACGTTTCTTCATTCCATATTACGACAACTCTCTATAACGTCGTAAAATGTGCAGTCGCTTCAGTGACGCTATATAGAGTTTACACTGTATTTATAATTAAATATTTTCCATCTTATTATTAAGTATGCACTAACTTTATTAATAAGTTTAAATCAAGGTAGTCTTTATTATTAGTTAGGGTCTTTGGTTAGGGTGAGAAATGTTTATTAAGAAAAAAATAAAATAAATACAATTGAGATTAAACTACAAACTAAACCTCAAAATAAAACCTAATCTAAGTTATTGATTTAAAAATCTGAAAGATTATGACCGTGCGGCATGGTCCCAAGAACGCTGGCTGCGTTTCCTCTCTGGATAGCTATGCTAATTCGTTGAGAAAAGAAGCAGCTTTATTATTGTATAGTTATAGATGGAGCAACTATTATTAAGACCTAGGGGTAAGGGTAGACCGAGGGCCAGCGACCTTAGCATGGCATTTTAAACCAAAGCATGCTTGCATGAGAGTTAGGCATGAGCGTTTATAATACGTTTTACGAATAAAAGTTATTTTGTCGCTCAATTTTATCTTTGTTTAGTAAGGTAAATTACACAAAACGACAAATTATAAGGATAAAAATTTGTCGCCATACCCATAATAGCCCAACAGGTATAAATTTTTTATTGAATGTTAATTTCAGGAGAAACCACCAAGATGAACATGATGCAGGCGATAAACAACGCGATGGACCTCACTCTACAAAACGACCCCACCGCTGTGCTGTTTGGGGAAGACGTCGGCTTCGGAGGCGTGTTCCGCTGTGCATTGGGACTGCAGGTAATGTATTACAAGTCAAATGACTAACAAACATCCCATGCAACAACTGACGACCTCTTTGGCGTAGAGCTTAACACGCCAATCCGCCACTCCGGAGGTTCTGGGTTCAATTCCCATCCAGGGCAAGTTAAAAATGGCCTTTTCCAAATTGTCCTGGGTCTTGGATATTTATCTATAAGTATGGTTTAAGAACTTTTTTTTTTCAATAGGTATACATTATTATAAAATATAGTATTGTTGAGTTAGTAATCTTAGTTTGAAGTTAGCTCAATTAAATGTGATTTGGCCTTATCTATTTATCTATTAATAACTGGTTTTAAAACTTTTAGCACAATTGCTTTCTCAGTTTGACAGGCTGTACTTGTATAGCCATACCACAACTAAATAATTTTAATTTCAGACACGATGTATTTTGTTAATGAATAAATGAAATAGGTACCTACTCGTATGTAAAAAAAATATGAAAATGGCTCGCTCTTTTTCTTCTTCACTTTGAAATGAGAATGTCTATATGTGGTCAAAACATGTAGCTTAACAAAAAACCTGCTCTCTCTTTAGTAATATATTTTTTATGTATTATTGTTATCATTTGTGAATGGTTTTCTAAGGTTCAATTTACATTGCGGCAGAGACGCAGCGATTCGCTGACATCGTAAATAGCATAATGAACTTTATGTCCATCGTATAATGTTCAAACTAAATTTGAGCTCAAAAAGTCGTCGCGCGTCAAGCGGCAAATTCTCGCGAAGTCGCCGGAAAACGCCGGGAGTTTAGTTTGAACATTATACGATTGACATAAAGTTCATTATGCTATGTACGATTTCGGCGAATCGCTGCAACTCTGCCGCAATGTAAATTGAGCCTGAAATATGCAGCAAACTTAGAGTAAAAGTAAAGTAAAAAAGTAGTTTATTTTTCTACAACAATCTTACATGTATCATAAACAAAGAAGAAAATCAAAAAAATGTTTTTTATGCAGATTGGAGGAGACTGGAGCCTGATGAAGGCAGGGCCTGTATCCATCGAAATATAATACTCTAGAAACCTAACGCTCCTACATTCACCGTTTCGATTCTGATTCCATTTACGCAAACAAACGAACAGTAATTACAACGAAACACTCGAACGCACTCATAGACAAAGATGCATGCGATTGCTCGCGACAAAGTCACGCGTCGTCGTCTGTCGGGTGGGGCACTCAACGCAACGAGCGGTGAGATACAACGCGCGGATGGTACCTATTATGCAGTACGCTACGCTTAATTAAATAACCTTATTTACGTGTAACTTTTTTTTTAATAACTAATTTTCATGGCTGTATGGCTTCTACACCACTTCACGGCACATGACGGCATTTTTAATGAATCGATTATCGCAAAAACACGGTAATGCATATCGCGTGGAATGATTTTTCGGGATTACTTACGATTCTAGAGAATTATTGTTCGTAGCCTGTACCACAGTACTCCAGTGCTCCCCGCCTCTGGACAGTTACATTTCGAGGGTGAATGGAAAGCTGCCAATCCATTAAGTAACGTTGCTATCGGCTTCGTGTATTTTCCAAACTCTCCCATCTCAGCGTATTCCCAGATGCATCCGAGCTGTGATGCTGTGATGAAGTCCGGAGTCCGCTTTCCTGCTTTTCTTTCTCCACTTCGCACGGTCTTGAGCATCCTTGGTTGTAAGACTATTGGCACGCATGTCATCCGTGATGCCGTCAAACCTGCATTTCTTTGGTCTACCACGTCTTCTTCCGGATATCACCATCAATGGATGGTGATATCTATCTATCTGATGGATAAGATTGGGCAAAAGTCAGTAAGGTGGGACATAGACTGTATACACATACCGCAGCAGCAAAAAGGATGGGTGTTACGAATCGTTTAAAATTTTTGTTTCCAATTTCACTTCGCCGAACATTATTGGCCTAAACTTATAATGCAAAATTATTGTTTAGCCTAATTGATGTTTTTGCACAATAATAGTAAAGCCTCCCTCCAGCCTACCTAGTACCTAAAAAGACAAAACATTGTATTGAAGCCCACAAAACTGATTCCCTAGCCGACCTACAAATATAATATCGAACAAATCTCTTAGTTCATTTGCGAGATAACCATTTAAAACAGCAAAGATAACATAACGCAAACAAGTGAGTACACTTATCAGTTGTTTGTTATTGTTACTATGTGGTACTTCATTAAACGTTTTACTTCATGAATCACATTTTGGACTGATTTTAAATTTATTCGAAAAGGCAAAAATTCGAATCATGTTAATAGGTGAGGTGGGTTGCAACCCATCCTGATTCCTTTTTCCACCTTCTTGCCCACCATCACGCTAAAAATGGCCTTTGGTTCTTGCGGCCCTGGGCTCTGTCTGCTTAGAGCCGCAAGACCCAAAATCTGTCTGCCCCATCACTACATAGTATAAAACAAAGTCGCTTCCCGCTGTCTGTCTGTCCCTATGTATGCTATAGGTCTTTGAAAATCAGGGCTTAGTCTAGCAAATAATAGATGGCGCTACGGATATCAAGTCGTATCGGTAGTTCCGCTACTCTTGACTAGATGGCGTTCTTGACAGGTTTTTTTTTAATTTGCCTAGCAAATAAACTTGTTTTTGTTTTCAGGAGAAATACGGCAAAGATCGCGTGTTCAATACACCGCTGTGCGAGCAGGGCATCGCGGGGTTCGGCATCGGGCTCGCCACGGCCGGCGCCACCGCCATCGCAGAGATACAGTTCGCAGACTACATATTCCCCGCTTTTGATCAAGTAAGCTCTGCTCTCAACAGTATCAAATCCAGCTGTTTGCTGGTAGTGATGTGCCGCTGGAAATATGTCAAATTGTAAATTTACGGGAATATTATAATTCTATAATATATATTTAATAAGAAATTAGAGAAATTTCTACCAAATTCTGTTTTAAGAGTCCACGCCCACCTTTCAAACTCCCTTTCTTTATAAAGTCATCATCATTCAGTTCTTCTTTTCATTAGCTATTTCTTCGTTATTATATTAATTAGTATATGTGTTGTGTAAGTAGGTATTTACTCTGATATTTTTATATAATATATATAATAGCTTGTATGAAGTACTTAGTATTTTTGATGTAAATATATAGGTATTTATAGCTTTTGCGCCACACAATTTTCTCTGCTTATCCCTATGGTTGACTGGGAGAAAATGCTCTTAGCATTAAGTCCGCCATTTGTTAAAAGTATATTTTTACTTTGGAACAATAAAGTTTTATAAATAAATAAATATTCTCCTAAATTCTCATCTTTAGGGTTATTTCCTGTAATGTTTACGGGAATATTCCCAAAGTTTCCAAGGACGGCACATCACTATTTGATGTAAATATATGGGTATTTATAGCTTTTGCGCCACACAATTTTCTCTGCTTATCCCTATGGTTGACTGGGAGAAAATGCTCTTAGCATTAAGTCCGCCATTTGTTAAAAGTATATTTTTTACTTTGGAACAATAAAGTTTTATAAATAAATAAATATTCTCCTAAATTCTCATCTTTAGGGATATTTCCTGTAATGTTTACGGGAATATTCCCAAAGTTTCCAAGGACGGCACATCACTATTTGTGGGCTCGTCGCCGCCATCGTGAAGATACTGTTCGCATACCACTTATATGCTTTTGATCGGGTAAGATCTGCTCTCAACAGTAATAAAAAGAGAGAAGGCCTAAACTTTGGAAGAGAAGCCACCCTTGACCATCTTTGTCACCCCGCGAGAAGAATTATCACCTGCCGGACTAGTATGGCTACGGCGACAAATTTTTATCCTTGTTATTTGTCGCATTTCGCGTAATTTACTTTACTAAATATAGATAAAATTGAGCGACAAAATACTCGTATCTTTACCCGTTTTAGACCCATATAATACGCAGATAATAATCAATTTTTAATTGTGCCATTAAGCTTATGTTTACATATTCACATGTAGATAAACATTTAACGTTAATACAGGCTGACTTTTAAACCACCAGCCAAATTTCTGGAGCAAGTTCAGTCCATGATACTGAACTACTTTCCATAAAAACAATTAACGAAAAACTAAAATAAAAATTCGCCTTTTCATACAAATCAGCGCTCAGTCAAACGGGTTTTCTATGGGAGGACGAAAAATTTTTATCGATTTTTAATAACTTTTTTTATAGAAAGTAGTTCAGTATCATGAACTGAACTTGCTACAAAAATTTGGCTGGTGGTTTAAAAGTCAGCCTGTATATCAATAAATGTTTGAGTTAAATTTATGAAATTGTGTGATCTGTCCCTAAACATATATTTATTTATCCTACGATACTTTGATGTGATTTCCAAAGAAATTAAATACAATCTAGAATGAATATGAGTAATAATCTCAAAACTAACACATTAAAAATTAAACTTCATGCCACGTACATAAAGTTTTTATTTCCATAATGCTTCTGTTGAAATACCTAAAGTTTGCGGGAAAGGGACACCTACAAATTATACACATCTCTCGGGAACATCTTTGCCACTTTGGAGGCATTCTAGATTATTAAAATTTTTTGATGATTTTTGTTTTAGATAGTAAACGAGGCAGCCAAAGCTCGCTACCGCTCGGGCGCGCAGTTCGCGTGCGGCGCGCTCACCGTGCGCGCGCCGTGCGGGGCCGTGGGGCACGGCGGGCTGTACCACTCGCAGAGCCCGGAGGCCTTCTTCGCGCACGTGCCGGGGCTCAGGGTGGGCACACGTTACTTTATATTGACGACACGAGACTATCGTATCGTATCGATAAACGCTGTCGCCCGTGCCATGCTAAGGGGGCTGGAACGCTTAATTGTAATAGTAGATTATTATCTGAGTCGACGTGTGGTTCCCGGCAGAGTAGAAGAGGACCTCTCCACGTCTTCCCGTGGATGTCGATGGTGCAGAAAGGTACTCCAATGAAGGCCACTGAACCGGCAAGCGCAGTGTAGGACACCCGTGGCCACAGAGCTCCTCCTTCGTTTTTAGGGTTCCGTACCCAAAGGGTGCAAACGGGACTTTATTACTGAGACTCCGCTGTCTGTCCGTCTGTCACAGGGCTCTATCTCTTGAACCGTATTAGCTATACACTTGAAATTTTCACCGATCATGTATAACTGAGACCGCTATAACAGCAGACTGAAAATAAAAAAAAAGTTAAGAATTAAAGGGGGTCGCCATACAAAAAACGTGTTTTTTGAGCGTTTTTAACTACATAAACAAAACATAAAATTTTCACAGATTATGTATTATTATGGCCGCTATAACAATAAATACTAAAAATAAGATAAATTTAAAAATTAAAGGGGGTCGTCATACAAAACACGTACATATACAATTTCTGCAGCGTTTTAAAACATTGTACGGAGGTACGGAACCCTTCATGTACGAGTTCAACTCGCACTTGCCCGTTTATTTAAATGAACATGAGTCAAACACCCTCAAACTCGTGTCGGCAGGTGGTGGTCCCCCGCGGGCCCGCGGCCGCCAAGGGCCTGCTGCGGGGCTGCGTGCGCGCGCGCGACCCGTGCGTGTTCCTGGAGCCCAAGACCCTGTACCGCGCGGCCGTGGAAGACGTGCCTACAGGGGACTACACGCTGCCGCTGGGGAAGGCGCAACTTTTGAAACAAGGTACAGATAAACTAACACGTCTTTATCCCTAACAGGGCAGACGAGTCCAGGGCTGTAAGGCTTGAAACTACGTCAAGCAGACGCCCGGACGGGTTCAGTCCGTCTCTGGCACAAACTATACGTGCGAAAGAGACATGTGACCCGCGACGGTTTCAGCTATCTCTATCGCACGTAGGGTTTCTGACAGACGCACTGAACCCGTCCGGGCGTCTGCTTGACGTAGTTTCAAGCCTTAGACCCAAACCACAGAAGACAGTAAGAGTATACAGAACGAAATCTCCTGCAGTGTGGAGAACTAAATAGCTAAAAAAAATGTTATCATCAGGAGACGCTGCCACGCTCATAGGCTGGGGCACACAGATCCACGTGTTACTGGAAGTGGCGCAAATGGCCGAAAACAAGCTGGGAGTCAAGTGTGACGTCATCGACTTACAGTCCATACTGCCGTGGGACGAGGAGACCGTATGCAATGTAAGTTCACGCTGAGACCGCTGACAGTGTAACCTGGTCGAAATTTAAGTTCATAATGTCCAATTCTCAGAATATTCAATCATCAAAATGTCCAATTGTCAAAATATCCAAGTCTCAAATGTCCGAGTGTCAAAATCTCCAGTCTTTAAAATTGGATATTGCCTATCCAATTTTGAAGACTGGCAATTGGACATTCTGAGAACTGGACATTATGAACTTAAGCGATCGAAACATTGAACCGACTTCAACACCAGTCACAATCACAGAAAAGACAATTGTATTTAGACTTTCTATAATAAAAAAGTACAAATTGCAATTAAACTTACCTTCATACTAAACCACCAACAATCGGGGAACATACATAAAAATCAAAGATTCCGTTGAATTGAAAACTTCTGCTTTTTTAGAAGTTGGTAAAAAATTTATATTCCGTGTTATTTTATGATGTAAATTTGCAGATAATGAATTGATGCAACGCGACAGTTTAAAAGTAGTTATAGTGATCTCATCCATATTGTTTTGGACTTAAGGTCCCTTTTTAACTATATCACGATTCGTAAAGTTGTCGGCCGCTTGGCAAATTTTTTATTTAGTGCTTTCGAGTTTTTTTTTTACTAGCCATTTATGTCCCACTGCTGCGCCTCTTTCCTTCCACGATTCTCTATCCTTTGTCTTCACTTTCCAATCTTTGTCGAATGCACGCATATTGTTTTTTTTTTAATGTAATACATATAAATCCACATTTGCTTCCAGTCGGTGAAGAAGACCGGTCGTTGCCTGGTGTCGCACGAGGCGCCGCTCACCGCGGGCTTCGGAGCCGAGCTCGCCGCCACCATACAGGTATACCTACCTGAATACCTAACTCGAATATTACATAAATAAATAGATAAGGACAAATCCCACTGATTGAGCTAGCTCCAAAACAAGTTGAAACTTGTGTTATGGGATACTAAATCAAAGATACTGTATTTTGAAAAGAAAAAGGTTTGCAAGGATCGTAGCGAGTGGTTCCGTGGTTTCTGCCTACCCCTATGGGAAACAGGTGTGATAATATGTATGTATGTATTTATGTAAATACTATATTTTATGATACCTAAATATATAGATATTATTTTTAAATAAAATTTGTTTATTATGTAACTATTTGAATTACAAGGTTTTGTGGCTATTTACTAACTTGCCCCGGCTGGGGATCGAACCCAGAACCTCCGGATTGGCGGACTAGCGTATTGACCCACCACGGAGGTTGTCATTTATTTATTGTATTTTCTATTTTATTTTAAGTTTTCTTATTCAAAAACTTTGAACTAAAAGCTGCAATCATAGTCCGACGTCCCAGGTCAAAAAAGTGTATCATAGGAATTGCATTGGAGACATATACAGAGTGACTTTTTATCCACCTGCAAAATTTTTGGAGCCAGTTCAGTCCATGATATTGAACTACTTCTATAAAAAACGTTATTAAAAATCTATAAAAAATTTTCGTCCTTCCATACAAAATCCGTTTGGCTGAGCGCTGATTTGTATGGAAGGATGAAAAATTTTTATCGACTTTTAACTTTTTTATAGAAAGTAGTTCAGTATCATGAACTGAAATTGTTCCAAAAATTTTGCAGGTGGATAAAAAGTCAGTCTGTATAGTGCCGTATGTAAATATTTACATAACAACAATAAAAGGCAAAATAGAAGACAGGTGGCTCGTTATTTAACTCGTTTTTGTTTCGTATTAACAAAAAAATCTTAGTGAAGATTATCGTCGGCTAAAACTTATTTTCCAAACTATTTCTTGCATATTATAAAGTTTTAATTAGGCAGTCTATAAAAAAATGTTTACAAGCGTCTCTTTCATTATTATTTTTGATTATGAGCGTTAAAGAAATATATTTCGTCAATCCTCTAAATAGGGTTGCCCATCTTTTGAACCAACAAGATTGTAATTATCTGAACTAGTTAAGTGATTGATTACTGTTCATGGGCTAAACAGTAATAATCTTATTAAAATACACTTCAGAAATGTAGCACATTCCGCAAACATTTGAATTTATATGGTTATAAATTTACTTGGGCGGTGGGCGCTCTTCCCTACTGAAAAAAAAGCTTCTGATTTTTAAGAAAGCTTCCTAGTATCGCCGTAAGAAATGGTTTTTCTATTTATTTAGACGCCCCTCTATCCCCGGATAGTACTCTCGTGACTTAGTCCTATGATACATTTTTTTGCAAATTTCCTGATATTTCGGACCCCATAACTTCCAAGAGCTTTATAATTGACGCGTAAGAAATGGTTATTTGGCTACTCTAGGTATAGGCTGTGGTATAGGTCTACGGCACTATATATGTCTCCAATGCAATTCCTATGATACACTTTTTTTCCCCTGGGACGTCGGTCTCAGGGTAATGTGACGTCCTATTTATATGTCAAACCAATTTAGACTTTATCCATTATGTATGAAGTGTGAAAACAAATTGTTAACTCGTAAATATGGTGATAATTTCCATATTGCTAATCGTCAGGCACTAGATAGCCCTTTAAATTATTTTATAAACTGCTGTTGAAACTATTATTGGTGATCCGTCTAGCTTTAAAACTTGCCGTGGCTACTTTTGGCAGAGGCAAGTTTTAAAGCTAGACGGACTAATGTAGATACTTTCAACGGTGGTTCATAAAATAATTTAAAGGGCTATCGGATTCGTCGCTTTTCGTCAGAAACGCAACTGGTCAGATAAGCATCTCGTCATCTCTCAGGATAGACTCGCAACTTGTCAGATACGCAACTCGACAGATACGCAACTTGTCAGAAACGCAACTCGACAGATACGCAACTTGTCAGAAACGCAACTTGTCAGAAACGCATCTTGTCAGAAACGCAACTCGACAGATACGCAACTTGTCAGAAACGCAACTCGACAGATACGCAACTTGTCAGAAACGCAACTTGTCAGAAACGCAACTCGACAGATACGCAACTTGTCAGAAACGCAACTCGACAGATACGCAACTTGTCAGAAACGCAACTCGACAGATACGCAACTTGTCAGAAACGCAACTCGATAGATACGCAACTTGTCAGAAACGCAACTCGACAGATACGCAACTTGTCAGAAACGCAACTCGACAGATACGCAACTTGTCAGAAACGCAACTCGACAGATACGCAATTTGTCAGAAACGCAACTCGACAGATATTTGAAGTTATTCACCCAGATTGACGAAAGCACATGGGTAAAAGCTTGTATATATACTAACATACAAAAACTGTGCAATTCTGACAATACTAGCCCCGGCTTCGCCCGTTTTACATACGAGTACACTAACCTTACTAACACTAAGGGGTCTATCCAACGGTGAAAGAGTTTGAAATCGGCCCATTAGTTCCTGAGATTAGTGCGTTGAAACAAACAAACTCTTCAGCTTTATTATATTAGTATAGATTACAAATCGATATTTTCCTTTTTTTGAAGTCGGTTAAAAAGTCAAATAAAAGAGTAAATAATAATCAGTGCCCTTTAATAAACATAATCAATATCAAATAACAAGTGCACTCAGCATATAAAACAATGTAAATTATTTTTATGATTTTTGCATGGAAATTTGTCTACCTTGTACTGACGCGCTAGGACTGGCGTGGGAAATATAGTAATGATCAAAAAATCAAATCAATGGTAATTGGGATGTCCGGTAATAAAAATATCTCGATAGGTACTATAGGTACTATAGAGGTATAGAAATGTCCGTAAAACCGATAAATTGAGATGGAGTTACTATCGTAGATTGATAAATTATAAAGAAGTTGCCATCAATTTTAACTAATTAGTTTACTGATTTTGTTCAGCAAGATACTTTTACAATGGAAAAATAAAAAATAAAATTACTGTGGAAAATATTAAGGTTCCCGTTTTTTAATGATGAAATGTATAAAATAGGAAATAGTAAATTACTTAATTTTAATAGTTGCGTATACGAGTATGTATAATGACTAAAGTTTTTAAATTCTATTATTAAATTGACTGTCGAGTCGAGATGCATATCTGTCGAGACGCGCATCTGTCAAGTTGCGTGTCTGTCGAGTTGCGTTTTTGACGAGTTTCAAATCTGACGAGATGCGTTTCTGTCAACATGCGTTTTCTGGCGAAATGAGTATCTGACCAGTTGCGTTTCTGACGAAAAGCGACGAATCCGGGCTATCTAGTGCCTGACGATTACGAGTTAACAATTTATTTCAAATGAGGGCGCCACTTCAAGGCCGTTTGGTTCTATATTCACTTTAACGCTCAGTATTGCTTGACACTGAAACGCGGATACGCAGTAACGTAGTAACGTGTTGCGTACCGCTATTGGAGTAACCCTACAGGGCCGGATTAACACAACATTAGACAGAGTAGGCCTAGGTGCCCTTAAATGAACTAAGGGCCCAACGGCCAAGGCGAGTCGACGACGTTACCTAGCTGAAAAGAATGTGTTCTCCCGCAGGAGGAGTGTTTCCTGCAGCTGGAGGCGCCCGTGGCGCGCGTGGCGGGCTGGGACGCGCCCTTCCCGCACGTGTTCGAGCCCTTCTACCTGCCCGACCGCTGGCGCTGCTACCACGCGCTCACGCAGCTGCTGGACTACTGATTGTTCCCATCTTAGGCGTTATTATATATATTATCGTATTTTCATCGAGCCACATAATTGTATATTAACTCCATGAACGTGTCCACACGAGGATACGAAAAGTTAAAATTCGATAAAAACGTGCGCGGTCTGTCTCGGCGCGGATTCAATCTCGCCGCGACCTCAGTCTTGCCGCGGACTCACTGTATCGCCGCGGGACTCATGTATCGCCGCATACTCTGTATCGCCGCAGATTCATTTGAACAAGGTAAATGTAAATAGATTGTTGGATTGTTTGTACTACATGGTTGATTGTGATAAATTTTAGAATAAAGGTTACAGAATATCAGCATTTTTATTTATTTTTTTGTCACGCTACACTGTAGTATTTGTTTACTATATACTACTTTGAGTATACTCAAAGATACTATATTTTTAGCAAATACATACACCCAAAACCCAACACAATTTTGCAACTTGCAATGGCCGGGCATCGAACCTAGAACCTCCAAGTGGCGGACTAGCGTGATTACCAATACGCCACGAAAGTAGTACGACTAATTTAATGAAAGAAAAATATTAAATAATACAATAGTGTACTTATATAAATTTATTAAAAAATTAAAATCAACCCATAGAAATGTAGCTAGTAATTAAGAACAGGAGTTAGTAAAAATACAAATAAATGTCAAACTTACGAAAATAAAACACACATTTTGTATCATATTCATTACATTGTGCCACTAAATCATGCTTAAATTAAGACAATATTTGTTTGAATCGGAAATGTCCCATGAAACGTATCCTAACGTAATGCTATATTTTAACAATTTGTTCCAAAACATTAGTAAATTCAGTAACAAATACAAGCCTATAAAACTAAGGCGGGTGTTACATTATCAAATTGATCTAGATCGAAACTACACTATTTATAGCACAATTTCATATTTTTTTGTATGGAAATAAAATAACAAAAGGTACAAGACTACTCAAAATCCTAGATAAGATCGAACATCTAAATGATAATGTAATATCCTCTTAAAAACTTACGAAATAATAATTTGAACGTTGTGATGTCAAATATTTACAATGTCAAACTGAGCCGAATTTTATTCAATACTCTAAAATAAAGAGTGCATGGAAGCGAACTATAATTATACAAAGGAAACATTCAAGCGCAAAAAATGACCTTCCGCCAATACAATGACCGACTTTGCGCCAATTCTGAGCCAATCAGTGGCTGCTGTATGACGCTGCGTCAAAGCGGACGTTGGCCGACAGTTGTCGCCGCATCATGCGACAGTCATTTTATATAAATTTCGTAGGGCCATTTGATGAACGATCGTTAAGCCTGGGTTAAATTTTGACAAGTGATAGTGAGAAGTGACAAGTCATTCTGCGTGAACAGGCACTGACAACTGAATAGCATCCTGTTCTATTATTTGACAAGTAGATCTGCCCCGTGCTACCTCGCTTTCCCCACATAATTATAAGCTTACTTCGCATCCACTTGCCAGACGTGTGAACACCACTTGTCACTTGACAGTGTTTACTTGCCACTTGTCAAAATGTAAACCAGGCTTTACTCTTCTGAAGCGAGAGAGAGCGACGCAACGCTTCAGCACCGGCCATGCTGCAGCATTCCGTCGCTCTCTCTCGCTCTAGCAAATTACGTGCGACAGAAAAGGATAACAGCATAGGAAAGTGCTGTTCCATGCTGACAGATGTGTCCCAACCCTTATAGTTTGCTGAAGCAGGAATATAAAAATAGGCATACGTTTTGGACAGCACCTATAAAATCAGATCATGACAACGACAGGCAAAATATAAACTGTGTCTTATTATAAAACACAGACTTTCATCACATCACATATCATCACGGTTAAAGTGGCCTTTGGGTTTTGCAGCCCTGGACTCTGTCTGCTTAGAGCCGTAAGACCCAAAATGCTGTCTGCCCCATTAGGAGAACGCTTTGTTACTAGGTTTAAATCATTTTCTGCCCAAATCAAGTTAACATTGTTGGATGATATAGTGGCATATTACTAGATGTGAACTTGATTAGGTTAGATTATTAAAACCAAGTAAAAAAGTTAATCTGTTTTATAATAAGACGGGGAAAGACTAATTGACGAGAACTGGACGAACCAGCAAAATTTCATTAAACAAGCGAAATTATAGGCTAAGCCCTAACACTGAAACTTAACATTCTTACATACAACTATAAATAGTGACGTCAAAGGCAAGTCTATGAGCTGATATGCTCTCGATTTAACATTCAAAATTAAAAATTGCCAAAGGACCTGTTAATGCGTCAGTATTACCTGTATACAATTCCTCTCATCAGATGACCAATAACAACTTATAATTTACAAAAAAAGATTATGCTTACAATTATATTATGAAAAATGCCAAACAAATGACTCGATTGGCGATGACTGCTTAATATTCATTCAATCTGAACACGGAATCGACTTAAAATTACGAAGACTTGTTCCGAAATCTTTTTAGTTAAAATAGAATTATTACGTGCATTTTTATTAATTTGCAATAAATAATTTGCAAGCAACTATGACTCGTACAAAACGGGGCTGTGGTGCTCAAAATGCAGCACCGAAGTTGTCGTCCCAAGTGCGCCGCGCAGTCGAAGGTTTAAGGAAGGGTCCGACGGATGGAGAGTTTGGGAACCTTTGCATGTAGCGCTCCAGGCGTAAATATTTGACGGTGATGAGGCGGCCCTCGTACCACCAGCCGTGCAGGCTGCGGTAGACGATGCCGGCGTCGCTCGGAGTCAAGCATTTCACATAAACACAACACGAAGACCTTTCAATATCAATGTGCAAGATGTTGCATCTCTCACCGCATTTCTCCAGAATGGCGTCTTGAATGACATTCCTCAAGTTTGGATTGGTGTCGTTTTTGTCGAACATGTACCGGATTTTCAGGCACGGAGTGGGAGATACTGCTAAGTTGTTGACTGATCCTTCCTGAGTCTCAAATGCCTGTCCCTGCCATGCATCGCTCCGCTTTGGGCTATTCCTCGCGGATACCCATCTCCACACTCTGCAATCCTCTCCATCAACAGATTGAACCTCCATTCGGACCCGGCTTTCATTCCTCTGAATAAATTTCACTGCTGCATCCCATATGGACACCATTTTCTCCCTGTTTTGAGGAGATATCAAGGTATCTCTCACATGGTCCACTGATATGTAAGGTTCTCCACTGTCTTCAGTCTCCTGAGAGATCACATCAATAATCTGCTCCACCATAGAGTAGATATCATCACTCTTTCTTTTTTGGTAGGTCACATAATATTTATAGGATCTATGTGAAACAAACATTAGTACAGCAATTATTGCCATAACAATCAATGTGGAACCAGCAGAGTACAGCGTGTTGACTATCAAACATGACAGCGGTGTAGAAGGGTCAGTAAGTGTTATAGCTACACTGCCTTTATTGCGTTGCTCAACAATAAGATCAGTTGAAGAAATAGGAGCATATTCAGCATCTTTTGTGTAAAGGTTTTTGAGTTTTACCACACTGAGACCCCACCGCGGATTGTGTACTAGTAGAACTTGCAAGTTATTGAGGTCCATGCGACACTGACTGAAGTCTACTGTCTCTGCCTTTGTGTTAGCAATATCCAAAATCTCCCTTTCCGTCAGATAAGGCAGAGCACCAGGCTTGCCACATTTGTAAGCCGCAGCTCGCGCTGTCAACTCAGGATGAATCACTTTCAATAAGTCCTTGGCGTAACTAACTTGTTCTTTAGGCACACAGTTGATGCCGGGCCGGTTTCCTGGGATATTAAGTTGGCAAATTGGTATTACACTGTTCTGATCATCCACCACAGACGTGATATTGTTCATCTTAACTATATACATAAAAAATAAGCAAAAAAAAAAAAGAGCGACCAGTCCAACCAGGGCTAAGGACACCAGATTATTTTTCAGAAATTTCTTATCATTAGCAGTTTTGTAGTCGACAACATCAGATCTAGAAACTCCAGTTATGTATGACCTGCGTGGTAACAAAGTGCTGTCATTGTTTGTGTCCCGGTCCAAAAAAGACGTTGTTTTTGATGGGTCGGCCTTCAAGGCTGACAGACGTCGAGTGAAGTTACTTAAATATGGAGATTCCACTTCATCTATTGTAGATGTTGATGGCTGGTAAGTATTTGTAGTATAGCTAGAATTGTAGCTGCTAACTGTTGGTCGATCACCCAGAGATGATGTCAGACCAAGCCGAGATCGGATAGAATTCAATTGGTCCGAGGATGTCAAAGTAGAAGAATAACCTGTGGTTGATATGGACGGACGGGAGAAAATTGACGATTTAGGAGGGCTGGTGGACGCGTCGTTAGTGGGAAGAGTGCTAGATATGTAATCACTCGACCTCGAGTGACTACGGAACGAATTCTTCTTATCTGAGTCAACATCACTATCTGAGCCAGTTTCGTAGTCATCCTGGTCATTGCCGGCGTATGTTTTCGTCACCCGCCGGGTCGTGACCGTCTCCACTTCTTCGTGTGTGCGTACCGGCGCCTTTTCTTCCTCTGATTCGGAGCCTTTATCTGAGTCACGTTTCGCTGGTGATCCTTTTTTAGAAGGCGTGCGGCGGATTTTACTGGCAGCGTTGCTGACAGGCGGCAACATAGCCCCGCCAGTTGTCGCTCTGCGTCCGCGCTTCTCTTTAACATTTCTCGTTGTGTCCAAATCGGACTCCTCGCCGCTAGAATACCGCGCAAGCGAGCGTCGATTCTCAACCTTGCTGTCAACACTATTCCTCGGTTTACTTTTGTTGTCGAGCACCAATTTTAACTTTTTCACTAATAGCTTCCTCGTGGATGCTGTGATCGGCATAATAGGAAACCCATGCTCGGCGAGTTTGGTCCGCAACTCAGCATCTGACATTGAATCAACTTGATCGGCCATTGTGAAATCTGTAACAACCGCACTCGTTAGAAACAAGTCCACTCACAATACTCAAATATAAACTTTATTATTAACATTTTTTACCTTATTTTGAAGATATGCACAGAAAAATT